>OZ038422.1:87161842-87717704 GCA_964036155.1 Diploscapter coronatus | reverse complement strand
ATTTTGAAGGAATCGGAGTCAGAAGAGAAAAAGAATACAACTATTTGGATTGATCGATGTTTTCAAGCCTTACACAGCATTATCCCTACTCTTGGCTCTTTCGAAGATGTCGGGGGATTGTTGTTGATTAAATTTCTGAGCTAATGTGAATAAATGTGAATTCTGAGAGTATTTGAGTGTTTCTTATGATGAGAGGTGTTCTGGAAAGTCGAGAAAGTGCTGTTGATGCAGAATCTGACTATATTGACTATATTTTATATTGTATATGGAAGTAGTATTGCTGATGCAAATTCTGAAGTTTCTGAATCTAAAGTGAATCAATTTTTAGCCTTACCTGCCTCCCCTCTCCCTCTGCCTATCCTCGCCTCTTGCGAAGATGTCGGAGGATAATTATTGATGGAATTTCTGAATAAATGCTGAAAATGTGAATTTTGATTGGTGGTATGAGCGGGAATTCTTATTTGATTGAATTCTGACTTATGGCACGGATTCGGAGTTGTATTGCGATGAACTATCTAGTATGGGGACGAACTAGTATGACGATGGCTGGGATTGGAGATTTAGAAGTCAGGAGTAGATGGGACTAGAGATTTGATGATGAATTTGTTATGATTTTGATGGTTTTCGAAGGCTTGATGGTATGTGATGATATGGTGAAATAGAGGATGTGATAGTGAGATGAGGAGAGGTCTGTTTAAATCGATGTTAGTGATCTTACTAGCCCTGTTCCTTAGCTTATCCTATTCCTAACCCTATCCCTAACCTATTCCTTGCACTATCCCTAACCCTAGCCCTAACCCTTATTCTACTCTCGACTTAACCCGAACTTGTGTGCTTGTCCCATATCCCCATCTCGACTGTGCACTATTCCGGCTATTCAGAAGCTTGCTAGCTGCTAAAAACCCTAACCATTTCCGTCCCTACCGGATGAGTGGAGATATTTGATGTCCGGAATTGCATGATGGTATCTGGATATTCAAAGAAAAGCGATATTTGAATTATGATATTCCAATTTTCAGCAGTTTTTTAATTACTAAAATGGGAAAAATGAGCGTTTGTTTCTGAGATGGGCGGTGCTGATGGAAAATGTGAGCTTTTGCTTCTAAGATGAGTACTGTTGATGCAAAATGTGAGTATTTATCGTATGAAACGGGCGGTGTAAATACAAAAAGTAGGCGTTTATTTAGAATAAAAATGAAGAAATGAAGTATTGTTGATGCAAAATGTGACAAATGTGAGAATTTGTTTGTGAAATAAGTGGTGCTGATGCAAAATGTGAGCTTTTGCCTCTGAGGTAAGTAGTGCTGATGCAAAATCTGGGTATTTATTATATTAGATAGATGGTGGAAATACAAAAAGTATGCGTTTGTTTTAAAAAGCAAGTATTGTTGATAAAAATGCGACAAATCTGAGAATTTGCTTTCCGAGGTGGGTGGAATGATGCTGATGGAAAATCTAAGCATTTGTGTTTTTGCAAGTTTTCAAAGATGAGTAAAAATGGTGTTGATGAAAAATGTGACAAAATCTGAATATTTGTTCTCAAAAAGTGAGTATTTGTTAGAGGCTCACTCTATTCCATCCACTATTTCTATCATCTCTCACCTTTCCCCCTAATCTCTCTCCTAGCAGTGCCGCCTAACGACACTGCTCATTCCATCTACAACTCTTCTCCCTCTTCTTTAGTAGTTATCTCTATTCCCTGACCATTAACAATTATTGATTGACCATTCTCCTCTTAATAGTCAGTCTACCCCCCTGCCCTCCTGTAGGACAGTCGGTCTTCCAATTCTCCTGAATTGTCTTTTCCCGACGTTGTACTAAATAAAAACTTGTACGAATACGAGTTCTGACTGACACCCCATCCGGGGAGTACAACATTAACTAATGTTTTATGGAGTTTATTTAATGTATTTGAATGAAATTTGAATGGAATTTATAAAATTCGGAGTATAGATGTGGTATGAAATCTGGATCCTCAGTTGTTCGAATGACATGTGTGCTAATTTAGTGAAGATAGAGTAGGTATTGTTGATGGAATTTGTGAGATTTTGTAATTTCGTTTAGAGATTACAAGGTGAACCGAGTCGAATTGAGTCGATTTGAGACGAATTGAACTCTGTTCGGAAGATATTGGAATTATGTTTTGATTTTAGCTGAATATGTGAAGCATAATCCACCTCCTGAAAGATAGCGGGAGAATGGAGACGTTGATGCAAGCAGGAATGAAGAATTTGGATTTATTATTGATGAGTGACTATTAAGATCGTTTTTAGTGAAGATAAAGTTTTTCCGGTGAAATAGTCTGCATTGGCTGATTAGTTGATGGAAGTGGAATAGATGACGGGTGTCGGGCGTTGTTAATGAAAAATTAGAGGTTTTCCTTTCTAAAACAAGTGAATTAATGATGAATGCTGATTTATTATTGGTCGAAGTTATAAATATGATGGTAAACGATATTCTGTAAGTGATGCTGTTGAGATTTATATTGATATTTTGGATATTTCTGATGATAATAAAGGATATTCAGGCCTTACCAAATATGTCCCTCGCCTCGCCTCTTTCGAAGATTTCGGAGAACTGCTGTTGATGGAATTTTTGGCGTTTCTATATTTTGTTAGTTGACTAATTCCCCTTCTGCAGATATTTGAATGGTTTTCCCTTCTGATCTTATTCGTGTCATTATTACTTCGTCTACTTCCGTCAATTAAAGGCTATATTGCAATGACTACAGTTTTGAATGAATTGATCAGTTTGAAAGAAGTAAGAAGTAAGAAAGTGCTAGAGTTGGAAGTGAATGAAGAAAGAGCTAACGAGAGTTGAGTTGGAATAGTGAAAATTGGATAACGTTCTGTATCGCTTATTGTGGATTCTTGTGAAAGTTTGGAAGAAATCGGAGTCAGAAGAGAAGAAGAATACAGTTATTTGGGAGTTGATGAATGATTTCAGGCCTTACACAGCATTATCCCTACTCTTGGCTCTTTCGAAGATGTCGGGGGATTGTTGTTGATAAAATTTCTGAGTAAATGTGTATTTTGAGAGTATTTGAGCATTTTCTAATTTCTTATGATGGGAAGTGTTTTAGAAAGTTGAGAAAGTGTTATTGATGCCAAATCTGACTATATTTTGTATTGTATGTGGATGCAGTATTGTTGATGCAAAATCTGAGGTTTCTGAATCTGAAATGAATCAATTTTTGGCCTTACCTGCCTCACCCTCTCCCTCTGCCTATCCTCGCCTCTTGCGAATGCATCGGAGGATAATTGTTGATAAAATTTCTGAATAAATGCTGAAAATGTGAATTTTGATTGATGGCATGAGTGCGAATTCTTAGTTGACTGAATTCTGACTTATTGCCCGGATTCGGACTTGTACTGTAGTGAAATATCTAGCACAGGGGCGGAGATAGTTGGGATTGAAGATTTGGAGATCGAGGATAGATGAGACTGGAGACTTGATGAGGAATTTGTTATGAATTTGATGATTTCCGAATGTTTGATAGTGTATGACGATGTGATGAAGTAGATGAGGGAGGTCTGTTTAATTCGATGTTAGTGATGCTTACTAACCTATTCCTTGTCTTATCCTATTCCTAACCCTATCCCTAACCTATTCCTTACCCTATCCCTAACCCTAGCCCTAACCCTTATTCTACTCTCGACTTAACCCGAACTTGTGTGCTTGTCCCATACCCCCATGTTGACTGTACAGTATTCCAATTATCCGGAAAGTTGTCTAGCCCTGTAAAAACCCTAACCATTTCCGTCCCTACCGGATAGGTGAAGATATTTGATGACTGGAATTACATGATAGCAGTTGGGGGTTGAAAGAAGGGCGATATTTGAGATCTAATATTTGAATTTTGGGCAGTTTTTAGTGGTTAAAATGGACAAAATGTGTGTATATTTTTGAGATGGGCGGTGCTGATGGAAAATCTGAGCTTTTGCTTCTAAGATGTGCAGTGCTGATGCAAAATGTGAGTATTTATTGTATGAAATGGATGATATAGATCCAAAAAGTAGGCGTTTTTTCTGAAATTGTTTTGAAAAATCTGACAAAATCTGAAGATGTCTTTAGAAATGAGTATATTGCTGATGAAAAATCTAAGCTTTTATTATATTAATTTATCATATGAAACGAGTGGTGGAGATACAACAATTAGGCGTTTGTTTTAAAAAGTAAGTATTATTGCTGAAAAATGTGACAAAATCTAAGAATTGGCTCTTTCAAGATGCATATTGTTGATGGAAAATGTGAGCTTTTGCCTCTGAGGTAAGTAGTGCTGATGCAAAATGTGAGGATTTGTCGTATGAAACGGGTGATAAGATGGAAATATTAGGCGTTTGTGTCAAAAAGTAAGTATTATTGCTGAAAAATGTGACAAAATCTAAGAATTGGCTCTTTCAAGATGCATATTGTTGATGGAAAATGTGAGCTTTTGCCTCTGAGGTAAGTAGTGCTGATGCAAAATCTGGGTATTTATTATATTAGATAGATGGTGGAAATACAAAAAGTATGCGTTTGTTTTAAAAAGCAAGTATTGCTGATAAAAAATGTGACAAATCTGAGAATTTGCTTTCAAAATAGCGAGTATTTGATGAGAAAATTGTGAGAATTTGCTTTCCGAGGTGGGTGAAATGATGCTGATGGAAAATCTAAGCATTTGTGTTTTTGAAAGTTTTCAAAGATGAGTAAAAATGGTGTTGATGGAAAATGTGACAAAATGTGAATATTTGTTCTCAAAAAGTGAGTATTGTTGACGAAAAATGTGAGAACTTGCCTTTCGAGATGGGTGGGAATGTTGCAGATACAAAAATTAGGGATTTTTGTCAAAGATGAACGTTGTTGATGAAAAATCTGAGCATTTGTGTTTCCATCTGGTATTTAAGATGGCAGTCTCCTTGTCCACTCAGTTACCCTCTTCTCCTTGTTCATTTTATAATTTGGTATGGAATAAAGTATAAAGTATTTGAAGTTCTCCCTGAGTATAGTTCGGTTTTACTGTCTAATCAGTAAATACAGTAGGGCAGCACTTGTTCCAAGGTTGGGAAGTGGAGTAAATGGGGTTTTAAGAAAGTTATTTTAAGCGATGAAAGTTAGAAATTAGAAATACCGTGTATTTAACTGATGTTTTATGGAGTTTATTTAATGTATTTGAATGAAATTTGAATGGAATTTATAAAATTCTCGGTAGATGTAGTATGAATTCTGGATCTTCAGTTTGAATGAAACGTGTGCTGATTTAGTGGGATAGATAGAAGTAAGTATTGTTGATGGAATTTGTGAGATTTTGTAATGGGTTGTTTCGTTTAGAGATTACAAGATGAACTGAGTCGAATTGAGTCGATTTGAGACGAATTGAACTCTGTTCGGAAGACATTGGAATTATGTTTTGATTTTAGCTAAATATATGAAGCATAATCCACCTCCCGAAAGATAGCGGGAGAATGGAGACGTTGATGCAAGCAGGAATGAAGAGTTTGGATTTATTATTGATGAGTGATTATTAAGATCAAGTTTTTTAGTGAAGATGAGACTTTTCCGGTGAAATAGTCTGCATTGGCTGATTAGTTGATGGAAGTGGAATAGATGACGGGTGTCGGGCGTTGTTGATGAAAAATGTGAGGTTTTCGTTTCTAAAATGAATTAATGATGAATGTCGATCTGTTATTAATTTGTTATTGAGTTGTTATTGATTGAAGTTGTACAGATGCTGAATGATATTCTGTAGATGATATTGATATTTTGGATATTTCTGATGATAATAAAGGATATTCAGGCCTTACCAAATATGTCCCTCGCCTCGCCTCTTTCGAAGATTTCGGAGAACTGCTGTTGATGGAATTTTTGGCGTTTCTATATTTTGTTAGTTGACTAATTCCCCTTCTGCAGATATTTGAATGGTTTTCCCTTCTGATCTTATTCGTGTCATTATTACTTCGTCTACTTCCGTCAATTAAAGGCTATATTGCAATGACTACAGTTTTGAATGAATTGATCAGTTTGAAAGAAGTAAGAAGTAAGAAAGTGCTAGAGTTGGAAGTGAATGAAGAAAGAGCTAACGAGAGTTGAGTTGGAATAGTGAAAATTGGATAACGTTCTGTATCGCTTATTGTGGATTCTTGTGAAAGTTTGGAAGAAATCGGAGTCAGAAGAGAAGAAGAATACAGTTATTTGGGAGTTGATGAATGATTTCAGGCCTTACACAGCATTATCCCTACTCTTGGCTCTTTCGAAGATGTCGGGGGATTGTTGTTGATAAAATTTCTGAGTAAATGTGTATTTTGAGAGTATTTGAGCATTTTCTAATTTCTTATGATGGGAAGTGTTTTAGAAAGTTGAGAAAGTGTTATTGATGCCAAATCTGACTATATTTTGTATTGTATGTGGATGCAGTATTGTTGATGCAAAATCTGAGGTTTCTGAATCTGAAATGAATCAATTTTTGGCCTTACCTGCCTCACCCTCTCCCTCTGCCTATCCTCGCCTCTTGCGAATGCATCGGAGGATAATTGTTGATAAAATTTCTGAATAAATGCTGAAAATGTGAATTTTGATTGATGGCATGAGTGCGAATTCTTAGTTGACTGAATTCTGACTTATTGCCCGGATTCGGACTTGTACTGTAGTGAAATATCTAGCACAGGGGCGGAGATAGTTGGGATTGAAGATTTGGAGATCGAGGATAGATGAGACTGGAGACTTGATGAGGAATTTGTTATGAATTTGATGATTTCCGAATGTTTGATAGTGTATGACGATGTGATGAAGTAGATGAGGGAGGTCTGTTTAATTCGATGTTAGTGATGCTTACTAACCTATTCCTTGTCTTATCCTATTCCTAACCCTATCCCTAACCTATTCCTTACCCTATCCCTAACCCTAGCCCTAACCCTTATTCTACTCTCGACTTAACCCGAACTTGTGTGCTTGTCCCATACCCCCATGTTGACTGTACAGTATTCCAATTATCCGGAAAGTTGTCTAGCCCTGTAAAAACCCTAACCATTTCCGTCCCTACCGGATAGGTGAAGATATTTGATGACTGGAATTACATGATAGCAGTTGGGGGTTGAAAGAAGGGCGATATTTGAGATCTAATATTTGAATTTTGGGCAGTTTTTAGTGGTTAAAATGGACAAAATGTGTGTATATTTTTGAGATGGGCGGTGCTGATGGAAAATCTGAGCTTTTGCTTCTAAGATGTGCAGTGCTGATGCAAAATGTGAGTATTTATTGTATGAAATGGATGATATAGATCCAAAAAGTAGGCGTTTTTTCTGAAATTGTTTTGAAAAATCTGACAAAATCTGAAGATGTCTTTAGAAATGAGTATATTGCTGATGAAAAATCTAAGCTTTTATTATATTAATTTATCATATGAAACGAGTGGTGGAGATACAACAATTAGGCGTTTGTTTTAAAAAGTAAGTATTATTGCTGAAAAATGTGACAAAATCTAAGAATTGGCTCTTTCAAGATGCATATTGTTGATGGAAAATGTGAGCTTTTGCCTCTGAGGTAAGTAGTGCTGATGCAAAATGTGAGGATTTGTCGTATGAAACGGGTGATAAGATGGAAATATTAGGCGTTTGTGTCAAAAAGTAAGTATTATTGCTGAAAAATGTGACAAAATCTAAGAATTGGCTCTTTCAAGATGCATATTGTTGATGGAAAATGTGAGCTTTTGCCTCTGAGGTAAGTAGTGCTGATGCAAAATCTGGGTATTTATTATATTAGATAGATGGTGGAAATACAAAAAGTATGCGTTTGTTTTAAAAAGCAAGTATTGCTGATAAAAAATGTGACAAATCTGAGAATTTGCTTTCAAAATAGCGAGTATTTGATGAGAAAATTGTGAGAATTTGCTTTCCGAGGTGGGTGAAATGATGCTGATGGAAAATCTAAGCATTTGTGTTTTTGAAAGTTTTCAAAGATGAGTAAAAATGGTGTTGATGGAAAATGTGACAAAATGTGAATATTTGTTCTCAAAAAGTGAGTATTGTTGACGAAAAATGTGAGAACTTGCCTTTCGAGATGGGTGGGAATGTTGCAGATACAAAAATTAGGGATTTTTGTCAAAGATGAACGTTGTTGATGAAAAATCTGAGCATTTGTGTTTCCATCTGGTATTTAAGATGGCAGTCTCCTTGTCCACTCAGTTACCCTCTTCTCCTTGTTCATTTTATAATTTGGTATGGAATAAAGTATAAAGTATTTGAAGTTCTCCCTGAGTATAGTTCGGTTTTACTGTCTAATCAGTAAATACAGTAGGGCAGCACTTGTTCCAAGGTTGGGAAGTGGAGTAAATGGGGTTTTAAGAAAGTTATTTTAAGCGATGAAAGTTAGAAATTAGAAATACCGTGTATTTAACTGATGTTTTATGGAGTTTATTTAATGTATTTGAATGAAATTTGAATGGAATTTATAAAATTCTCGGTAGATGTAGTATGAATTCTGGATCTTCAGTTTGAATGAAACGTGTGCTGATTTAGTGGGATAGATAGAAGTAAGTATTGTTGATGGAATTTGTGAGATTTTGTAATGGGTTGTTTCGTTTAGAGATTACAAGATGAACTGAGTCGAATTGAGTCGATTTGAGACGAATTGAACTCTGTTCGGAAGACATTGGAATTATGTTTTGATTTTAGCTAAATATATGAAGCATAATCCACCTCCCGAAAGATAGCGGGAGAATGGAGACGTTGATGCAAGCAGGAATGAAGAGTTTGGATTTATTATTGATGAGTGATTATTAAGATCAAGTTTTTTAGTGAAGATGAGACTTTTCCGGTGAAATAGTCTGCATTGGCTGATTAGTTGATGGAAGTGGAATAGATGACGGGTGTCGGGCGTTGTTGATGAAAAATGTGAGGTTTTCGTTTCTAAAATGAATTAATGATGAATGTCGATCTGTTATTAATTTGTTATTGAGTTGTTATTGATTGAAGTTGTACAGATGCTGAATGATATTCTGTAGATGATATTGATATTTTGGATATTTCTGATGATAATAAAGGATATTCAGGCCTTACCAAATATGTCCCTCGCCTCGCCTCTTTCGAAGATTTCGGAGAACTGCTGTTGATGGAATTTTTGGCGTTTCTATATTTTGTTAGTTGACTAATTCCCCTTCTGCAGATATTTGAATGGTTTTCCCTTCTGATCTTATTCGTGTCATTATTACTTCGTCTACTTCCGTCAATTAAAGGCTATATTGCAATGACTACAGTTTTGAATGAATTGATCAGTTTGAAAGAAGTAAGAAGTAAGAAAGTGCTAGAGTTGGAAGTGAATGAAGAAAGAGCTAACGAGAGTTGAGTTGGAATAGTGAAAATTGGATAACGTTCTGTATCGCTTATTGTGGATTCTTGTGAAAGTTTGGAAGAAATCGGAGTCAGAAGAGAAGAAGAATACAGTTATTTGGGAGTTGATGAATGATTTCAGGCCTTACACAGCATTATCCCTACTCTTGGCTCTTTCGAAGATGTCGGGGGATTGTTGTTGATAAAATTTCTGAGTAAATGTGTATTTTGAGAGTATTTGAGCATTTTCTAATTTCTTATGATGGGAAGTGTTTTAGAAAGTTGAGAAAGTGTTATTGATGCCAAATCTGACTATATTTTGTATTGTATGTGGATGCAGTATTGTTGATGCAAAATCTGAGGTTTCTGAATCTGAAATGAATCAATTTTTGGCCTTACCTGCCTCACCCTCTCCCTCTGCCTATCCTCGCCTCTTGCGAATGCATCGGAGGATAATTGTTGATAAAATTTCTGAATAAATGCTGAAAATGTGAATTTTGATTGATGGCATGAGTGCGAATTCTTAGTTGACTGAATTCTGACTTATTGCCCGGATTCGGACTTGTACTGTAGTGAAATATCTAGCACAGGGGCGGAGATAGTTGGGATTGAAGATTTGGAGATCGAGGATAGATGAGACTGGAGACTTGATGAGGAATTTGTTATGAATTTGATGATTTCCGAATGTTTGATAGTGTATGACGATGTGATGAAGTAGATGAGGGAGGTCTGTTTAATTCGATGTTAGTGATGCTTACTAACCTATTCCTTGTCTTATCCTATTCCTAACCCTATCCCTAACCTATTCCTTACCCTATCCCTAACCCTAGCCCTAACCCTTATTCTACTCTCGACTTAACCCGAACTTGTGTGCTTGTCCCATACCCCCATGTTGACTGTACAGTATTCCAATTATCCGGAAAGTTGTCTAGCCCTGTAAAAACCCTAACCATTTCCGTCCCTACCGGATAGGTGAAGATATTTGATGACTGGAATTACATGATAGCAGTTGGGGGTTGAAAGAAGGGCGATATTTGAGATCTAATATTTGAATTTTGGGCAGTTTTTAGTGGTTAAAATGGACAAAATGTGTGTATATTTTTGAGATGGGCGGTGCTGATGGAAAATCTGAGCTTTTGCTTCTAAGATGTGCAGTGCTGATGCAAAATGTGAGTATTTATTGTATGAAATGGATGATATAGATCCAAAAAGTAGGCGTTTTTTCTGAAATTGTTTTGAAAAATCTGACAAAATCTGAAGATGTCTTTAGAAATGAGTATATTGCTGATGAAAAATCTAAGCTTTTATTATATTAATTTATCATATGAAACGAGTGGTGGAGATACAACAATTAGGCGTTTGTTTTAAAAAGTAAGTATTATTGCTGAAAAATGTGACAAAATCTAAGAATTGGCTCTTTCAAGATGCATATTGTTGATGGAAAATGTGAGCTTTTGCCTCTGAGGTAAGTAGTGCTGATGCAAAATGTGAGGATTTGTCGTATGAAACGGGTGATAAGATGGAAATATTAGGCGTTTGTGTCAAAAAGTAAGTATTATTGCTGAAAAATGTGACAAAATCTAAGAATTGGCTCTTTCAAGATGCATATTGTTGATGGAAAATGTGAGCTTTTGCCTCTGAGGTAAGTAGTGCTGATGCAAAATCTGGGTATTTATTATATTAGATAGATGGTGGAAATACAAAAAGTATGCGTTTGTTTTAAAAAGCAAGTATTGCTGATAAAAAATGTGACAAATCTGAGAATTTGCTTTCAAAATAGCGAGTATTTGATGAGAAAATTGTGAGAATTTGCTTTCCGAGGTGGGTGAAATGATGCTGATGGAAAATCTAAGCATTTGTGTTTTTGAAAGTTTTCAAAGATGAGTAAAAATGGTGTTGATGGAAAATGTGACAAAATGTGAATATTTGTTCTCAAAAAGTGAGTATTGTTGACGAAAAATGTGAGAACTTGCCTTTCGAGATGGGTGGGAATGTTGCAGATACAAAAATTAGGGATTTTTGTCAAAGATGAACGTTGTTGATGAAAAATCTGAGCATTTGTGTTTCCATCTGGTATTTAAGATGGCAGTCTCCTTGTCCACTCAGTTACCCTCTTCTCCTTGTTCATTTTATAATTTGGTATGGAATAAAGTATAAAGTATTTGAAGTTCTCCCTGAGTATAGTTCGGTTTTACTGTCTAATCAGTAAATACAGTAGGGCAGCACTTGTTCCAAGGTTGGGAAGTGGAGTAAATGGGGTTTTAAGAAAGTTATTTTAAGCGATGAAAGTTAGAAATTAGAAATACCGTGTATTTAACTGATGTTTTATGGAGTTTATTTAATGTATTTGAATGAAATTTGAATGGAATTTATAAAATTCTCGGTAGATGTAGTATGAATTCTGGATCTTCAGTTTGAATGAAACGTGTGCTGATTTAGTGGGATAGATAGAAGTAAGTATTGTTGATGGAATTTGTGAGATTTTGTAATGGGTTGTTTCGTTTAGAGATTACAAGATGAACTGAGTCGAATTGAGTCGATTTGAGACGAATTGAACTCTGTTCGGAAGACATTGGAATTATGTTTTGATTTTAGCTAAATATATGAAGCATAATCCACCTCCCGAAAGATAGCGGGAGAATGGAGACGTTGATGCAAGCAGGAATGAAGAGTTTGGATTTATTATTGATGAGTGATTATTAAGATCAAGTTTTTTAGTGAAGATGAGACTTTTCCGGTGAAATAGTCTGCATTGGCTGATTAGTTGATGGAAGTGGAATAGATGACGGGTGTCGGGCGTTGTTGATGAAAAATGTGAGGTTTTCGTTTCTAAAATGAATTAATGATGAATGTCGATCTGTTATTAATTTGTTATTGAGTTGTTATTGATTGAAGTTGTACAGATGCTGAATGATATTCTGTAGATGATATTGATATTTTGGATATTTCTGATGATAATAAAGGATATTCAGGCCTTACCAAATATGTCCCTCGCCTCGCCTCTTTCGAAGATTTCGGAGAACTGCTGTTGATGGAATTTTTGGCGTTTCTATATTTTGTTAGTTGACTAATTCCCCTTCTGCAGATATTTGAATGGTTTTCCCTTCTGATCTTATTCGTGTCATTATTACTTCGTCTACTTCCGTCAATTAAAGGCTATATTGCAATGACTACAGTTTTGAATGAATTGATCAGTTTGAAAGAAGTAAGAAGTAAGAAAGTGCTAGAGTTGGAAGTGAATGAAGAAAGAGCTAACGAGAGTTGAGTTGGAATAGTGAAAATTGGATAACGTTCTGTATCGCTTATTGTGGATTCTTGTGAAAGTTTGGAAGAAATCGGAGTCAGAAGAGAAGAAGAATACAGTTATTTGGGAGTTGATGAATGATTTCAGGCCTTACACAGCATTATCCCTACTCTTGGCTCTTTCGAAGATGTCGGGGGATTGTTGTTGATAAAATTTCTGAGTAAATGTGTATTTTGAGAGTATTTGAGCATTTTCTAATTTCTTATGATGGGAAGTGTTTTAGAAAGTTGAGAAAGTGTTATTGATGCCAAATCTGACTATATTTTGTATTGTATGTGGATGCAGTATTGTTGATGCAAAATCTGAGGTTTCTGAATCTGAAATGAATCAATTTTTGGCCTTACCTGCCTCACCCTCTCCCTCTGCCTATCCTCGCCTCTTGCGAATGCATCGGAGGATAATTGTTGATAAAATTTCTGAATAAATGCTGAAAATGTGAATTTTGATTGATGGCATGAGTGCGAATTCTTAGTTGACTGAATTCTGACTTATTGCCCGGATTCGGACTTGTACTGTAGTGAAATATCTAGCACAGGGGCGGAGATAGTTGGGATTGAAGATTTGGAGATCGAGGATAGATGAGACTGGAGACTTGATGAGGAATTTGTTATGAATTTGATGATTTCCGAATGTTTGATAGTGTATGACGATGTGATGAAGTAGATGAGGGAGGTCTGTTTAATTCGATGTTAGTGATGCTTACTAACCTATTCCTTGTCTTATCCTATTCCTAACCCTATCCCTAACCTATTCCTTACCCTATCCCTAACCCTAGCCCTAACCCTTATTCTACTCTCGACTTAACCCGAACTTGTGTGCTTGTCCCATACCCCCATGTTGACTGTACAGTATTCCAATTATCCGGAAAGTTGTCTAGCCCTGTAAAAACCCTAACCATTTCCGTCCCTACCGGATAGGTGAAGATATTTGATGACTGGAATTACATGATAGCAGTTGGGGGTTGAAAGAAGGGCGATATTTGAGATCTAATATTTGAATTTTGGGCAGTTTTTAGTGGTTAAAATGGACAAAATGTGTGTATATTTTTGAGATGGGCGGTGCTGATGGAAAATCTGAGCTTTTGCTTCTAAGATGTGCAGTGCTGATGCAAAATGTGAGTATTTATTGTATGAAATGGATGATATAGATCCAAAAAGTAGGCGTTTTTTCTGAAATTGTTTTGAAAAATCTGACAAAATCTGAAGATGTCTTTAGAAATGAGTATATTGCTGATGAAAAATCTAAGCTTTTATTATATTAATTTATCATATGAAACGAGTGGTGGAGATACAACAATTAGGCGTTTGTTTTAAAAAGTAAGTATTATTGCTGAAAAATGTGACAAAATCTAAGAATTGGCTCTTTCAAGATGCATATTGTTGATGGAAAATGTGAGCTTTTGCCTCTGAGGTAAGTAGTGCTGATGCAAAATGTGAGGATTTGTCGTATGAAACGGGTGATAAGATGGAAATATTAGGCGTTTGTGTCAAAAAGTAAGTATTATTGCTGAAAAATGTGACAAAATCTAAGAATTGGCTCTTTCAAGATGCATATTGTTGATGGAAAATGTGAGCTTTTGCCTCTGAGGTAAGTAGTGCTGATGCAAAATCTGGGTATTTATTATATTAGATAGATGGTGGAAATACAAAAAGTATGCGTTTGTTTTAAAAAGCAAGTATTGCTGATAAAAAATGTGACAAATCTGAGAATTTGCTTTCAAAATAGCGAGTATTTGATGAGAAAATTGTGAGAATTTGCTTTCCGAGGTGGGTGAAATGATGCTGATGGAAAATCTAAGCATTTGTGTTTTTGAAAGTTTTCAAAGATGAGTAAAAATGGTGTTGATGGAAAATGTGACAAAATGTGAATATTTGTTCTCAAAAAGTGAGTATTGTTGACGAAAAATGTGAGAACTTGCCTTTCGAGATGGGTGGGAATGTTGCAGATACAAAAATTAGGGATTTTTGTCAAAGATGAACGTTGTTGATGAAAAATCTGAGCATTTGTGTTTCCATCTGGTATTTAAGATGGCAGTCTCCTTGTCCACTCAGTTACCCTCTTCTCCTTGTTCATTTTATAATTTGGTATGGAATAAAGTATAAAGTATTTGAAGTTCTCCCTGAGTATAGTTCGGTTTTACTGTCTAATCAGTAAATACAGTAGGGCAGCACTTGTTCCAAGGTTGGGAAGTGGAGTAAATGGGGTTTTAAGAAAGTTATTTTAAGCGATGAAAGTTAGAAATTAGAAATACCGTGTATTTAACTGATGTTTTATGGAGTTTATTTAATGTATTTGAATGAAATTTGAATGGAATTTATAAAATTCTCGGTAGATGTAGTATGAATTCTGGATCTTCAGTTTGAATGAAACGTGTGCTGATTTAGTGGGATAGATAGAAGTAAGTATTGTTGATGGAATTTGTGAGATTTTGTAATGGGTTGTTTCGTTTAGAGATTACAAGATGAACTGAGTCGAATTGAGTCGATTTGAGACGAATTGAACTCTGTTCGGAAGACATTGGAATTATGTTTTGATTTTAGCTAAATATATGAAGCATAATCCACCTCCCGAAAGATAGCGGGAGAATGGAGACGTTGATGCAAGCAGGAATGAAGAGTTTGGATTTATTATTGATGAGTGATTATTAAGATCAAGTTTTTTAGTGAAGATGAGACTTTTCCGGTGAAATAGTCTGCATTGGCTGATTAGTTGATGGAAGTGGAATAGATGACGGGTGTCGGGCGTTGTTGATGAAAAATGTGAGGTTTTCGTTTCTAAAATGAATTAATGATGAATGTCGATCTGTTATTAATTTGTTATTGAGTTGTTATTGATTGAAGTTGTACAGATGCTGAATGATATTCTGTAGATGATATTGATATTTTGGATATTTCTGATGATAATAAAGGATATTCAGGCCTTACCAAATATGTCCCTCGCCTCGCCTCTTTCGAAGATTTCGGAGAACTGCTGTTGATGGAATTTTTGGCGTTTCTATATTTTGTTAGTTGACTAATTCCCCTTCTGCAGATATTTGAATGGTTTTCCCTTCTGATCTTATTCGTGTCATTATTACTTCGTCTACTTCCGTCAATTAAAGGCTATATTGCAATGACTACAGTTTTGAATGAATTGATCAGTTTGAAAGAAGTAAGAAGTAAGAAAGTGCTAGAGTTGGAAGTGAATGAAGAAAGAGCTAACGAGAGTTGAGTTGGAATAGTGAAAATTGGATAACGTTCTGTATCGCTTATTGTGGATTCTTGTGAAAGTTTGGAAGAAATCGGAGTCAGAAGAGAAGAAGAATACAGTTATTTGGGAGTTGATGAATGATTTCAGGCCTTACACAGCATTATCCCTACTCTTGGCTCTTTCGAAGATGTCGGGGGATTGTTGTTGATAAAATTTCTGAGTAAATGTGTATTTTGAGAGTATTTGAGCATTTTCTAATTTCTTATGATGGGAAGTGTTTTAGAAAGTTGAGAAAGTGTTATTGATGCCAAATCTGACTATATTTTGTATTGTATGTGGATGCAGTATTGTTGATGCAAAATCTGAGGTTTCTGAATCTGAAATGAATCAATTTTTGGCCTTACCTGCCTCACCCTCTCCCTCTGCCTATCCTCGCCTCTTGCGAATGCATCGGAGGATAATTGTTGATAAAATTTCTGAATAAATGCTGAAAATGTGAATTTTGATTGATGGCATGAGTGCGAATTCTTAGTTGACTGAATTCTGACTTATTGCCCGGATTCGGACTTGTACTGTAGTGAAATATCTAGCACAGGGGCGGAGATAGTTGGGATTGAAGATTTGGAGATCGAGGATAGATGAGACTGGAGACTTGATGAGGAATTTGTTATGAATTTGATGATTTCCGAATGTTTGATAGTGTATGACGATGTGATGAAGTAGATGAGGGAGGTCTGTTTAATTCGATGTTAGTGATGCTTACTAACCTATTCCTTGTCTTATCCTATTCCTAACCCTATCCCTAACCTATTCCTTACCCTATCCCTAACCCTAGCCCTAACCCTTATTCTACTCTCGACTTAACCCGAACTTGTGTGCTTGTCCCATACCCCCATGTTGACTGTACAGTATTCCAATTATCCGGAAAGTTGTCTAGCCCTGTAAAAACCCTAACCATTTCCGTCCCTACCGGATAGGTGAAGATATTTGATGACTGGAATTACATGATAGCAGTTGGGGGTTGAAAGAAGGGCGATATTTGAGATCTAATATTTGAATTTTGGGCAGTTTTTAGTGGTTAAAATGGACAAAATGTGTGTATATTTTTGAGATGGGCGGTGCTGATGGAAAATCTGAGCTTTTGCTTCTAAGATGTGCAGTGCTGATGCAAAATGTGAGTATTTATTGTATGAAATGGATGATATAGATCCAAAAAGTAGGCGTTTTTTCTGAAATTGTTTTGAAAAATCTGACAAAATCTGAAGATGTCTTTAGAAATGAGTATATTGCTGATGAAAAATCTAAGCTTTTATTATATTAATTTATCATATGAAACGAGTGGTGGAGATACAACAATTAGGCGTTTGTTTTAAAAAGTAAGTATTATTGCTGAAAAATGTGACAAAATCTAAGAATTGGCTCTTTCAAGATGCATATTGTTGATGGAAAATGTGAGCTTTTGCCTCTGAGGTAAGTAGTGCTGATGCAAAATGTGAGGATTTGTCGTATGAAACGGGTGATAAGATGGAAATATTAGGCGTTTGTGTCAAAAAGTAAGTATTATTGCTGAAAAATGTGACAAAATCTAAGAATTGGCTCTTTCAAGATGCATATTGTTGATGGAAAATGTGAGCTTTTGCCTCTGAGGTAAGTAGTGCTGATGCAAAATCTGGGTATTTATTATATTAGATAGATGGTGGAAATACAAAAAGTATGCGTTTGTTTTAAAAAGCAAGTATTGCTGATAAAAAATGTGACAAATCTGAGAATTTGCTTTCAAAATAGCGAGTATTTGATGAGAAAATTGTGAGAATTTGCTTTCCGAGGTGGGTGAAATGATGCTGATGGAAAATCTAAGCATTTGTGTTTTTGAAAGTTTTCAAAGATGAGTAAAAATGGTGTTGATGGAAAATGTGACAAAATGTGAATATTTGTTCTCAAAAAGTGAGTATTGTTGACGAAAAATGTGAGAACTTGCCTTTCGAGATGGGTGGGAATGTTGCAGATACAAAAATTAGGGATTTTTGTCAAAGATGAACGTTGTTGATGAAAAATCTGAGCATTTGTGTTTCCATCTGGTATTTAAGATGGCAGTCTCCTTGTCCACTCAGTTACCCTCTTCTCCTTGTTCATTTTATAATTTGGTATGGAATAAAGTATAAAGTATTTGAAGTTCTCCCTGAGTATAGTTCGGTTTTACTGTCTAATCAGTAAATACAGTAGGGCAGCACTTGTTCCAAGGTTGGGAAGTGGAGTAAATGGGGTTTTAAGAAAGTTATTTTAAGCGATGAAAGTTAGAAATTAGAAATACCGTGTATTTAACTGATGTTTTATGGAGTTTATTTAATGTATTTGAATGAAATTTGAATGGAATTTATAAAATTCTCGGTAGATGTAGTATGAATTCTGGATCTTCAGTTTGAATGAAACGTGTGCTGATTTAGTGGGATAGATAGAAGTAAGTATTGTTGATGGAATTTGTGAGATTTTGTAATGGGTTGTTTCGTTTAGAGATTACAAGATGAACTGAGTCGAATTGAGTCGATTTGAGACGAATTGAACTCTGTTCGGAAGACATTGGAATTATGTTTTGATTTTAGCTAAATATATGAAGCATAATCCACCTCCCGAAAGATAGCGGGAGAATGGAGACGTTGATGCAAGCAGGAATGAAGAGTTTGGATTTATTATTGATGAGTGATTATTAAGATCAAGTTTTTTAGTGAAGATGAGACTTTTCCGGTGAAATAGTCTGCATTGGCTGATTAGTTGATGGAAGTGGAATAGATGACGGGTGTCGGGCGTTGTTGATGAAAAATGTGAGGTTTTCGTTTCTAAAATGAATTAATGATGAATGTCGATCTGTTATTAATTTGTTATTGAGTTGTTATTGATTGAAGTTGTACAGATGCTGAATGATATTCTGTAGATGATATTGATATTTTGGATATTTCTGATGATAATAAAGGATATTCAGGCCTTACCAAATATGTCCCTCGCCTCGCCTCTTTCGAAGATTTCGGAGAACTGCTGTTGATGGAATTTTTGGCGTTTCTATATTTTGTTAGTTGACTAATTCCCCTTCTGCAGATATTTGAATGGTTTTCCCTTCTGATCTTATTCGTGTCATTATTACTTCGTCTACTTCCGTCAATTAAAGGCTATATTGCAATGACTACAGTTTTGAATGAATTGATCAGTTTGAAAGAAGTAAGAAGTAAGAAAGTGCTAGAGTTGGAAGTGAATGAAGAAAGAGCTAACGAGAGTTGAGTTGGAATAGTGAAAATTGGATAACGTTCTGTATCGCTTATTGTGGATTCTTGTGAAAGTTTGGAAGAAATCGGAGTCAGAAGAGAAGAAGAATACAGTTATTTGGGAGTTGATGAATGATTTCAGGCCTTACACAGCATTATCCCTACTCTTGGCTCTTTCGAAGATGTCGGGGGATTGTTGTTGATAAAATTTCTGAGTAAATGTGTATTTTGAGAGTATTTGAGCATTTTCTAATTTCTTATGATGGGAAGTGTTTTAGAAAGTTGAGAAAGTGTTATTGATGCCAAATCTGACTATATTTTGTATTGTATGTGGATGCAGTATTGTTGATGCAAAATCTGAGGTTTCTGAATCTGAAATGAATCAATTTTTGGCCTTACCTGCCTCACCCTCTCCCTCTGCCTATCCTCGCCTCTTGCGAATGCATCGGAGGATAATTGTTGATAAAATTTCTGAATAAATGCTGAAAATGTGAATTTTGATTGATGGCATGAGTGCGAATTCTTAGTTGACTGAATTCTGACTTATTGCCCGGATTCGGACTTGTACTGTAGTGAAATATCTAGCACAGGGGCGGAGATAGTTGGGATTGAAGATTTGGAGATCGAGGATAGATGAGACTGGAGACTTGATGAGGAATTTGTTATGAATTTGATGATTTCCGAATGTTTGATAGTGTATGACGATGTGATGAAGTAGATGAGGGAGGTCTGTTTAATTCGATGTTAGTGATGCTTACTAACCTATTCCTTGTCTTATCCTATTCCTAACCCTATCCCTAACCTATTCCTTACCCTATCCCTAACCCTAGCCCTAACCCTTATTCTACTCTCGACTTAACCCGAACTTGTGTGCTTGTCCCATACCCCCATGTTGACTGTACAGTATTCCAATTATCCGGAAAGTTGTCTAGCCCTGTAAAAACCCTAACCATTTCCGTCCCTACCGGATAGGTGAAGATATTTGATGACTGGAATTACATGATAGCAGTTGGGGGTTGAAAGAAGGGCGATATTTGAGATCTAATATTTGAATTTTGGGCAGTTTTTAGTGGTTAAAATGGACAAAATGTGTGTATATTTTTGAGATGGGCGGTGCTGATGGAAAATCTGAGCTTTTGCTTCTAAGATGTGCAGTGCTGATGCAAAATGTGAGTATTTATTGTATGAAATGGATGATATAGATCCAAAAAGTAGGCGTTTTTTCTGAAATTGTTTTGAAAAATCTGACAAAATCTGAAGATGTCTTTAGAAATGAGTATATTGCTGATGAAAAATCTAAGCTTTTATTATATTAATTTATCATATGAAACGAGTGGTGGAGATACAACAATTAGGCGTTTGTTTTAAAAAGTAAGTATTATTGCTGAAAAATGTGACAAAATCTAAGAATTGGCTCTTTCAAGATGCATATTGTTGATGGAAAATGTGAGCTTTTGCCTCTGAGGTAAGTAGTGCTGATGCAAAATGTGAGGATTTGTCGTATGAAACGGGTGATAAGATGGAAATATTAGGCGTTTGTGTCAAAAAGTAAGTATTATTGCTGAAAAATGTGACAAAATCTAAGAATTGGCTCTTTCAAGATGCATATTGTTGATGGAAAATGTGAGCTTTTGCCTCTGAGGTAAGTAGTGCTGATGCAAAATCTGGGTATTTATTATATTAGATAGATGGTGGAAATACAAAAAGTATGCGTTTGTTTTAAAAAGCAAGTATTGCTGATAAAAAATGTGACAAATCTGAGAATTTGCTTTCAAAATAGCGAGTATTTGATGAGAAAATTGTGAGAATTTGCTTTCCGAGGTGGGTGAAATGATGCTGATGGAAAATCTAAGCATTTGTGTTTTTGAAAGTTTTCAAAGATGAGTAAAAATGGTGTTGATGGAAAATGTGACAAAATGTGAATATTTGTTCTCAAAAAGTGAGTATTGTTGACGAAAAATCTGAGCATTTGTGTTTCCATCTGGTATTTAAGATGGCAGTCTCCTTGTCCACTCAGTTACCCTTTTCTCCTTGTTCATTTTATAATTTGGTATGGAATAAAGTATAAAATATTTGAAGTTCTCCCTGAGTATAGTTCGGTTCTACTGTCTAATCAGTAAATACAGTAGGGCAGCACTTGTTCCAAGGTTGGGAAGTGGAGTAAATGGGGTTTTAAGAAAGTTATTTTAAGCGATGAAAGTTAGAAATTAGAAATACCGTGTATTTAACTGATGTTTTATGGAGTTTATTTAATGTATTTGAATGAAATCTGAATGGAGTTTATGAAATTCGGGGTATAGATGTAGTATGAATTCTGGATCTTTAGTTTGAATGAAACGTGTGCTGATTTAGTGGGATAGATAGAAGTAAGTATTGTTGATGGAATTTGTGAGATTTTGTAATGGGTTGTTTCGTTTAGAGATTACAAGATGAACTGAGTCGAATTGAGTCGATTTGAGACGAATTGAACTCTGTTCGGAAGATATTGGAATTATGTTTTGATTTTAGCTAAATATATGAAGCATAATCCACCTCCCGAAAGATAGCGGGAGAATGGAGACGTTGATGCAATCAGGGATGAAATTTAGAATTAGTATTGATGCGTGGTGATTAAGATGATGCTTTTTTGGTAAAGATGAAGTTTCTCGATGGAAGGAGTGTTATAAAATGAATTTATAAGTGATTTATAAGTGCTATATGATGCAGATGAGGTTTTTCCGGTGAAATAGTCTGCATTGGCTGATTAGTTGATGGAAGTGGAATAGATGACGGGTGTCGGGCGTTGTTGATGAAAAATGTGAGGTTTTCCTTTCTAAAACAAGTGAATTAATGACGAATGCTGATTTATTATTGGTCGAAGCTATAAAGATGATGGTAAATGATATTCTGTAAGTGATGCTGTTGAGATTTAGGATATTTCTGATGATAGTAGTTGAATTTTGGGATAATAAAGAATAATCAGGCCTTACCAACACACATGTCCCTCGCCTCGCCTCTTTCGAAGATTTCGGAGAACTGCTGTTGATGGAATTTTTGGCGTTTCTATATTTTGTTAGTTGACTAATTCCCCTTCTGCAGATATTTGAATGTTGAATGGTTTTCTCTTCTGATCTTATTCGTGTCATTATTACTTCGTCTACTTCCGTCAATTAAAGGCTATATTGCAATGACTACAGTTTTGAATGAATTGATCAGTTTGAAAGAAGTAAGAAGTAAGAAAGTGCTAGAGTTGGAAGTGAATGGAGAAAGAGTTAACGAGAGTTGAGTTGGAATAGTGAAAATTGGATAACGTTCTGTATCGCTTATTGTGGATTCTTGTGAAAGTTTGGAAGGAATCGGAGTCAGAAGAGAAGAAGAATACAGTTATTTGGGAGTTGATGAATGATTTCAGGCCTTACACAGCATTATCCCTACTCTTGGCTCTTTCGAAGATGTCGGGGGATTGTTGTTGATAAAATTTCTGAGTAAATGTGAATAAATGCGAATTCTGAGAGTATTTGAGTGTTTCTTATGATGAGAATTGTTTTGGGAAGTCAAGGAAGTGTTGTTGATGCAGAATCTGACTATATTGACTATATTGTATCTTGTATATGGAAGTAGTATTGTTGATGCAAAATCTGAGGTTTCTGAATCTGAAATGAATCAATTTTTGGCCTTACCTGCCTCACCCTCTCCCTCTGCCTATCCTCGTCTCTTGCGAATGCATCGGAGGATAATTGTTGATAAAATTTCTGAATAAATGCTGAAAAATGTGAACTTTGATTGATGGCATGAGTGCGAATTCTTAGTTGACTGAATTCTGACTTATGGCCCGGATTCGGACTTGTACTGTAGTGAAATATCTAGCACAGGGGCGGAGATAGTTGGGATTGAAGATTTGGAGGTTGGATGTAGATGAGACTAGAGATTTGATGATGAATTTGTTCTGATTTTGATGGTTTTCGAAGGTTCGATGGTGAATGATGATATGAAGTAGAGGGTAGTGATAGTGAGATGAGGGAGGTCTGTTTAGTTCGATGTTAGTGATGCTTACTAACCTATTCCTTGTCTTATCCTATTCCTAACCCTATCCCTAACCTATTCCTTACCCTATCCCTAACCCTAGCCCTAACCCTTATTCTACTCTCGACTTAACCTTAGCTATTGATTATAGAAAGTTGTTGTTTAGCCAATGATCCATTGTTACATTCAAATCTGCATAACTAACTTATATTCTTATGAAATAATAACTGTCGTGTCCAAGTGGAAATTAAAATACTTTATTGAAAATATATTCAAATACTACTTCTGGGGGAATATTTGATATACTAGAAATGGGTGTAATTACCCAAAATCGTTCTACATCATATCAGAAGCGACGAAGCCGGGACAATAAATGGACTTTTATGTTTATTCGACGGAAGCGACGAAGCCAGGACAATAAATCTCGGACTTCTGTAATAGTCGTGAAAAGTGAGCACACAGTATATCTCCATTAGCTACGTTGCCAAAAATCACAAGATAATTACGCGTGGCCCTCCTTACATAGGTAATTACGCGGCCAATAAAATAAAATTAAATCTCCACCGACAGCCTGTTGATATATGAAATCTATAAAGCGCATTCATTGTTCAACAATTAATAGTTTTTAATTCGTGGTCTTCTATGTATATGACATAACTATAAATGCGCACTTACATGATTTTATATAATCTAGCATCAGTATTTTTACCTTTAATAATAATAGCGAACTTTTTAAACCAAAGTAAATGATAACAATTTTTAAATTTAGAATCGTATGCACGGTGCTGTGAGTTGTCCGGCCTAGCATTTTTCCTTTGCGCGAGGGGGGAGAAACAAGCGAGAGCGAGAGATAACGCGGGGAGAAGATAGGCAAAGAAAAACTGAAGGAGGAATGAAGAATGAAGAAGAAAGCAATGGTCGATTTTCGCAAAGGAGAAAGAAAAGCGATCAGTTTTCGCTAATTACCGTTAATTAATGCAATTAAGCTGGTTTTTCTTTACAGAAATTGCTAGAGCATGAATAGGGCTTTCGAAAGAGACCGGCATCACTGTGGAACGATGCCTACAACGCACTCACGAACATGCCAAAAGTCAGCAAGCCGTTAAAGGCGCTGTTCATCACCGGAAAACTCTAATTTCTTTTCTTTTTCGTGATTTCACCGGTGAAAAATGGCGAAAATGTGTGCAGGCAGCCTGTCTCGATCCTCTAATCATAAAAATTCCGAGACGCGACACTTCTGGGAGTGGGGAGATGGCATAACGTGCCGGTCAGCTCGTGCAGCGCTTAACTATGGAAACAGTAATTTCGAAACTTGCGCCTCCTGAACCGTTTTTCATGCGGTTTTTTGCATGAATAAACAAATTTACTCAGTTTCATGCTACAAAATGTCGAAAATTAGGTATTAGGTTGCAAAATTTGGCATCTATTCGGCCCCTAAAGTATAGGGTTGGACCGACATTTTCAATTTGGAACTCGTCCGTGGGGAATTGACCAATTTCAGAGATTTTGGTGTCAAATGAATCCTTATGACCGTAAGAAAATTCGCTAGTATGATCTCGGCGAAATCCAAAGTGGTACGACTACAGTAACCAATTGAAGTGTCAAAATGCCCAAATTATCACAAATTTGCCATAAAATTTTCGGACATTTTCTGGAACTAGTTTTTTCTGGAGTATCGTAGAAGGCTGAAATTTTGCACACATAAACAACACATATAGACGAAAAATCGGTAGTATGATCTCGGCGAAATTCAAAATGGTACAGCTACAGTAGCCCATTGAAGTGTCAAAATCTGACCCGATTTTTGGGTGTTTTTGAGCATTTTTGGACGATGTTCTGGAGCGTTCTAGAAGAGTTCCGGAGACAATCTTTTCGGATTCATGGATGGTTGTCCTCGATCTTTCAAGGAAAAAAGAATTATCAGTTTTCCTACATCACGAGCCACGCAGCACGCGTAAATGTAGTACGCACTTTTTGAACAAATCGGCGACTTTGGCAACAGTAATTTTTTTTTTATTTTTCATCATTTTGTTCTGGAATTTCGATAAATATGCATTTTAGGTCTATACTCAAATATCGATAAAGAAAAAACCATACCTTATCGCGTAAATTTTCGAGAAAATCCTTTTCAAAGTTAAAAATCGCGATTTTGAGGATTTTCTTTACACTAGCAGGTGGTTGTAATTAAGTAATTATGAACTAATTATCGATAACTAGGGGTTTTCGAGGACGCTCTACACGATGGTAACAAAAAAACCAGAAAAAACCGCGCGTTTCTACGTTACAGGTGGTTTTTCCCTTAAGTATGGGCAGAAAAGGGGGGAAAAAAGAGGGGTTTGGTCGCCGGACAATTTTACACTATCTCACAGCACCGTGGTATGCAATAGCTGCAGAAAACTGGCTGACGAATATAATGTATCTTTCTTCTTTTAAATTGTAGAAAATTTGATGTTTTTACAATCCAATTATGGCATAGAATTCAAGATAACTTGAAGTAACTGTTGTCTAATCAGCAAAATAATCAATGACATTTCCATGTTTTTAACATTCGAACACGATACTGGCCCAAGCCAATTTCACTTCAAGAGCGACAATCGAATGATCAAAGCCGCGTAATACCTATGTAAGGAGGGCCACGCGTAATTATCCTGTGATTTTTGGCAACGTGGCTAATGTAGATATACTGATATACTGCGTGCTCACTTTTCACGACTATTATAGAGATCCGAGATTTATTGTCCTGGCTTCGTCGCTTCCGTCGAATAAACATAAAAGTCCATTTATTGTCCCGGCTTCGTCGCTTCTGATATGATGTAGAACGATTTTGGGTAATTACACCCATTTCTAGTATATCAAATATTCCCCCAGAAGTAGTAATATAAATTGATTCATCTGTTTTCTTTCATTCCAATTTTAAATCTATAATATAATATTTTGAGGAATTCTACTAGCATTTCTAAAATTGTAATTGCCTACCTCGAAACTTTCGGTGACGTTGATTTTGGTGTTGACGACGTAGGGAATGAAGCGGAAGACGTCAGACGGCGCTTCGCCCATCCACTCGTCGATGAGATTCTGAAAATCTGCCGTAATTTCATTCTAATTTTTCAGCTAAAGTAATCCCTCTTTAAAATTAGAAATAAGAAATTACCGTGAAGAACCGTTTGTGATCCCAGACGAACCACATCGTCGCTTTCGATATCGAAAAACTGAACGTCCAGATCTGCTTGTCGTTGTACACCTCAAAATTCGTATAATTCTTGAAAACAATTGCAGCTTAAGAAAATCTTACAAGTATTATTTTGCAACAGAAAAAGTTTTTTAATATTTCTCAAAGATGACGTTCGATTTGCGTTTTGAGAAATTTCTAAAAGAGATAATAAAACCTTTGGATAGTGGAAATTGGCGTCGATGGAGACAGTTTCCCACTCGAAGAACCGCGTGAAAGGGAGAGAAGTCGTGGTCTCGAGACGGAGCAGTGAGGTGTGCAACGACCAGCTGAAGCCCTCTTCCAGGGTGATCCACCAGACTGAGATCTGCAAAATTGCATATTTCAGTTTTTTTTCTAAGAAAAATCTAAATGGCTTACATCAACCGAACTCCCGGCCTGACACCTGCTGTGGATGCTCTCGAGCTACTCGCCCCGCATAAACCAGATGTCGATCGAGATCTCCTTCAGCACGGAAATCCTCGCCTCGTGCTGCAGGTGGATGCGACGGCACCCGCGCGAGGGCAGTTCTGTCACGGGCAGAGTCTGAACATAGTTATTTGTCTAAAAATAGGAAATCTGAAATTTGAAAATAAAACCGACGAAAAAAGTTTTAGAAAATTGACGAGTTGTTTCTTTTTGAAAATGATTTTTTTCAAAGCTTTTATTTAAAAAATTCCAGAACTCAGAAAATCAACCTGATAATCCGGTGGAAAGAAGAATCCATAGAGGAGAACTCTCTGTTCCTCGGCCCAGGGCCCGAAGCTGATCACCGTATTTGAGCCGAATCGCCACTGCGAGTCCCAAATCGGCTTCGCGTGGTCGATGCGCTGCTTGTCGTCCGTTATGAAGCTTGCAAAATCGCTTCTTTATCGTTTTTAAATCTTATTGCTAGATTTCTCAAAATTCGCAAAACTCATTATTTTCCGAGATAAAAATAGCAATATTCAAAGTTTTCGTTTCTTATGAAACATAAATAAAAATTAGAAAAAATTTTCTTTTCACTCTTTCAATAATATAAAGATAATTACAGAAAAGGCTTTTAATTATCAAAAATATCTTGATTGTATCTGAATTCGAGGTTGGCCGATTCGCGTAAGACAATTCGACCTGAAAAAGCAAAAGCAAATTTCTCAAAACACACACAGAAAATAGTAAACATATTCTTCTCTCTTTAAAATATGCACTTTTTCTCTCCCAATATGACATTCTATTTTTTCTGCAAGTCGAATTTTGACAAGTTTGGAAAAAGAATAGTTTTACTTCAAAAGAATAATGAACAAATCAAAGTTTCAAAATAATTTTTGCAAAAGAAAATAGAAATTTGAAAACAGTCATTTTTGGAAAAAAAAACAATCAAAATAGTATAATTATCCAACCCGTTATACAGTGGAAAAATGAATAAGACAAAAAAAAACTAAATAAGTCAATGGGTGAGAAGAATAAAATGAAAATTCGAGTAGAAAGTGGAATCTTAGTCGATTGTCACTATCACAATTGGATTCTTCGTCTCTTTCTCGCCCCTGCCCTTCTGCTCCTTGTTCATCTCCAATTCCAGTTCCATCTTTACCGTTCCCATCTCGCTCGGATTCAACTGCACTCCGCTCGTCGATGTGTTCGTGTCGGTAGTCATAGTGGGCTGAAAATTCAATAATTTAAGAAGAAATTAAAAAAAAACTTTCTTGATTTATTATGAAACGTTTTCAATTATACTAAATTTCAGTATTTATGGTTGCAATGCTCACTTCAATTTTCATTGTGAAATTTCTCATATTTTCTTGAATTTGGGAGAAAATAGCATAAAACAATTAAACAGTTTGCGACTCACATCAGTCTCCGGACTGGTGATCTTCCACTTGAGGTGCCACTTGTCGGGCAGCCGGCTGAATGTCAGATCCTCGCTGCCGAAACACAGCTTCGAGACCTTCTGAATCTTGGCTGGAGGCCAGGTCTGAAAAGAACGATATTTCATTGCGATTTTTGCCTTTTTTATTATTTGATATATTAAATATTTTGAAATCTGAAAAAAAACTTCGTCTTTTGATCTTATACATGAAATATTGAAATAATTTTCTTCGATTTTTTATAACCAGCAAACAAAGCTCACTCCGATTTCATCAGTGAAGCAGTCCGCCTTCCCGTGCATGGCCTTGACGTGGCTCTGTATGCTATCGAAGTTTGACGTAGCGTACTCGCACACACTGCACGAGAACCGGGGAAGATCGTACATGTTATTCATGTGCCGACTAAAGTGGCGGAGAAATAGCTGGAAATTAAGATTTAAAAATCGACTGTTTATGAATCACGGAATGTTTCAGAAAATTTGGAACTCAGGCTCAAATAGAACTTTCTAGCGAATTTAGCTTGATTTAAGTTTTAACTCGAGATCGCATAGTCCTATTTATGATAGAAAACATCTTATAACTTGATTAATTTTTAAAATAAAAAATCTAAACTCACGGATTTGCTTTTCGTAACGTATTCCTTCCGACAGATCAGGCAGAAAGTCGTCTTCACAAAGTTGGTCTTCTTCTTGATCGGACGAACTATCGACTCCTGGTCGAAGCATTTCCCTATCATCCCCTGAAACAGAAATGTTGAAATCGAAAATTTGAACGATTATTATTGCGTATTTTCCGAAATGTAATGCTAAAAATTTGTCCTTAGAAAGCTAAGAATTCGTGTTAGTAGAAAATCTTCAAAAAATCTGTTGAAAACGAATTTTACGCCCAATATCAAAACCGACCTCATTCTTCTCACTTCCATTTCTTTCCTCACGCAGCATCGGCTGAGCACTGGCCATTTCACCTGAAATTATACAGATTAGCATGAAAAAATCGAGAAACAGAAAATCGCCCTAAAATCAAAACCCACGAAATCACTGCAATATACTGACGTCCAAAAATACAGTACCGAGTGCGAAAGTGTGGCAAGTCTTTTTCTTTAGCCAAGCACTATCTCTCATTTCGCATCGATAGTGGGCGGGGTTTTCGCTCGCTCGATTTTAAGAGAGAAGTGCTTGTAACTCTGCCCCATCGCTAAACTATTCGCAATGGTAGGGACCGCCAGCCCTTTTGCCAAGTTCACTCTGGCACTATGCTTTTTTGCATTTTTCAGAGGCTGAAGTGCCCCTCTAACCATCCCCACCGAAAAAATACGTCACTGATAAAAAAAAGATAAATTTTAACACGAAAAATCGAAAAAAAAAATCGCTCATTTTTTTTGGGCAAGGGAAAGGGGCGTGGTCTATCTGCAAAAGGTACTGTGCCGCTCCCCGCCTCTTTTCTCTGCACTCTCTTCCATTTCAGCATTGGTTTCTTTTATTTTCGCTCAATTTTCAGGAATGGGAGAATAGCAACGACGACAGAGAGAAGGAGGGGGGTGACGGCTCCAAAATGCACCACTTCGTCCAGATTTTCGCTCATTATAAGAAGGTTGGATAACCCTTAAAAATAAAAAATGATAAAATTCGATTTTAAAAATGAAATGTGCTTCAAACATTTTTCGGATGAATTGTGATAATTAGGAAGGTGCCTTGCTAACGGGTTGATATCTAAAAAGTAAGAAAAAATTATTCGAAGATTATATAAAATCTATAAATATTGATTTTTGTTGCAGTTGCGCCTCGCCGAATTGGTGATTCAAGCGATGGTCCGCGAGCAGGCGGAGGGCAGGAAGACCATTCGATTCGTCATCCCCAACCTGGCCTCGGGATATGTCATCGGTAAGCAGAAATGGGAGTTTTTGAAAGAACAGGCTTTGAAGAATTTCCTTTAAAAATGTTGTTTGTTTCAAAAATGGAAAACTTTTAGTGCCGCGCAAGAGCGTCAAGTCCAGATGTGGGCGCATGTGAAGGAGGACGCGCTCAGCTTCATGAAGCAGACCCAGGATGAGCTCAAGGACAACTTCGAGAAAGTCATCGTGGTTTTTTGTTTTACTTTTGATTTACGTTTTTCAATTTTTGTTGAAAAGTACGGATTTCCTGTATTTCACACCCGCTTTTTCTTTTCTCCCACCTTCCTTCCTTACTCTCTCCTCAAAAAGTGGGTGGGGGTGCAGAAAACAAAGTACGAAATAAAGATGAAAGCCAACAAACGTCATTTTACTTGGAAACTTTTGAAACGTATGAAAAATTTCGAAGAAAAGCAAATAATTTCAATTTTTTTGTTTTCAACAAACAGGATGGTTCCATTGGCCCAGGCTCCGCTCCGAACAGGCATTTCGATCGCGACGGACCGCAGGGTAAACGATTTGCAAAAATTCCATAATAAGTATGAATTCGAGATAAAAAATGATTTGTTTGAATAGAAATTATTAATAAAAATCTTCAGCATGTCAAGACTTCCGTGTTACACCACCATCGTCCAGAGGCAGCAGACTTCGAAAATCGAGGACCCAGGGACTTCAACAGACACAGACGGGAGCAGGGATGATAAAAGAGGCGACAGAAATGACAAGCAGAAGTGGGAGGATGTAAGGATTTTTATTTTTTTTTAACTTCTAAACAAAATCCCGATTTTTCAATGATATTGATTTTTCTTTGCACTGATGATTTCATGAATAGAGATTAGAGATGGGAAAAATAGATGATGTTTCGAATTTCTTTCTCAAATCTAATGCAATTTTAAAAATTTCTAATGCCATGTTTTCAAAATTTTTATACGAAAATACAAACAAAAAATAAGTAAATTAATTAAATAGAAGAATAAATTTAAAAAGTAAAGAAAGCTTTAGGACTCGTTAAGACGTTAGCTGCCGATGCAACTCTTGCAACTCGCTCGAAATAACATGAGAAATTAAAAGAGCGCGATTGTATCTTTTTGTTCACTTGATTTCCCATCCTATTTCGAGCGAGTTGCATTGCAACTTAATGCCTGAAAAGGGGTACTTAATTTAGACATTTTGCAGGTTGGAAATAGTCGGCGGTCAGTCGAAGTCTGGTGAGCGAATTGCGGACCGCCCAACTGAAACCGGGACGCACTGCACCACGGAAATGCCGATGCCGACAGGACTGAAGAAGAAAGGACAAGTGAAAAATGTGCTGCACAGTTGCAGATTTTTAAAATTTGCAAAAATGCTGCACTTTTCATCCTTGTTAGAATATAACTGTAATCTTACACGTTTTCCTAATTTGATTTTTATGGTTTCAAAAGTAGGCGTGCACTTTTGAAATTTGTAGGATCACGGTATTCTTACATATTGTGTCGGATTATTTTTTTGTGAAAATGAAAAGTGTGCGGTTATTTTTGCAGAATTTCAAAAACTTGCAATAGTTGCACTTTTCAGATTCACCCTTTCTACTTTTCCTGATTCTAAAATTCTATATCCAAGGTTTTCGCCGGGACTCGTCAAAAATACATTTCCTCTAATGGATTGTTTCTCTTCTGTTGATTTGTTTCCTTCTTGACAACCCTCTACTTGTTGAATTATTTCTCGATGGTATTTTTGGTAAATTTTATCCAAACAAAGTTATTTTTTAGGATTTTTGTTGCTTTTTACCTTTGTTTTTGGTTTCCGAGGCTTTTCTAACCTTTTTTATGTTGATGGTAGAATAGGAATAATGGTGTGTTAAAGTTTTGTTCTTGCCAACCATTTTTGGAGCCATGACCTGGATAATGCCTGAAATACCTGTGATCTAGTGGATTTTCACATTTAAAATTTTCAGAAGCCATGGAGCAACGGCCTTCCAGGAAGAAGGTGGCTTTTCGTGATGAAACAGGCGGGGACTTGGAATATGGTCCTTCAGAGCAAAATATTCAGGTAAACAAATTTTAGAGATACTTGAGTCTCCTTTTTATAGGGATTGATAGATTTCAAGGGGTTTTTTTTTGTTGAAAAATTTGACATAACTTACCTATCATTTTGAAGAATCGAATTTTATGGAAAAACCCATTCAAAAGGGTTTTATATTAAAAAAATAAAAGCGGAGGTTGTTTTATTCGTGAAAAGCGCTCGATTTGTATCCAAGTGATTCCCACGAAAGGAGATCAACCAATATTTTTTTTTTTTTTAAAATCTCGACATCAGTCACTCGTACATCTAGGTAAAAATGTTTTTGCGACTGATTCCATATTTGAGGGACTTTCACCTGCGAATAAAACCGACGCGCCTCCTTTGAATCTTATTAATAAAAATATTTGTTCTAACGCACAAGTAATGATGTTTTGTCGCATGATATGACTCTTACTGGGAAGATATTTATTCTTATTCTTTTCGTTTGTTCTGATATAAACTTTATTAATTCACTGCTACCAAATAGACAGATTATTCTAATCATCGACACTCGCAGGACGTCTGTTTGGGAAAAGGTACTGTCTCTTGCCACTACCTTACAGAACCCAGCAGGGCATTACAATTTCTTTCTAATGGATATTTACATCATCATTAATGAGTTATCTTTGTGAGATCACTGAAAGAATATTCTCCGATTGTTAAACGTGCATTCTACAAGAATAAATATTAAAAAATATTAATTAATCAAACTATCTAGGAGGCGCGTCGGTTTTATTCGCAGGTGAAAGTCCCTCAAATATGGAATCAGTCGCAAAAATATTTTTACCTGGGTGATGTACGAGCAACGAACGTCGAGATTTAAAAAAAAAATATTTATTGATCTCCTTTCATGGGAATCACTTTTGGATACAAACCGAGCGCTTTTCACGAATAAAACAACCTCCGCTTTTATTTTTTTAATATAAAAACCCTTTTGAATGGGTTGTACGTTTTGATCGGCTCAAGATGTTTCGGGGTCATGTCCCAGAAGCAAAAATATTCCCTAGGCTCATATCTAATAGTGGGAAAAGAAAAATTCGAAAAAAATCGCTTCGCAAATTTTCTGGAGTTTTTTTTTGAAATTTTTGACGAAGTTTTCTTCCTTGGTTTTGTCCGCACAAAGTGGGCGGAGCTTGCGGTCTCTAATTATGTAACTTAATTACATCAAAAGTTTCTTTAGAAAATATTTTTATAAACTGAGATAAAAAAAATTTTCTTATGAATTTATGATCTGTAGGCTCCAAAGATTCTATAAAAATTATTTGGGATTGTTGGTGCCAGATTATACGCATCTGGCAGCAAATAATAAGTGCCTCCATAATTTTTCTGTACCCTGTAGATTATGTTATTGACGCAACATTATTCAATGTAAGTTTATTTCTCATTTTAATCATCAAAGATTTGATCTAATTTTAACATCCAGAGACTTGGCTCTTTGATTTGCATTGGTTATGAGCCTCACTGAATACATTATCTATATTTTCACAGTTTTTAACTTTTGGCTTATTATTCTGGCATTCGATGTAGTTGTTCATACAATCTCCTGTTTTTATTTTATAACCATCGGATTTTCCATAGCAGATTGCTAAAATAAGTATTTAAGACAACCTGGAAACTTCGTAGCATATTCTTGGAAAATTCGCAACATGTTTTTAAAATGTTATGAAGGGCAATTTTGGGTTGAAAATATCACGAAATGTGGCTTTTTGAATAAGATACCAAAAATGTTTATTTGAATACGACACGCCTCGGAAAACATTCATTTGAAAATGCTACTCGATATCTTTTTTTTTTTTTTTGATATAATGGTTCCTGTAAAGGACAGAGGGACAGTCTTTTAGAAGATAGGACTGATAAATGGAAATATGAACATATAGGACTAGGGTTCGATTTTTTCTTGGATAGAATGATCATGGTCTCAAAATTATCAGCACGATGGTAAGCATATTTCTTGATAGAATTTAACTTACCCAACCCTAACCCTACTAAGTTTCCCATTTTCAATCCTGTCTTTTACAGGAACCATTATATCCAAAAAAAAAAGATATCGAGTAACATTTTCAAATGAATTTGTTAGTTTTCTGAGGCGTGTCGTATTCAAATGAACATTTTTGGTGCCTTATTCAAAAAGCCACATTTCGTGATATTTCCAACCCGAAATTCCCCTTCATAGCATCTTAAAAACATGTTACGAAATTTTCAAATGACCGTATTTAGTCGTTCCAAGACAGACAACATCAGAATTTTGATTTGTTAAATAAATAAGCTCATCATATTGGATTATGGACCATAATGGACCCAATATGATGAGAGGGAAAGATCGGTCATTATGAAAGATCGTATTTTCGAGCGATTAATTCCTAAATATGCTTACTTTGTTTGTTTTTGATCTTTAAACATAAAATATTATTGACGGGTGTATGGGTGCCTGAGGTATAGGTCCATCTGTTATTCCAGCATTTAAATTGAATATACATTTGTGTCGCATCATTTGCTGTTTTACTGCAACGTCCTACTGCTTGATCATTATTGCTAGCATCATCAAAGTTAATAATCATAACATCAGAACCAGGACCGCATTTCACATCTCTCCTGAAATTAATGTAAACGTCTGATATAGAAAACATTAGAAGTGTTGTCCAGATTGTCGCGAACTGCGACCTTCGCTGCTTTCATTTCGTAGAAAAATCACATTTTTCTATGTTTTCAGATTGAATCTATCCCCGATGCAAAAATGCTTTCTTTTCCGCTTGCTTCCCATCTTTCTGCCACAGGATAGAAGCAGCATTCTTTGCTGCCCAATACATTTCACCAGATTTATTTTTTATATTGATTTTTCTTTGTTTATAATAAAGGTTTAATTACCCAAGTTTGAGGTCAATAAATTAGTTGGAGAAGATCGTCCTACTACTTGTTCCCGCCTGACTAATCCGCTAAGCTTGAAGCACATCTCACAATTAATTCTCTAACCATTTTCACAGATTTTATACTATGTTTTGCCATATTGGATATTTTTCTTTTATGCTTGAATCAGGACTGAACAAACAAACAAATATTTTTCTCGGAGTTAGATCTCGTACGAAGCCCCTGAACATTGAAATTGAAAAAAAATATATATTTTGGAGTGATTAAACAATTTAGTAGAGAATATCATACACAAAAATTTTTTCAATTTCGATGCTCAGGAACTTTGTACAGACCTCAACTTCAAACTCCGAGGCTCGGAGTAGGAGTTGACCTTGAAGTTGAGGCTCGTACGAAGTTCCCGAACATTCAAATCGAAAAATTCATTTTGAGATAATTCGGAAAACCTGTTGGTCACATCATACAGAAAGAATTTTCAATTTCGATGATCGGGGGGCTTCGTGCGAGACTCAACTTCGAGAAAAAAATTTTTGCTTGCCAGTCCTGACTTGGAGCCACAAATGATCGAGAGGCCTTCCAATCGAAAACTAGTTCTTAAAGTATGGAGAGTCTCTCCTACTGGAAGGCCTTTAAGTGTGTGCGAATGCGCACACTTTTTATGTTTTGATCTGCATCTTTTTACCATGCTGTACCATCTCTGCAGCATGGTTTTCTTTTCTCTTTCACGTTTTATCTCTCGCTTTCGTAGTAATAGAAAAGCTCAACCCCTTGGCTGGCTTGGGGTTTATTTTGCTCTTGATAATTCTTGAATAAATCCTTGGTATCTTACCAGAAACTCTAGTTTATGGGACTTCGCAGTCCTTGGAATCTTTCCAGAACCGCAAATAACCGGCTGGGTTTAGATTTTATAAGATTGCTTGTCTTTTCTAACCGCAGCCGCACAAAGTGGCTTGTGAATGCGAACACTAATCATAAATTTAAATTTAAAAAGTATCATGTAATTTCCCAAATGTGAAGACAAGACAATTTGACTAGTACATAATTCAAATATGTTTGTTTTAGACTCCAATACGAAAAACCGCAAGAATAATTATTCAATTCAATCTAACTCAAATTATGAGCTTCTGAAGGCGACGTTGCAGAATTCACTTTTGCAAGCATTTTTTTCGTCAAGCGAGTAACCGTGTCTTCCCTTTGCATACGAAAGAGAAGAGATTTCAAAGTAAACAATGTTTAAAAAAAGGGTTTGTTTCGGGTTTTTCTAGGTTATTTAGCCTCCTAGGTAATTCTTTCATACCCATGGAAAAAATCCACGCCCCTTCTGCAATTTAGAAGCGTAGTAATATGAAATGAATGTAAATTCGCCTTTAAGCGAGTTGTCTTACAAGGACTTGTATAATTCTATCTCTCTGGCGATTTCTATGGATTTGATATGATTTTTTGGGCTTAAAATGAACATAATACACAAATACGTCTTTTCCTGATGCTCTAGAATGCAAGTGAGTTGGTATGCACAAACGAGCAAGTTAAAAATTTCACTGTACGTTTTGACCGGATCGAATCATATTATGGACCACTTCCAGGAAGCTATTATGCTCATTAGGACTATCGCTAAATACTTGAAAAGAAAAATTTACCAACCTGCACTTGTCATCATGATCAACGTAAATTATTTCATATGTCGTTAGTTCAAACATAGCATCATTCAAACATTTGGAACTTGTAGGCTGAAATAAGAAACCCATTTTAATCTCGCTTATTCAAATATTATATCCTCTTTGCTCAGCGAAAATCACTCATATCCGAGTCAGTCCGGATGGGTCGATAATTGCTGTGAATTTCCGATCCGTATGCCGCATCGTCCGGATCGGCAATTCAATCCGAGTTGACCCGAGTCAGTCGGTAATTGCCCGAGTTGGTCGACAATTTGACCAGATAAAAATTACCGACTAACACACGGATCCGTGCGGATTGGCATTGGTCGGCAAAAAGTGCCGGCATCCGTCCGGATTGACTCGGATAGAAGTAATTTTCGCTGAGTAGGCAACCTGAAAAACTCGTTGCGCTCGTTACTTCGTTTCCTATACAAACCTAACGCTAATCTTTTCAACCCTCTTCACCCTGTTCCCTCCATTAACGAAGAACTTTCCCCTGCATAACTTTTGCAAAATGGAGGGGGACAGCAAAGTAGGCGTTACCGTATACATTTTATTTGAGTTTTGCCATTTTCTGATATTCTTCTTTTTCACATAAGATAAATTATATGATCTTGCATCCATGCTTCAATACAGATGAGAGATTTGTCTGTTTTCTTTTTCAGAAGGGGAGAAAAAAGGCGAGAACGATGCACGTCATTTGGAGTATTTTCTTCGCGATATACATATCTTGGAAGTAAAAAGGTATGGCTTGCATTCGTTAATGAGCCGAATCGTGTGCTTCTCATACCACATATTTCTGGGCAACAAAACAACGAGCGCAACGAGTTTTGCAAATTTTCAATATTCAGATAAGTTCGAGGTATAACTACTAATAGTTAGAATTCTTAAATTTGAAAATATCATAAAATTTACCACATTTGTATCAGTTGGATTCGAATCTGCTCGTTGAACACACGGAGGTAAAATTGGACTGCATTGCGCGTCATCACAGTGCTCTGAACGATACTATTAACTATGAAACTAGATATCTTCGCCCGCAGCCGCTACGCGGTTGCTCGCTTCGTCTGTCTAGAGGCTATTTCGCAGCCTGGGTAGTATCAAAACTTTCAAATGAATTGAAAATGAAGTTAAGAGTGAATATCAGTAAGAATCGAAATCGGTATAAACGGGTCCGCAAATCGGGCTGATTTTCACCTATATTGTTCAATTTTTCACGCTGATTCTCGTAGTGCTATCCGTTTTTCATAAAAAATTATCGTATGCAGGATTACGGTAGTTTAAAGTTTTGACAGACCCGACCTCGGGAAAAAATTCATAACTTTCTTATTTCTGAGCCAAATCGAATGCGATTTTCAGAATTGGATAGCCCATGAAAATACAAATAATAGAACTACGACCACCTTCTACGGTCAACAATTTCCCGCCAAAAATAATTTTAAACGTTCTCTTATTACTTTTATATTGTTCCACTACTCAAGATCTGCAAAATAAAAAATAATCATGAAATTTAGTCTGATACACAAGGAGATATGGATTTTTAAAAATTTTCTTTCATGAAAATCATCCGGTTTTACGCGTTCAGTGAGTTTTTTGGCCCCAGGAGCCGCATTTGTTTTTCGAAAAAGTTACATATTTCTATTCAGAATTAACTTCTCTATAAAATAAGAACATTTCCAGTCGGTATCCCAAGACATCGATGGGGTCAAAATCGCGAAAAACTGCAGTCGGCAGGGTCACTTTTTTCAAATTTAAATTTTTTGGCGAGAAATTGTTGACCGTAGAAGGTGGTCGTAGTTACATTATTTGTAGAGTTTTTCGTGGACTATTCAATGCTGAAAACCCCGTTCGATTCGGCTCAGAAATAAGAAAGTTATGAATTTTTTCCTGAGGTCGGATCTGTCAAAACTTCAAGCTACCGTAATCCTGCATACGATCATTTTTATGAAAAATAAATCACACTATGATGATCAGCGTGAAAAAAACTGAACAAAATATGTGAAAATCAACCCGATTTGCAGACCCCTGTTTATAATCCTTTGCTAAGACTTTGGTTTTTGCTGATATTCATTTTTCAAATTTTCAACAAAATTATGGATTTCAAAGAAATCTATGCCAGCCAAAAGCTAGCGCTAGAACGACGAAGCGAGCGGTCACGAGCGAGGAGTTCTAGTTAGTTAATTTGGGATACTCTCGATTCCGAGCTGGCAAATCCAGAACACTTCTATTCAGAATTATTTTGTGCTCGATTCGAAGCTCGCCTATTCAGAAAGAGTTCTGGGTCGGAAGTGTCCCGCTAGTTTATAATTTTCTAGATAATTACCTGTTTCTTTCACACATTGAATTTCTTTGATATCGGTCAGAGAGTCATATCCCCAATTATAACTGCCATCACATTCAAATACATATTTGTTATCTGCCGTTTTAGGTTTAATAATGCATCTACTGCCTTCGGGTTTAGAAGCATCATAAATATATATATTCTTCGTACCCGCGTTACAAGTTACTACCATTCTAAGTTTCATTTTTTTAAATTAAGAGTGAATGTCAGTAAGGACCAAAGTCGGTATAAACAGGGATCTGTAAATCAGGCTGATTTTCACAGGATTTGTTCAGTTTTTCATGCTGATCATCATGGTGTGGTTCGTTTTTCATAAAAAATTATCGTATGCAGGATTACGGTAGCTTGAAGTTTTAACAGATCCGACCTCGGGAAAAAATTCATAACTCTTGTTTTTAGATCAAATCAAATGGGGTTTTCAGTATTGAATAGCCCACGAAAAATTGCATAAATAATGTAACCACGACCACTTGCTACCATCAATAACCCCGCCAAAAAATTAAAATTTGAAAAAGTGACCCTGACCGGCGACGGTTTTTCGCGATTTTGATCCCATCGATAGGAAGAAAAGCCTGCTGAAAATTATCTTATTTGAAAGCTCATTCAATTCTGCATAAAAGAGTAAATTTTATGAAAAAATGTGGGGGATCCTGGGGTCAAAAAACGCCTCGAATTCGTAAAACTAGGATGATTTTCATGAAAGAAAATTTCAAAAATCCATAGCTCCCTATGTGTGCATATTCTAGAATAAGTTCTGGAACAAAAGTTGATCAACTTGAAGAGCTCTGCAAGATTTAATGGAAAATTCCGACGTTAGCTCACATTACATTTGTAAACGCAGTACGGGTATATAGGATAACTTCGAATAATTTTTTCCCGTCAAAATTAATTTATAAAAATTTTATTTTTCCCATATTCTCCTCGACAAGATCTACGAAATAAAAAAGAATTATCAAATTTGGTTCAGAAACAAGAAAGTTATGAATTTTTTCTTATATGGGGTATGTAAAAACCTGAAATTAGCATAACTCCGCCCACTTTCATTCCTATGAAAAACGGATAGCACTATAAGAACCAGCGTGAAGAACTGTACTATATATGTGAAAATCAGTCAAATCGACGGACCCTTGTTCCGCATCACTTTGAATAATACTGACATTCACTTTTAAGAACACTTGGTGTCCTACTAATTTTAAATGAAAAATTCATGTTCTAAAAATTAGAATTCACGAATTTTCCTATTTGAATTTATGATATCAAAACAATCATAGATAATTATGGAACACCCTGTAGTCAAATTATGTAAATATATACTGGCAATTTGATCCAGAACCATCTAGAGCTGATGTACTTCCAATAGCATTGTATTTTAACCTTTGACACTTATTCAAGTTATTCTAAAATAAAAATTAATAATGATATAAATAAAAATAAAGAGCATAAAGGATATTAAGTTAACACACATATATGTATAATTATTATTAAACTAAAAAAGTTACAAAAAATATAAATATATATTACATCATTTTTGATAACTGCAGGAGCCGTTCCACATTGACCAATACACGTATCTAAAACGTAAATTTTTGGATTTTATTTTGGCTAACCACATTTAAGACGCACTCTTTGGAAGACTCGCATAACTATAGAGTGAAGGAAGGGACAATGTACAAAAGTTGGCCAAATCCCGATTAAAACCATATGGATGGACAGTGCCTCGGACCCTTGTCAGATTCGAATTTTGTTAGGCTTCGCCCCTTTTACAATGGTGGGGCACAGTTGCTTGAAGTTTTCGATTTTCGCGTTTTTACATCCGCTAAGGGCCCGTTCATACTTAGTTGCAATGCAAATTGTAATTTGCAACTCGCTTGAAATAGTATGGGAAATCAAGAGAGCACAAGAAATAATGCAATCGCGCTCTCTTCATTTTTCATGCTATTTCAAGCGAGTTGCAAATTGCAAGTTGCATTGCAACTAAGTATGAACGCACCCTAAGAGGTATAAATAAAGTTTTTTTAAACCATTTTTCGAAATTAAAAAAAGCATGATAATTTATGAATATAGGGCTATATCTATATATACAGTATTCCGTGATTTAACCGCTTTCTGGGTACGATAGATGGTCTCGAAGTAAAAATTAGGAATGATTTCTCATTAAATTAACATCGAACATCAATATTCTGTTAAATTTAGCTATTTTATGAGATCAGTTCGATGGAAAAAACATATCTTGAAATGTGCAATTTTTTCGAAGAAAACTATTTCCAAATTAAGTAAAATTCACTTTCGCCTACAACGAGTCAATGAGCAAAAATATTATTTTAGAATTAAATAGTTCGGTAAAACCTAACTGTTTCGAGAATGATTCATTTACCGAATAATTGCCAATAAATTACAATATCTCACTACCATCTAACTATCGTCTCTCTACAGCCTCAGTATTAATCCAGGATTTTGACTATTGAATAAATAAAGTACAAAGAGTGGTACATTATTCACCCACAACTTACTTTAGTATTTTTTTTGTTAAGTATGTCTGTCTATAGGGGGCAGTCATTGCGCATCAAATTTTTTGGTGTGCGATGTTGTATATCCCCATATAAGTACCTTGTTTATAGCAGAGAATAGAGACGATAGGCTTATTCTCAGCATTTTTCCATTGGTTTGAATCGCAATGGATTTTCGGTGCGTTTGATGGATCGAAAAATTCGCATTTATCATCACTAGATGAATTTTCCACCTTGGGTATCATCAGGGCATACAATTTGGCCCCCGCCCACTTTGTGAAAGAGAAGAACAAAATCCTTCGTATGAGTTGTTTTGGCAAGTATTTGCATTAGAATAATCGATATTTTCGGGGTTTTCATGAATGATTTTAGTCAATTCGACTATGGAGAACATTTTTCTCTGTTGGAGGGATTCATGAAACTCAATTCCAATGCACAAAATGAGTTTGAAAATTAATAACTAAAGTTAAAGTTACGAAAATGTAGAAAATCGTAAATTGTGACAAAACTTTCGGTTCACCTTATAGTGTAGTAAGTGTCAGGCAAAATTCTGAGCGTTTTCCAATTTTTTTTGCCACTTTGAACACTCAAAGCAATAGTTACCTGGTGAAGCTGTGCCTCCAGTTCCACCAGTGCTATCAGTGCCTCCAGTGCCTCCTGTTCCACCAGTGCTATCAGTGCCTCCTGTGCCTCCAGTGCTATCAGTGGCTCCAGTTCCTCCAGTGCTATCAGTGGCTCCTGTTCCACCAGTTCCTCCAGTGCCTCCAGTGCTATCAGTGGCTCCAGTTCCACCAGTGCTATCAGTGGCTCCAGTGCCTCCTGTTCCACCAGTGCTATCAGTGGCTCCAGTTCCACCAGTGCTATCAGTGCCTCCAGTGCCTCCTGTTCCACCAGTGCTATCAGTGCCTCCTGTGCCTCCAGTGCTATCAGTGCCTCCAGTGCCTCCTGTTCCACCAGTGCTATCAGTGCCTCCTGTGCCTCCAGTGCTATCAGTGGCTCCAGTTCCACCAGTGCTATCAGTGGCTCCAGTGCCTCCTGTTCCACCAGTGCTATCAGTGGCTCCAGTTCCACCAGTGCTATCAGTGCCTCCAGTGCCTCCTGTTCCACCAGTGCTATCAGTGCCTCCTGTGCCTCCAGTGCTATCAGTGGCTCCAGTGCCTCCTGTTCCACCAGTGCTATCAGTGCCTCCTGTGCCTCCAGTGCTATCAGTGGCTCCAGTGCCTCCTGTTCCACCAGTGCTATCAGTGCCTCCTGTGCCTCCAGTGCTATCAGTGGCTCCAGTGCCTCCTGTTCCACCAGTGCTATCAGTGGCTCCAGTTCCACCAGTGCTATCAGTGCCTCCAGTGCCTCCAGTGCTATCAGTGGCTCCAGTTCCACCAGTGCTATCAGTGGCTCCAGTGCCTCCAGTTCCACCAGTGCTATCAGTGCCTCCAGTGCCTCCTGTTCCACCAGTGCTATCAGTGCCTCCTGTGCCTCCAGTGCTATCAGTGGCTCCAGTTCCTCCAGTGCCTCCAGTGCTATCAGTGGCTCCAGTTCCACCAGTGCTATCAGTGCCTCCAGTGCCTCCTGTTCCACCAGTGCTATCAGTGCCTCCTGTGCCTCCAGTGCTATCAGTGGCTCCAGTTCCTCCAGTGCTATCAGTGGCTCCTGTTCCACCAGTTCCTCCAGTGCCTCCAGTGCTATCAGTGGCTCCAGTTCCACCAGTGCTATCAGTGGCTCCAGTGCCTCCTGTTCCACCAGTGCTATCAGTGGCTCCAGTTCCACCAGTGCTATCAGTGCCTCCAGTGCCTCCTGTTCCACCAGTGCTATCAGTGCCTCCTGTGCCTCCAGTGCTATCAGTGCCTCCAGTGCCTCCTGTTCCACCAGTGCTATCAGTGCCTCCTGTGCCTCCAGTGCTATCAGTGGCTCCAGTTCCACCAGTGCTATCAGTGGCTCCAGTGCCTCCTGTTCCACCAGTGCTATCAGTGGCTCCAGTTCCACCAGTGCTATCAGTGCCTCCAGTGCCTCCTGTTCCACCAGTGCTATCAGTGCCTCCTGTGCCTCCAGTGCTATCAGTGGCTCCAGTGCCTCCTGTTCCACCAGTGCTATCAGTGCCTCCTGTGCCTCCAGTGCTATCAGTGGCTCCAGTGCCTCCTGTTCCACCAGTGCTATCAGTGCCTCCTGTGCCTCCAGTGCTATCAGTGGCTCCAGTGCCTCCTGTTCCACCAGTGCTATCAGTGGCTCCAGTTCCACCAGTGCTATCAGTGCCTCCAGTGCCTCCAGTGCTATCAGTGGCTCCAGTTCCACCAGTGCTATCAGTGGCTCCAGTGCCTCCTGTTCCACCAGTGCTATCAGTGGCTCCTGTTCCACCAGTGCTATCAGTGCCTCCAGTGCCTCCTGTTCCACCAGTGCTATCAGTGCCTCCTGTGCCTCCAGTGCTATCAGTGGCTCCAGTTCCTCCAGTGCTATCAGTGGCTCCAGTGCCTCCTGTTCCACCAGTGCTATCAGTGCCTCCTGTGCCTCCAGTGCTATCAGTGGCTCCAGTGCCTCCTGTTCCACCAGTGCTATCAGTGGCTCCAGTTCCACCAGTGCTATCAGTGGCTCCAGTTCCACCAGTGCTATCAGTGGCTCCAGTGCCTCCTGTTCCACCAGTGCTATCAGTGGCTCCTGTTCCACCAGTTCCTCCAGTGCTATCAGTGGCTTCAGTTCCACCAGTTCCTCCAGTACCTGACGTCGCCCCAGTGCCTGATGTCGCTTCTGTCGGCTCTGTCGGGGCAGTTGGGACTGTCGGGGCTGTTGGCTCTGTAGGTGCAGTTGGGACTGTCGGGACTGTCGGGACTGTTGGAGCAGTTGGGACTGTCGGGACTGTCGGGGCTGTTGGGACTGTCGGGGCAGTTGGGACTGTCGGGGCTGTTGGGACTGTCGGGACTGTTGGAGCAGTTGGGACTGTCGGGACTGTCGGGGCTGTTGGGACTGTCGGGGCTGTTGGGACTGTCGGGGCTGTTGGGACTGTCGGGGCAGTTGGGACTGTCGGGACTGTCGGGACTGTCGGGACTGTCGGGACTGTTGGAGCAGTTGGGACTGTCGGGACTGTCGGGGCTGTTGGGACTGTCGGGGCTGTTGGGACTGTCGGGGCTGTTGGGACTGTCGGGGCAGTTGGGACTGTCGGGACTGTCGGGACTGTCGGGACTGTCGGGGCTGTTGGGACTGTCGGGACTGTTGGGACTGTCGGGACTGTTGGAGCAGTTGGGACTGTCGGGACTGTCGGGGCTGTTGGGACTGTCGGGGCTGTTGGGACTGTCGGGACTGTTGGAGCAGTTGGGACTGTCGGGACTGTCGGGGCTGTCGGGGCAGTTGGGACTGTCGGGGCTGTTGGTTTCGTTGCTAAAATGATCAGCCATTCTATGAAAATCTGTAGAAAGGCTTGGCACAGCTCAAAATTCATATTCCTGGAAATAGTCCCTAGCAATGTGATCGAGTGGAGAATCCGAAAATCGAAGTTTCGGAGCTCGATTAATTGTAGTAAGTTGTTAAATTATTTAAACATAAAAATATATCAAACCTGGAGTTTTAACAACACACACCGCATGGTCGAAAATGATTAGCAAGTTCTTCCAATCCTTTACGACCCATTTTCCGTTCTCATTACATTTGGCCAATACTCTGATTGAAGTTCCACGTGAAACAACCTATTATGTTGAATGTTAGAGAGACTCTCAATAGTTTTGCATCACTAGTTTTTTTTTATTTCTACTGTTTCAATCATTCGTGATAAACTGATCTGGTAAAGATTTTGTAGAACTATTAGGATAAACTAATCATGAAAGTGAAAAATTTCATCTGAATATGTATACCATAAATGGAAGGACTAGCAAATATAAAACAAACGATGCTAACTTTTTAGCTCAACCTGGATATAAAGGATAAAAAATACCCTTGCTCCAGGATATGGCTGATTCGAATTGTCACCAGTGCCTTTCGGATTATTGACAACGAGTTCCGAAGGAGAACTGCCTATGCATGATATATTTGCAGCTTTGCAGCCATTCTTCTTGATGTATCTAAATTTGCAACGTAAAAAGGAAATATTGGCTACTGAGTGATTCAAAAATTTCACCAGATTTAATCACTGTGAAAAGTTCATTCATCATTGGAAAGAAAATTATTCGGATATTTGTAAAAAGTCTTTTCTGGCATAAAGCTGATGCTTAATCTTATTTTGATCTTTATTTTCGCAAAAATACATTCATAATAAATAAAAAGCTTTTGTTATCCAGTAAAAAAACAAAGGTTTACTTGAATGTAGGCGGAAATTCGTAGAATCCTTTTGGCAAGCTATTGTTTAGCAGGTCCAGGATCTTCACAGAAGGACATTCTTTGCATTCTAAAATTATTTATATTGCAAACTTCATATCATTAATTACAGACAGGAATTCTGAATCTTATGAATGTTTGTAGAACCTACTAGTTTCTTCCGATTCGCTCGATGACGACGACGACGACTCAGATGACTCGGAAGACATCGAATATTCCTCATAGATGTAGTTTTGTGGTACATTGTAGTCTGCATAACCATTGCCATATGAGTTGCCTCCACTATATGAACCGCCGCCAGTATCAGCATTCTAAAATTAGCGTAAAGAAAACATTATTCATACTCAAAGCGAAAACACTACATGAAAATATATATTTAAAAAAAATGGAGAATATGACAACATAAATATTCGTTTGGAAAACTGATTCGACCATTCTCGTCTCTCTAACCAACTTTTACCGTTTATGAAGGAAGGTTTCTTCATCTTTTTTTTTTCTTCCTAGCCTTATTATTCCCCACTAGGTGGGGGTCGGCTACCCTCAGCACGTAATGGGACAGTCGGCCTATCCTAGCCACGCAGGACTAGTGGCCCGTCCCGAGGACAGACTGTTGTTGTTGTGTGCAACAGTTGAGGGATTTTAGGCGAATTTTTCGTGGTTTTATCCACTACCAACATTTCTTAACCCCCTTGGTTTGGGTGAGAAGCGGGGGGCGAACTTGAGCCCTAGCTGTAGGCAGTAACACACAACCACTGCGCTACACCGCCCTTAAGGAAGGTTTCTTCACCTAAGGATGCTAATAATTTCGATAAATAAGCTAGCTCCTATCTAACTGTAATTGAGGGACTAAGTAATTTATTATCAATTACTGAGTACTTCTATCGCAGCTAAATAGAAGCCACTTCCATTTTCGAAAATTTTATTACCTTGGATGATGCAATTACTCATCATAATTTATCATTCAAAGTTATCAGTAATAATTTATTTAACCACTCAAATTCATTAACATCGAAAGGTAAAAACTTATGAGATCTGCATACACTGCAAAGTCTAGCTGATGATCAGTATTCTTCGTGCTACATACTGTTGAAAGATGCAGCGAACAGTATGCACACAAAAAGAATACTTTCCTCTCACTAGACTTTGTGGTGAGTGCTGACCTTGTATAAATTTGATGTTTTGATAAACAACGGATCTGATGATTTGTTAGCATTCGCCGGATTTTATGCCAATGTTTTCTTTTTCGATTGCACAGCAATCTCCAAACTGCATTGTACTTTACTGTAAATTATGCGGCAAAGAGCAGTGCAGTTTACCTCGTTTTTGCATTTACACTTCCGATAATTACAACTTTTCAACTAGTTTATTATCAATGCTGACAGCATTGTAGATTATTCAAGTATTTCTCTTAATACTTGAGTAATCTTCAAAAATAACAATATTACTGACCTGAGTTTCATAGCCGCCGTAGATTCCAGCGTCTATTGATGATATTAATATCCCGAACAGAATACTGGCTGCTATTAGCAGACATCTCATTGCTGAGTTTATGTGCTAAATTTACAACGCTTCACCATTTGTTACATCCCATATTTATAGTTCTCCTTTTTTCTATCTATATGTGATTGATCATCTGATGAATGCATAATTTCGATAAATTTTAATTAAGTTCCACATCCCACATTGTTCTGATGCTCTTATTTCATTCACCACTAGCTAAACTGCAAGCGTAATACATTTCTTCTCTGAATTTCTTATTCCTTATTTTCTTAATCGAATTATGACAGCTCGTTTTGATGACACATTTGGCTATTTGGTATTGTTATCAACGAATTATGTTCCTGAAAATAGAGGAAGTGAATTTTTCAATCGCTTCCTTCTACGAATTTCATTAAATAAAATAAATAATGTCGCTCGAATATTCCTATAGTGAACGTTTCATCATTTTTGAGTAAATGAGCAAACCCAGTGACCAGAAAGATGGGTGTATCGGCCTAGGAACTTCTAGAATAGTAAGATATGATAGAATAGTCCATTTTGACAGAAGATTTGGAGATCTATAATGAACTTCTGGAATCACATCTCTCGAAAATCTGTTTCCGTCAGATCTCATGAACTTCTATAGTAATTCTAGGAGATATTGTTGAAGATAAGTGAAAATTTAGCGCCTAGGGAAATCATACATGAAATTGAAGGAAATTAAATGCAGAAGATAATTAGGCTAATTAGCATATCGATTTACCACTTTTTGAGTCATTCAGTGTGGGTGAATGTCATATTTTGCAATCATATGTCGGTTTGATCCGGTTGCGCCTCATAACTCGACTAGGTATATCCGAATGTGGTAATTGTGGCATGATATTAGAAATACTGATATCACAGGTGAAATATACTCAGCGAAAATTGTGCCTATCCGAACCAATCCGGAGGGATTTTGAAACTTTTTTGCCGACCAATACCAATTCGCTCGGATCCGTGTTGGTCGGTAATTTTTATTTGATAAAACTGTCAACTGACTCGGGTCAAATTGCCGACATTCGTCCGGATTGACTCGGATAGGCACAATTTTCGCTGAGGAGTATGTCATAGTCGGTGGGCTATTTACCTATTCCTATTTAAAGCGATCACCGGCATTTGATTGGTAATCGTAGTAAAAATTTCATGATTTTAACCCCATAAACAGCATGTGATTTTTTTCGTCAAAAAATATTCTATAACGATAAATTTAGGTAACACTAAGGTTAAACTAAATCATACATTTTATGCTAGTTTTTGAAAACACGATGTACTATCCGATCAATAAAATTCTTATTACATTTTATTTAGTATGTTGCGGCATTTCCAGAACGCCATAACAATTCATTTTAGTTTACTTCGTGAATGTCATAACATCATACACTGTAAAAATTCGTGGAAAAATGATATTCATTCCTATAGTATGAACAATTAAATATTTCTAAATTTTTATTAATGTCGAAATTCATAGATTTACTGCCAAGTTTATTATTATATTTCTTAGAGCGTTTAATAATTCTTCTAACATGTAAACTGTTGTTAAAATACGATGACAAATTATTATAGTCTCGTGATAATTTTGGAATTTGAGAAATGATCCGATCTGAAGTTAGAAAATGTAATAAGTCCAAGCAAGATATTTCTCGAATCAGCTATCTCCATCAATCTGTGGTCACAGTTACTGAAATTGATCCGTTTTTAGCAGATTCCCGATGGAGATGATTTTATCACCAGTAATAAGCATTTGAAAAAAGAATAATCATCCAATTCTGGCTACAAATCTCGTTTTTCTTTTCCAGAAGGTAACTAAATATTTTCCCAGAAAAATAACCTTTTTCATTGATTATTACTTCTGGGGGAATAATTGATACTCTAGAAATTGTTGTAGTTACCTTAACATCTTCTATATGATATCAGAAGCGACGAAGCCGGAACAATAAATCTCGGACCTCTGTAGTAGTCGTGAAAAGTGAGCACGCAGTATATCTCCATTAGCCACGTTGCCAAAATCACAGGATAATTACGCGTGGCCCTCCTTACATAGGTAATTACGCGGCCAATAAAATGAAATAAAATCTCCGCTGACAGCCTGTTCATATATGACATCCATAAAGCGCATTCACTGTTCAGCGATTGGTAATTTTTAATTCGTGGTCTTCTATGTATATGATATAACTATAAATGCGCACTTACATGATTTTATATAATCTAGCATCAGTATTTTTGCCCTTAATAATAGTGATCTTTCTAAACCAAAGTAAATGATAACATTTTGAAAATTTAGAATTATACGCAATAGCTGCAGAAAACTGGCTGGCGCATACGATATATCTTTCTTCTTTTAAATTGCAGAAAATTTGATGCTTTTTACAATTCAATTATGGCATCGAATTCAAGATAATTTGGAGTAATTGTTGTCTAATCAGCTAAATAATCAATGGCATTGAAATCCGATACTGGCTCAAGCCAATTTCACTTCAAGAGCGACAGTCGAATCACCAAGGCCGCGTAATTACCTATGTAAGGAGGGCCACACGTAATTATCCTGTAATTTTTGGCACCGTGGCTAATGGAGATATACTGATATACTGCATGCTCACCTTTCACGACTACTACAGGGGTCCGAGATTTATTTTTCTGGCTTCGTCGCTTCTGATATCATATAGAACGATATTAAGGGAATTACAACAATTTCTCGAATATCAATTATTCCCCCAGAAGTAGTAGTTGTCATTCATTTTGTCGGTTTCCGAAGGAAATCAAAGACATTGGGCAGAATAAATTAATATTGAACCACGCTGAACACGAATCTGACATCGAAATCAGCCTTTGAAACCAACCAGAATGAGTTTTGCATCGATTTTTATGTTCAAACTGCTACTCATTGTTAAAAGCGAATACAACCTCCGCCGGCCGCCTTCGGCGGCCGGCTGATAGGATATTAGTTATTCCCCCAAAAGTAGTAATTACTAGTACTAAAATCTCATTTCGATTCATCATCAAATTTTAAGAAAGTTATCGAATTTTCAAAAATTAGGACAGAACCTATGCAACAACCTAATATTTTATTTGTATCTTTTCGAAAATAAATGGATACCCACATGGGGATATAATAATGACAATTGAATTATTCAAAGTTTTAAATTACTTATATTAAGCTTTCAATTAGCAAAAATCTGTAAGATATTCGAATGTATATTTCTAATGTAGAAAACGAGAAGGGAATGATGGCAAAAAAGCGCACTTTAATTTTTTAATGCTAATTTACTCGTCTCATAAAACGAGCTTTGAGAAAATCCTATAAAATATCATAAATTTTGACTGTTTTCAAAATTTGTGCCAATATCAATAATTAATGCTCGAGAATGTGGATAACAATGAGATGTATCAAATATAATATAATTAATTTCAAGAAATCTAGTAAAATCACCCGCTGAATATTTCTTATTGAATCACTTTTGACTTCCGTTTTTCTTCGAATAAACAGGCACAAGTCTCAGTCAGTGAAGGTCTATGACAGATCTTTAGAACTGGTTTCACAAATGGCTCGAAGATAACTTTGTAGACACCCTACAATTTGATCTCACAGAGTTAAATAAAGGTACTGTAAAATTGGATCACATCTTGAGTTTCTTCTTCGATTCGAAATAGCAGTGATAATTTCTCTTCAACTACGGTGGTTGCTGAGACTGTCACCTCGTGATAGAAATACTGAAGATTTCTTCTATCGTTTTCAAAAATAATTAACATTCACAGTACATCAGCTTTGGCTTCGGCGTCTTTCAGCATGGCATTATTTTTCAAATTAGTCAAAGTCCTAAACCCATGTCTCACAAATGGATTTATTCCAAATGTCTGAATTGATCCTGAAATAAGCATTTTGAAATATTTAAAGCTGATTTCTTCACCTTCAATCTTCACCGACTCAACCCGCACACATTCGCTAAGTTCTGTGCCTTTCAGCCATGTTTTGATTGCTTCGAATGAATTCTGAAAGCAAATTTGATTATATAGAGCTTTCACATAGCCAAATAGCATTCCCTATTCCCCACTAGATTGTTCGCTAAAATATAATAGCTTTCTACAGTAATACTTATAAAGCTACAGAAGTTCTATAATTTATCTCTTTATTTCTTTCTTTTTCAACTCTATTTCTCGTTTTTCTGCGCTCTTTTTCACCTCTATTCGTTCTTTCTCTCTGTCTCAGCATTCAAACTGCGTATCCATGTGGGGCAACTTGCGGATCCGCAGTGCTGTGGGTCGATGTGAATAAATGTGGACCTACACGGATCCACATGGATACGCTGTTTGAACGCTGAGATGCTGGGACAAGCGAGAAAGATTCACATCGCTCATCGCAAACCCGACAGGCCATATTCGACGACTTTGACAGTGCAAAATAGCAGAGCTTCAGCTCGGTGCAGGACTATATTCCATTTTTAAGCCGCCGGTTGAGCATCAGATGACGCTGGAAAAGTTGACGTCACTTGAATTTTGTGTAATTGTTCCAATTAGGTGAGATTATTTGCTCAGTTAAATTTTAGAGTCAATTACCCTTAATTGGATAATTAAAAATTTAAATTAGTTTCAGATGAGACCAGATTCTGATCAAATTTTGAGACCTCTACGATTATTCGGAAGAAAGTTGACGTCTTAATCTCTCTGGAGCAGTGATGACGTCGGGAAGCTTCAGAATAGACTTCCCTAGGTCACTAGGAATCTACTCCAAAAATTTCACGGTCCTAGCTTCATTCTGGACGTCGCTACACAGAGAAAAGTTCACGCGTTCCTCCCGCATTCGTCCCTCCTTTGCCCGTCTTTCGTCTCACGTTCTCGTTTCTCCCCCATTTATCTCGCGCTCTTCCCGCATTCGTTTCGTATTCGTCCGAGTAGGACCCGCAGCGGAGCCGACTCGGGGCGAATGCGGGAGGAACGCATGAACTTTTCTGCGTATAGCGTTTTCAGTTTAAGCTTTTCCCTATAATACATTTTGCATCATTATTCAAGAAGTTAATTAGTGAAATTTCGAAAATGCAAGTCCAGTATCAGTCTTCAACTCTGCATTTGAAAGATCATTTCAAATTTAGATAAGTTCGATTTTCCATCATAAAAATAGGGAAAGAAGCCTATGGAGGGTTTTCGGCCATGCTGAATCCGAATTTGGCCTTCAGGTCATCTGAGCTATTGTAATTTTCTATGATTTTCGCCACCTTTGTTCGTTCTTCCTTCGACTTAGACTCTCTATTTTTGTATGGCTTCGCTACATTCGATTGATCAATCAGACACGTACAGAAATTGTATGCAATGTAGGCTTCTTGACAAGTTCTGAAATCGAATCATTAAATAATGGAAATAAAAATGGTGATTGACCTATTCCTTGGAATTTCAGTAAAGAGACTGATTCCTCTGCCTTCTCTGCGTACGTCACTCTTGCCCAGTCTCATCAATACAATATCTTTTAACATTTGATGCACGTCAAAGTTACTGAATAAATAGAATTTAATATAAATTTATAGATGAATCAACCAACCTGACTAGTTTATACTTATTCTTTATGAAATGCCCATATTCAATCGGGTATGTTTTAGCAAAATTATTGGGCAAACGAATAGCCATCAAGGGCATTCTTTCTTCTATTCTTCCTAAATAAGGCACTTCTTATTTGATATTTTGAAAAAAAAAAATACTATGTACCTGAGTAACTGTATTGTTGTGGGCCAATGCGATTGCCGTGATCGCCCATTATTATCGAGAGAGAATTGTCCGATGCTCCTATAAATTACCAAAGAATATTGAAATATGAAAATGATGAGGACAAACCAGATAAATGAAGTTGGGCCAATCTTCCAGCCAAATACTCATCGAGAGTCTCCAAAGTGAGTCCAACCTCATGAGTGAGTGTTGTAACGAATGTGAATCCAAAATGGCAGATGTCCTTGTATTTATGTGCAAATCGATACCACAAATCAACAAATTCCTTCTGAATCTGATCACCGTCTTTGCAAGGTCCATATTTCCAGTTCTTAAGAAAAACATAGATTTCCTCTCATAGATTATGCAAAAAAAAATACAGCATAGACAGCCAAATAATAAGCTCGGTAGAAATGATCTGCAGGCATTTCTGTGAATCCAGGCAAGAATCCATAATAAGGATAATGAAAAAGACCGAAGATTTTTTTTGAAATATCCTCATTCAACATACTTCGACATCCAAATTCTACAGATAAAGTTGTTTGAAGAAAACAATTATTAATTCACTAACTTTCTTTCATCATTTTCCATAGAAATGGAATTGCAGTTGGATCGAGTTTCTCGTTTTCAGGCATTATCCAATCAGCATTGATATCTCCACTTATATCTGTTTTATTTTGTTTGGCTACTTCTGGAGTTAAAACAATTTTAATTTTACTGAAAATCTGACAAACCAGGTAAATCTCCAGCCAAAATGGGACCAAGATTAATCAATGAATTATCTCCTATCTAAATTTTCAGTTTATTATTGTCGAATTTTATTTGAATCATTTCAGACCTTATTGTAGCCATAGAAGAAATGATAGCCAAGTTTATTCATTGTATCGACAGTTCGAGGCAAATGACGAAAGAACATTGAACGGGCTGTAGATTTACCCAAATCTACAAAAAAAAGTAAATTTATACCGGTAGAATCAAATCCGAGTATGTCGATGGAATATCTGTCTGGCGTTTTTCTCGGTTTCATCTTGAGCTTCCTGCCAAAGTCGTCGAATTCCTCAATATCCTTAGCCTCAGCAACTGTGTTCTTCTCCTTTGTAATATCTCTCATTCCAGGAAATGGTTTCTCCCACACAATTGCCTTATTCTTTTTGCACCTGACAATATAGGCGTCAGCATTCACCCACAGCCGTTTGTTTTCAATGCCCTGCAACAATAAATATTTATCGCTCTTTTTCGGGCTGTTTCTATGATGCAATTCATTCATTATCACTCTATTACTCCTCATCAGTGCTCTAAATCGAATCATTCTCAAATACATATTTAATCGGTTTGGTTCACATCAACATTTGAAGACATTTTAAAGATTAGCAATAAAATAACAAGAACTCACAGGAATAGTCTTTACTTCCTTTATGACATCCTTGCCCTTGTTAGTTTTCGGATCTCGAAGTGCTCCCTCGATTATTATGATCTGGAAATTAAACAATCTTTTGGAAGATATTTATTTGTTCAAGAAATACTTCACAATTGACTCCTTTAGTGATATTTCCATAGTGCTCAAAATGGTTGTGAATGTAGAGATAACCCTCACTGTCAGTTGAAGCCAATGGATAGTGATCTATTTTGCACTTCAACTGTCGTAACCTTTCACCAACTCGAAAATCCTGCAAAATACGATAAGAATATGTAGGGGGAGGCTAAGTTTTCTCCTTTCAAAGGAGAGAAAGCAGATATGAAACGAAATTTCGACTTCGAATTTTAAAATTTCAACTTCGTCACAGCTCTGAGGGAAAGAACGCATGAAAGTTTCGGACACTTTAATTACGGTCAATTATCTCGCTAAATAGTTAATTTTTCGGTGAAACCTCGTTGCAATGTTTTCGATTATCGCCGATAAAATGGCGAAATCCGTTTCTTTATATGAATAACCAGAATATCTATACGGTACCCGAAGTCGTTATTTCTGTTCGGTAGAAGGCTTGCTCAAAAAAATCTCAAAAGAATTCGGATTCTCCATAGTCGAAAGCCTTTATAGGAGTCGACGGTTTAAGAAAATTGCGTCGCCGTGCCCTGTCGTGGGCTTCAAAGTTTATGTCAAAATGTTAGTTGTAAACGCTTACGCGTAAAAATCGTGATGATAAAAAGATGATACCTGTGCCAAAATGGCAATACATTTCTTCATTCAACTTTTTTCTTCACTATTTCTCTGATTTTTTTCTTTCACGTGCTCGCTTTCCCCTCCCCTTTCTTTGTGTTAAGAATTGTATCGCAATTGAGCGATCTCAATTATGTTACAATAAATTTGTGATTAATAACTGCGTTCTTGTTAATTCCGCCTTTTACTAATTAACCAACAACTAACCACAGAAATCTATCCTCTCCGAGAACCCTTTCTGTTCAAAACCAATCGAAATCAGTATTCTTGATTATTTTTGGTCTATAGTGATTTATTAGATAATTTAGAAGCCACTTTGGCAAATTTCTTATTAAAATGCACCATTTCGATGGAAAGTGGATGGAACTTCCTGTTCGAAAAAAAATTTGGGAACGCCATTGCAGGAATGATTTGCATTACAAAAATAATCATGATTTTCGATAGAGTTGATCATTTTTGAAAGTTTTTAGCTATCTCACACTTCCGGTTATCTAATGAACATAAATTTACCCAGTTTTCATGCGTTTTGGATAACTACTTGACCCCTCTAAAGTAAGAATATGTTTGAAAACAGGTAAATTTGATAAGTACCGAAAGATCCTTTGGATAAGTTGCAGCAAGAGGGAATCTGCACAAGTTGTCGAATGGATGGTGTGGCAACAGAGATTCTGCTTCAGAATTAAGCCTGTCTGAAATCAATCAATCAATCGATATGATACCCTCCATTGTGAATGACAAGGCCGTCATTCACAATGGAGGATAGCAAGCTGAGCTTTATGACTAGCCTTTATATTCCTGGTAATTATCGTCTTCAACGTCCTTTTCCAAATTAACATTTTGTGCCTCCTCAATTCTAATAGCCAAGGATATGCTTAAAAAAAAGATTAAATTCTCATACCTAAATCCTTTGGAACCTCCATACTTCGCAACAACCACAGGTTGTGTGGGACAAAATGAAGTTGTATTGAAATTGGCGTATAGTCCAAATATGATAATTGCAATGATGGCAGTCTAATATCAAAATGACTAATCAAGAATTAAAAAAAAGCCTACAAAGCTAAATTTGGTGCAATATGACAGCCGAGGCATTGCTTTCATTAGTAGAGATGTCAATTACGAGCCTAGTTCTGATTTTAAGCTTCTTCTTCTTCTTTGTTACAATTTTACACGTCAAATTCAGCCTTAAATTATAAAAGTTTTGGTGGAATGAAATGAGGGGCAAGGATTTTAAAAAATCTCGAGAATTAATCTTCCATTTTCTCTCGTATTTACTCGACGAATTTCTAAACACTTCAATATAGCGTAACCCTCATAAAAGCTCGGGAGGTTATATTTTTCAAGTCCCCATAATTCTTTATCTAGTGATCGTAATCTCATCAAATCGAAAGTAAATATTGTTCAAATGATCTAAAGAAATTCTAAAACGCATTCTGAGATGATGTGACTAGAATTTTGGATCGTTCTAACATTTTTAGGAGGGAGAGGGGCTTTTATTAGGAGGTTTCTAATAGAGGCGAGCTTCAATTAGTGGATTTACGGTATGTATCCTACATATTAAATCTATTCAAAAGGGTTTTATATTAAAAAAATAAAAGCGGAGATTGTTTTATTCATGAAAAGCGCTCTATTTGTATCCAAGAGTGATTCCCACGAAAGGAGATCAACCAATATTTTTTAAATCTCGACGTCCGTTGCTCGTACATCACCCAGGTAAAAATATTTTTGCGACTGATTCCATATTTGAGGGACTTTCACCTGCGAATAAAACCGACGCGCCTCCTAGATAGTTTGATTAATTCATATTTTTTAATATTTATTCTTGTAGAATGCACGTTTAACAATCGGAGAATATTCTTTCAGTGATCTCACAAAGATAACTCATAAGTGATGATGTAGATATCCATTAGAAAGAAATTTTAATGCTCTGCTGGGTTCTGTAAGGTAGTGGCAAGAGGACAGTACCTTTTCGCAGACAAGTGCCTTGCGAGCGTCGGTGATTAGAATAATTTGGCAGCGGTTAATAATAAAGTTTATATCAGAACAAACGAAAAGAATAGGAATAAATATCTTCCCAGCAAGAGTCATATCATGCGACAAAACATTACTTGTGCGTTAACACAGAAATATTTTTATTAAGAAAGTTCAAAGGAGGCGCGTCGGTTTTATTCGCAGGTGAAAGTCCCTCAAATATGGAATCAGTCGCAAAAATATTTTTACCTGGGTGATGTACGAGCAACGAACGTCGAGATTTAAAAAAATATTGGTTGATCCTTTTATTGATCTCCTTTCGTGGGAATCACTTTTGGATACAAATAGAGCGCTTTTCACGAATAAAACAACCTCCGCTTTTATTTTTTAATATAAAACCCCTTTTGAATGGGTTGAATAAATAATCAATAAAAATCTTTCAAAATGAGTTAATTTTCCAATTTTGAACCAATTTGAACCGCGAAAATCACTCCCTAGCGCTATTTCTGCTATTTAAAATACCACTCAAAATACATTCAAATTCTGTTTTTAACCAAAATTTCGCCGGAATCGTTATCGGAACCGAAATAGGAACTTCCGTCTCACCCCTGTTACTCATATATCAACAGGAAAAATCGAGAAAAATTAGAGAATAAAGAAAAACAAAGTTGAACAAATAACAAGCTTTCCGAAACGATGCATTTCTTATGAATAGAAACTTATTATTGAGGAACTATTGATAAGACGGAACTTAATCTCGATCGATCTATTTTTGAATATTCATCAAACTTCATCATTTCCTTCCGGAATCATTGCAACAGATGAATCAATTTGTGTAAAATTATTTTTGAAAAATGATAGAAATTAATCAGCTTTTAATGAAATTATTTCCTCAATTTTAAAATCGCGTCGATTAGCGGAAGTTAAAAATTTATTTATTAAGACATTATTTTACATAAAACAAATTGTTGTCTAAAATAGGTAATTTAATGTTATATTTATAGTGTTATAACCTAGGGTAAACTGATCATTTCATTATATACGCTGATAACTAGTCATGCATAAAAGCTGGTAGTGAAAGATCGAGCATTTGATGAGCATGACAATTATAAATAAATAGACCATATTTACCGTTTTATTTAATTGTACTTGCAAAATTAAAAGAAAGAAACTTCTACTGTGGTATTAAAATACTTATTGAAAGAAATTTTCATTACATTAGGTAAAATTTGTGATATCTCATAGGCATTCATTTCAAATTAGAATCTATAGCTTAACAGTAAATTCTATCATAGTTTGAAAAAAAACATACAATTTGTATATAAGTAGCGGATAAAAGTATCCAGCCACCCATGAAAATTCGGGTACCTAGTTTTGACATTTGTGCTGATCCAATCCAATTATAACTGGGCAATCTTTCAGTGCTTGGTAGCCACTTTATTTGTACCAAATTTCAATCTGAGTGGATCATCACAAATGTCAAAACCAGGCACTCGAAATTTCATAGGCGGTCGGATACTTTTATTCGCTATCAGGGCTGTTGGCAAAGTGCAAATTCGTATCAAGTATAACATGCGCAATATCATAATCATTTTTAGTTCTTCCATGCTTTATCATGTGATGAGTGTTTACAAAATCCATCAACGAGTTCTTTGTCGACAGCTCTATTCGCTACTGTAACACCTTTCATAATTTTTTTATCTCTGCCTGTATTCATAAACACAGTAATTGAAGTTCACAAAAGTGCTTCATTCTAAAGCACTGCATGTCAGAAATAAAGTTTAATAATTTTATTGGATATTATCAGACGGATTGGCATTTTTATTTAAAAATCTTTTATGTCTTAACATCTAAAATCTTCCAAAATATTTAATGTTCTTCCATGATCGATGTTAAAATTAACTTCCGGGAGCCCAAATGCCGGAACAAATTTCTTAATTCAACTTCCTTTTCTGAATGTTATTGTATTTTCTACAATCTCTCTAGTCACGAAGAAAAATCAGAAAAATAAACAACGTTTATAGCTCAGCCATGTTCATTCACTACTTGATGTAGCCAAATTGAAAGGTCGATATAACCATCTATTTCCTCGGCATATAAATGATCATTTGAAACATTTTTTATAAGATCATTTTCTAAAAGCCATTCCATGAATAACTAACAAGGATCCGGACAACTGCAAAAGTGTCTCGGATTCGAACCAAATTCATATGATTGGATACACCCATGGGCTCTAATCACAAAAAATGGAGAGACCAGACCCCGCTCCCTAAAGTGGACGGGGCTAGGTGGGAGGTCAAAGTTGAGAGTTTTGACGATTTGACTGTCAAGGGGAGGTGCAAACAAACTTTTGTTATGAAAGATTTTCGAAAAACTTAAAAAGGATGAACATGGTCATGGGATGTACTTTCTAGAAATATAATGGGTTTAAGGAGGTCAGCCACTTGTTTGGGGCTGGAGGGGGTTCCAAAGTCAAAAGTATCAAAAATGGCTATTTCAAAAACATTCATATTTTGCAGAAAAACGCCCCTACTGAAACATTATGTGGGTGTTTAGCAAAATTTTATTTCATATTCAGATTCTACACCATAAATTACCTCTATAACAACTATCCAGTCGATGAGTTAGGTATGACACCAATAACATTACTATTGCACCAAAGTTGGTGACCCAAAATCGAAATTTCAATTTTGAGGGTTAGACCCCACAACATGTATATCATTCGATAGAGCTCATCAAACTGAGCAACTTTTGTGAAGATACCTCATGATTATCTATTAAGGTATGCGTGGTATGGAGGTTTGAATGGGTCTAACTATGAAAATAATAAAAATATTCAAAAATTTATAACTTTTCGAAAATCAAACGAATTCGAAAAATCCCTTCGGAATATAGCAGATTAAGGGCAGTACTTCATTTTTGCTTGCTAGAGTACCGTGCTATCACTTTATCATATTGTCATATGGATTCATGGTATAGTACCCATATGGTACCCGAGTAGTACTATACCAAAATGGATATCAATCGACTCAAATTTGACTGGAAAGTAACATTCGAGTCAATTTATACCAAATACAGTAAGTGGCTGATCCCCCAAAATCTCTATATTTTTAGAAAGTACATTTCATGGGCATGTTCATCCTTTTTAAATTTTTCGAAAACCCTTTATAGCAAAAGTTTTCTTCGTACCCCCTGAGGGGTGTAAAATCGTGAAAATGCTCAACTTTGACCCCCACCTAGCCCCGTCCACTTTTGGGGGCAGGGCCTAAAAACCTAATTTTTGTGATTAGGGTCCATGGGTGTATTCACCATATAAGTTTGGTTCGGATCCGACACACTTTTGCAGTTTTCCGGCCTTTGTTCGGGTTACTCAAAGAATGCGTCTTAAATACATCTCCAATAAAGGGTTTTTACTTTCCACTCAGACACGATATTAGATTTTTAATTAATTTTTTATTATACTTCTGGAACTTATTATTCGAAATGTTGTCACTATAGTTTTGTTCAAAACCGTTTACAGAATTTCATATTTAAAAGAAGATCTTTTATTCAGAAAATCCATAGAAATTATGAAATTTCTAGTCTTATTTCTGCTATTTATTCCGCTATCATTGGTAGCAATTGTCAAGCATAACATTCCATTGTAAGATTATAAAATTTTTAAAAAAAAAACGATAGAATAGAATTCAGGACCCCTCCATTAGGATTCAATAGGTAAAAATAACAAAGAATTTCCATGAGTAACTTCATTTTATAGTTGGACAGCATTTGAATGCGAAATTGATTGCATCAATCATCCCAATGATTGCATAAACGAGCAACTCTTCAAGGTGGACTACTTTTAAATCCCGATCTTCTTTGGCTCTTGAATAAAATTGAATGATTCTCACGTTTCATGAATTCAATTTCAGGACATTGCCGATATAATGAGCAAGTGGATTCATCATTATTCATTTTAGTTAAATATTTTGAATTAAGAAAAGGAGGGATATAGTGATGCTGGGTACAAATATGTCAACATCGATGATTGCTGTATCAGATTTTATTTGGATTTTTCTTCAATATTTTCGTCTGTTTTAGGGTTGGCCAACAACAGAACTGACCAAGGGAAACTTTCGCCGAATCAAATACGATTTCCCTCGGGAATCAGGAAACTTTCTGATTATGTAGCTTTTGAATTATTGTCAGTCATTTTGACACAATAATTTTTCATAGATTCATAAACAAGGACTGAAATTCGGTGTGTATGCAGACGTTGGCATGAAGACGTGTGCAAGATTTCCCGGATCTTTCGATTATTTTGAGGTAAATTGCACATTTTGTTCATTTTATCTCAAAAATAATTTGATTCCTAAGCAAATTAGATCGATGCCAAGACATTCGAAGAGTGGAATATTGACTACATAAAAATGGACGGATGTTTCATCAAAGCTGATCAACTTGAATATGGCTAATAAGCTCTCTATAAACTAAAATAAAACTAAATAAATTCAGCTCACGTTGAAATGGGAAAGGCTTTGACTTCGTTGAAGAATCAAATAATCTACATGTGCGAATGGCCGTACGAATTGTGGAAAGTCAATAAGATTGTTAATACCATTCAAAATATTGTTTCCTAGAATAATTCAACATTAAGGCGAATTACACTGAAGTATCAAAAGTTTGCAACATTTGGAGGAACTACAAAGACGTGAGGAATCGCTGGGGCACTGTACGAGATGTGATAAACTATATGGTTGAAAATCAGGACGTTCTCGCAAGTGTTCATGGACCTGGCGCACTTAATGACCCTGATATGGTTCGTTGCTTGCAGAAAAACAATGAGAGTATTGTCAGATATCGAGTAATTGAAAGAGTTGAATGATACAATTTTTTTACTATGAAAAATAAGTGTTGCATATCATTTAAATATTATAAAAAAAAAGTTCCCAAAATATGCTAATTTGGCGCGATAAATCTGTATGACGTTTATTTATTTCAGGTTATTAGGTCTTTTCTTTTATTATTATCATAAATTCAGCTTGTTATTGGAAACAAACATATTACAGTTGAAATGGCTAAAACCCAATTTACAGTCTGGTATGCGAAGGGAACGATTCTAACTAAATCATATCAATTTTAGGTGCATTTGGTCGGCACCACTTTTGATTTCGACAGATTTGAGGAAGATCGATCAGAAATTCAAAGAGATTCTGCTGAACAGGGAAGCTATCGCCATTAATCAAGATAGCATGGTTAAATTCGGGAAAGTCGTCAAGAAGGTTTGTGAAACATTTCAATAAATTATTAATGCGACAATCCAGGAAAAGGATATTTTATACTTCGTGAAAGAAATCAATCCAGTGATCGAAGGGAAAATGTCATATGCAATCGCTGTGGTCAATATGAATGAAAATGTTACACATGTAAGTGAAATATCACTAGATTTAGCTATGAAAATGTAGTCTTTTTTCCTTCTTAAAATGCTGACTCGTCAATTTTTATGAACTTTCTCGAAACGAAACAGGAATGTGTTATGATTCGATATCGCCAATCAATTACTTGTTCCAAGTTTTATCAAAATTAATTTATTAAAATGAGTTGTTTAAATAATCGCTAAAAGTTTCATATATTCCTCTAAATTCTTGTGCATATCTGTATTACTTAGTCTTCTATTCAAATTTTAGAAATACATCATGAAAATATCAAAACTCGGATTGGATAATGAGCGTGGATATGTAGTGACGAATATTTGGAAGAGTCATAGGAAAAGTGAAATAATAAAACCACGTAAGATATTTTTTGGAAAGAATCGATTATAAATTTTAAAAATATATATTGCTTTTACAGAAAATTATATAACAGGCGAATTACCGCCTACAGGCTCATTATTCATTAAATTGATCGCTATTGGGTCTACCACAACTGATTCGGATAAAACAAACTAAAGTGCAAGTAGCAACAGCAGCTACAACGGATTGTTGGATGCGATGCTTCGTTTCAACCCTCTCAACTTGTTCGATAAAAATCATGATTTGGATAAAAAATAAAATATTCTCATTTTTTCCTCATGCTATAATTTCTGCTTCCCAATTTGGAAGCGTTCCAAAATTTCGTTAGACAACTTCTTTCGAGGAGTCAGAACGTTGTTAATACCTCAAACTTGGGTAATTAAACCGAAGCTATGGGTGAAACATGGATTATATCAACACCTCGCGCCGTATTTCAAGCAAGAACGCTTTTCATTTGTATTTCTTTTCCTCTCTAGCGAAAGACTATCTGACAATTTTGCGATAGAGGACGGGTGAGAGAAACCAGACAGTGAAGAGGAACAAAAGCACTCTTGCTTGACATATGGACGAAATGTTTATATTTGCCGATTTTCATTGATAGCTTCGGTTTAATTATCCAAGTTTGAGGTATCAACAACGTTCTGACTCTTCGAAAGAAGTGGTCTAACGAAATTTTGGAACCGCTTCCAGATGGAAGCAAAATAATTCTACATTAATTTCAATTTCTACACAAAATCAAGCATGTCAATGAAATTCCATAGGATGGCATTTTATGCAGACACGGAAACAAATAATCTGCTGATATTTTCCTCCGAGTGCTAGGGAATCTTGCACTATTTTCGTCCATGCGAGTTGACTTGAGCTCATAGTCATTAAATTTGAATATTTATTTCATTTGAAGTTGGTCAAAATAATAGCAGTCGTGTGTCTGCCCTGTCCATGAAGAAAAAAAATGGAATAGAGAAAGAATGATAAACCAAATCGCTGGTTCAGGCAAGTTTACTGATCAGAGAAAAGATCAGAATATCAGCACTAAAAAATTTAAACTTGCTGCGATCAGCACAAGATTAGTTTCTGAAATTATCGAACTTTGAGACGAAGTTGTCGAATTCTGAGGCGAAATTGATGTTATAATTCCTGGCGTAGCTGTGAAAATTGAAATTCATAACAGTAATGCATTTACTGGGTCTGGAATAATTAACTAATAGCATAATTATCGATATCTGTGTGCATACGATTGGTGCAATAATATTGATCGATTTTCATTAGATATGAATTGGCATCACAAGTATTGACGTCACAGGTTATCTAAATCTCGCGATGTTCAATTTTGCTTCACTATAATAATAATAATCATCGCAATTTCAAATAACTACAACATATAATCGTTAAAGTATAAATTTGGAATAATAATCACTACCCATTCAAGAGGGATTTTATATTTAAAAAAAATAAAAACGGAGATTGTTTTATTCATGAAAAGCGCTCTATTTGTATCCAAGAGTGATTCCCACGAAAGGAGATCAACCAATATTTTTAAAATCTCGACATCAGTGACTCGTACATAATTTCTTTTCGACATATGTTGCTCGTACATCATCCAGGTAAAAATATTTTGGTGACTGATTCCATATTTGAGGGACTTTCACCTGCGAACAAAACCTTCGCTTTTATTTATTTTTTTTTATATAAAACCCTTTTGAATGGGTTGAGATATTTGAACTTTCAAAACACCGTAACTCTCTAATATCTGAACCAAAATTGGCGCTTTTTTTAATCGACGTGAAATGGCGAGCTCTATAACATATTAAAAATGGTGCGGCTAAAAATCGATTTAATGAAAGTTATTTCCGAAACACCACTTTTGAACACGATCTTCGTCGATATCTCGATCTCTGATATAGTTTCGACCACGCTGAACACGAATCTGACATTGAAATCAGCTTTTGAAACCAACCGGAATGAGTTCTGCATCGATTTTTATGCTCAAAACGTTACGAATTTTTAAAAGCGAATACAACCTCTGCCGGTCGCCGAAGGCAGCCGGCTGATACCTCTTAAACAAGAAGATATGTCTATGGTAAAAAAAAACAACGGGTTTAAGCGATTTTTTCTTAATTAGTCCTAAAGTAAATTACAGCATCTATTATTCGTTTATTTTGGCTAACTATACAATTAAAATTGAAATAAAATTAGAAAGTATTCTAATTTTTATGCATACCATTGAGATCATTAATTCTATCCTCAATTCTTTAAATTCTTTTTGAAGCTACAGATTACTTCAGACAGGATAAACTCTTTTCTGCCAACCTGTGTAATCTGGATCGCATTTTAGTTTGTAGTTTGAATCATTGTTATGCTTGTGAAAGAGTACCTAAATTAAAGGGCTCTTAGAAAAAGACACCAGGACACCGGGACATCAGTTAGAAAAAGACACCGGCTTTTTTCTTTTCTTCTCTTGCTTTCTCATACTATTTCTTAGAAAAGGTGGTCTTTTTCTAATTGGTGTCCCGGTATCTTTTTCTATGAGCCAAATTAAAGATAGCAGTTCTATAAAAATTATTTAGTTTACATTGACCATATTTTCATAGTAGGCCCTTTCGATTGGGTGGTCATTTTGATTCAAATAAGTTCGATTGAAGATTACTTCGTGCCAACAATCAATTGCAGCCATGTCGAATTCTGGCATCATCTAAACCCATAAACAATATGAATTATTTTTTAAAAAAGAAAATGAGAGTGAGAAATTCAGATTGTCATATTATCATCCGGAAAGGTAATTTTATCATGAAAATATTTTCTGTTCTAAATGGAATAAAAACTGGGCAGCATTTTCATGGTGAATAATTAACGTTATTAGCACTTTAATTTGTGAATTGTCATCATCAATAAGCGGTAAAGTAAATTGTATCAATTACTTTGTTAGCCAGAATATTGGGAAAGGCAGCTAAAATTGGAATATCCTCAACGCCCAGCAGGCACACGACATGACGGTTTACACCAGATGCGCAGGCTTGAGGCCCTTCATATTTCCATTGGGCCATTCTGAATTTTAAGAGCTAAGTAATGAACAGTAATTATTATTATTGAATATTTTAAACAATACAGAATAGAAGTGCTAAAAGATTTCTCTTCAAAGGGACAAACGTTTATTATGGATTGATAAAATTGCAACTTAAAATGGGTTGTGTTTGGACGTAAAATGTGCGTCTAGACATGAATTTTCATAAGCTGCAATAAAAGTCAACTGGCACACCCCAAGTTACAGTACTGTATCAGTTTAGAATAAAAATTTCGTTTTTTACAAAGGAAAAATTTTATTTAAATTTTCTGGATCAAAATCAGTACCTATCTATCCAACTCGACGAACACTATCTATTTGAAACTCGTACTTGGGGACTTAAGATGCACGGGTGTCGAGTTCGAACGTCGGATCCGAAATTAGCATACAGGCCTTACTACAAACCCTCCCGCGAAATCGACTTTAGATTCGAATTTCTCGTGGTCGAAGACCGTAATGCCCAAATTTTTGGCTCTATTCATGCTCGAATCTTTTAGAGAGTCTCTTGTAAGCGCCTTTCACCCTTATTCCTGGTCTTCCTGTCGACCCGTCTTATGCTAGCCTAATAGGCTCTCCTCTACTCTGCAAAGGTAACCCGTAGCTAAACTCTACCCGACATGGATCCTAATAGATTTTAGCCTAACAGCTATATTGACAATAAACCCTTCGAACCTTACACACGTGATCATTGCACACTGTAGAAGTCATTAGAAGTAACACAACACAACAGTGACACTAACAGTCGCAACAATATTCCATAAGAGTAATGAATAACCTCGTAATGTAGTCCGTATGTTTTCCTTCTTGTAGACACTTGTCCGTGAAATGACCAGGCATTCCGAGAAAATCGCTAATTTGCAGCATTTGCCAAAGCTCTTCGTCTGAGCCAAATCCCTAAATTATCCAATAAATAATATTGACGAAAAATTGGCAATTAGTTTACGTTAGCATCAATCTTTTTGATTAGAAAACTCAAGTCGACAGTTTGTACGAGCCATTCGACTGCAGCTCTCGACAATGAGACACTCGTAGATCCTTTTCCCCACGAAAAATTCCGATTCAGAATTTCCACAGGAATCTTCGACTCTACAATTTCTATGATTGGAATATTTTAATCGTCGTTTTCGTACGTACACATGTGGTTTATTATATCGTGTTTTAGTAGTAGCTGATAAAAAAACACAACTAACCATCCTTGAAAAGCATGACATTTTTGGCATTCCACACAAAGCTTTGATTAATTCTGGATTCTGGCATTTTGGTTATTTCAACGTCGTTAGAGCCACCAAAAATATCGAACACTTCAACCATTTCATAGACGGATTTAGAGACGATATCGTGATTCTGAATATTATCTAAATAAGATACTGAATGATTATGTCAAGATGGAGCAAGTTGAAGTAACAAATTTGAACCTGCATTAGAACGATGTACTTCCACATGGTATTCTTCTTCGAAAGAATCTGCATGCAGTCATAATGAGCGTTATTCATATTAAGACCTCCGCTATTCACTTCATACTCTTCTGAATATTAATCTAACTTTATTAGTTTGTTAATTTCTCACTACCAGTCGAAATGTAGACATTAGAAAAGCAGGTAGAAAGTTGCCGAATCTGATTTTTAAAAACTGACGATGATTTCTTGTCGATTGCAAAGCAGAACGAATTTTGTGGATGGAAAGAAGAACGCAGCTCATCTTCAATTAATTCGTAGTCCTGCAATTGCTCTTTTAGAAGACAAAGATTTTCAAAGGAAGTTTATGGAAATTGCAATGATTCATTGCTAGAGTTTGAAATTATTCTTAATTTTCTACAAGATTACAAGATTTTATAACTCACTTTGTAAACAACTTTTGCGAAGGACACTCCGAATTTCAATTTTCTCGGTATCTTCGGTGGTAGGACTCTCTTACGAAGTTCCCTGAGTTTATTATAATCAGGAATACCAACAGGTATATCTGTTGGCATTCCTGATTCTAGTTTGAAACTAATTACGGAAAAAAAATTCACTTGCAACTCATATTGATCTTGGCTAACGATTTAATTTGTATACGATTCTTTCCACCGAATTTTTTCATATAATTCTAAAGCAATATTTAAAAAAAAAAAAAGGAAAAAAAAACGTATTTTTTCGAAGTTTACTTTGTCATTTGCCAAAATACGACCACAATTGACATGTTGAGTTTCAGGACGACGTCGAAAAAACCATTTCTTACGCTAAATTAGCCGATTTAAAAATATACACGAAATATGTTCAAATAAGTGGATTTGGGTTCGATTTAAAAAATAATCTTCGTAAGTCTCCTAATCTGTGAACTAAGATCGGTAATAAATATTTTATTCAGTATTTCAAAAAAAAAACATTTGTCTAGGCGCTGCTCAAAAACATGAAATTCGAATATACACTCTGTCCCACTTATTTCTTTTTAAAAAAGATATTTATTCCATAGGAATCATCGGATTTTGAGATTTTAAGATCTTTAATAGGGGATGGGGTTGCCGTTTTTTTCTGAACTACAGGGAAAATTGGACTTTTCATGGAGTCAATGAGATTCTTGATGAGAGAATCAAGGATATTGTCTCATGCTTTCAAAATCGCAACCTTAAGCTGAGAAAGTCGAAAATTGACGCATGTTTTTATAGATTTCACGGGCCATTCGGAAAGATCGCAGCTTGACGAAATAGGGCTAAGGATGAGGAGAGTGTAGAGAAACGTTCTCTCGCTTTTGGCTACTATCTCGCCAAGCTGCGACCTTTCCGAATTGCTGATTTCACGCGCTAAGTAACCCCATAGATCTTCCATTTTTGCGTGCTACTAGCTAAAATATCCTCGCTTCAACATAATTTTAAATCCTCAAAAAATACTTTACTCGCCTCTAGGGAACACCGAAGAACGGCGATGCGGAGTTGAAGAAATAAGAATGTGGGACAGACTGTTTCTGATAACCTAATCCTAACAGTTAGGATTAGGATATTTAACGAAAATCTATTTCATTAGCTTTCAATATGCGTCACAATATGAGTACGAATTACCTCATTGGCTTGTTTCTCGTAATCTGATCTTAAAGTTTCCAACTTTTTTATCTTCACACTTGATTGTAACTGCTCTCTATCGATAACACCTTCCATGATATGAGTTTTACTCTCATTTGACAGAATATCATTGGCTTTTGGTAAGATAGAATTTTTAAAATCCAAATAACGAGTTTCTAAAATATCATAAAGTACGGAAAAAGAATAATTTTAACTTAGAGGATTCGAAACTTCAATGCCTGCATCTATGTGAGATAGAAGGTTTAAATTATTTAAAACTTGAATGAAATATAAAACTACAAGAATTTTCCAACTATCAAGATAAACTCAATATCAAGCTATACAAAATATTTTCAGTTGAAAGTTATATTTTTTTATAATTATTTTTATTTGATGATTACCTTTGAGATAAAATTTTGTATTTCCATAAAGTAGAAGGATCAAAGCCGTTGGCAGAACACAGAAGCAGAATTTCAATAAATTACTCGGACGGATAATTGATGTTAGTCGAGTTGTAGCATGAAACTGTTTGAAATATCCACATCTCTGGTTATTCATTGTAATATAAAATTCGACCAAACTTTGCTGTAATAAATTTAGTAAATATCCAAATTATTATAAGTCGAATCCTTTAAATTGCTAAAATTACACTTGATTAATGTTCAAAATGTATTAGTCATTTCTCTGCCTTTGAATATTTGATTGTGCTCACTTAATTGATATTTAAGTGGCATTCCGTGTAAGACTCAAACAACTGTCCGCATTTGGAAAAAATATCTAGAATTCAAAAACAAACCATATAGGGTGATAGAGTTTTGAACGCTGATTCCAAAAATATACATTTTAGGCTCCGCCCCTTTTGTGGGTTGAGCCACGCCCTCTTGAAAATCGAGAATTTGGTCAAAATTGACCCTATCAAATAGTATAAAGAAAATTTCTTTATTTCTTGATCATTTTCGATGGTTGATAGCTTGTTGAGAAGAGAATCGAACGGGTCTTCAGATGTGAAATTAGGTTGCTCGAAAAATTACTTGTTCGCCCCAACAAGTGATCGAAATGTCGAAAATTCGAGTTTTCCATCTAGATTTTTTGCAGAAAAATGCGTTTTTCGCGACAAAAATGTTCTATCGCCGCAAAAATAATCACGCTAGAAAAATTCTGGATATAAATCATGAAAAAAATAAAAAATCTAGGTGGGTATTTTTCGGATAATCAAGCTTAAATATTGCCAGCCAGTAGGTCGAAATTGCAAAATTGCACCAAAATAGGTCGAATTGAGTATCATTCGAAAGAGCTCGTCGAGTTGAGCAACTTTTGCGAAGGCACCTCATGATTATCTATTGTGGTATGTATGGTATAGCAGTTTGAATGGATCTAACTATGAAAATGACACAAATTTTCTCAACAATTCATAGCTTTTCGAAAATCAAATGAATTCGAAAAATCTCTTCGGAATATAGCAAATTAAGGACAATACTTCATTTTTGCTTGCTAGAGTACCGTGCTATCACTTTATCATACTGTCATATGGATTCATGGTATAGTACCCATATGGTACCAGAGTGGTGTGCTATAAAAATGAATATCAATCGACTCGAAATTGACTGGAGAGTAATACCCGAGTTCATTTCTATCAGTTTCAGCAAGTGATTTTCAGCATATTACTCAGCTCGATAAGGGCTTTTGCCTGATATATAACATGATGGGTCTTATTTACCAAATGGTAACTTGACTATATGGGTCACTACCATTTGGTACAATACTATGTTTAGTGTTGTTCGACTCCAATTTGAATGGGAATAAATAACGGATATCTCTAGTGTCAATTTGAGCCCAAACTTTGGTAGACTATCTATGAAAATATCCTCGTATCATTTTCTTGAAAATTGATATTAAATTTAGGTTTTTGAGGTACCACTCCCATACCATAATAGATAACCATGAGGTGTCTTCACAAAAGTTGCTCAGTTTTTCAAGGGCTATCGATTAGTGTATCGTTTGAATTTTTCCGACCGATTTTGTAAAATTCGACCCTCAGGCCACACTCATTTGATTAATTTTTCTAAAAAATGTCCGCCCTAACTTATGCTTTTAGAACTGATTTTGGGGTAATTTGATGCGTAGAATCCGAATATAGCATTAGATTTTCGGAACTTCTCCTAAACTTTTTCAGGAAAATCGATTGTGCAAAATATGCATGTTTTTGAAACAGCCATTTTTGACGCTTTTAGCCTTGGGACCCCCTCCCATATCCAGCAAGTGGCTGATCCCCCTAAACCAATATATTTTTAGAAAGTACATTTCATGACCATGTTCATCCTTTTTAAATTTTTCGAAAACCCTTTATAGCAAAAGTTTTCTTCGTACCCCCTGAGGGGTGTAAAATCGTGAAAATGCTCAACTTTGACCCCCACCTAGCCCCGTCCACTTTTGGGAGCAGGGCCTAAAAACCTAATTTTTGTGATTAGGGTCCATGGGTGTATTCACCATATAAGTTTGGTTCGGATCCGACACACTTTTGCAGTTATCCGGACCCTTGTTACAGTTATTCGTGGAATGGCTTTTAAAAATGGTCTTACAAAAAATGTTTCAAATGATCATTTATATGCCGAGGAAGTAGATGGTTATGTGGACCTTTCAATTTGGCTACGTCAAGTAGTGAATGAACATGGCTGAGCTGTAAATGTTGTTTATTCTTCTGATTTTTCTTCGTGACTAGAGAGATTCTAGAAAATATAATAACATTCAGAAAAGGAAGTAGAATTAAGAAATTTGTTCTGGCATTTGGGCTCCCGGAAGTTAATTTTAACATCGATCATGGAAGAACATTAAATATTTTGGAAGATTTTAGATGTTAGGACGTAAAAGATTTGAAAATAAAAATGCCAATCCGTCTGATAATATCCAATACAATTTTATTTCTGACATGCAGTACTTTAGAGTGAAGCACTTCTGTGAACTTCAATTACTGTGTTTATGAATACAGGCAAAGATTTAAAAAAAAAAACATGATGAAAGATGTTAAAGTAGCGGACAGAGCTGTCGACAAAGAACTCGTTGATGAATTTTGTAAACACTCATCACATGATAAAGCATGAAAGGACTAAAAGTGATTATGATATTGCACATCTTATACTTGATACGAATTTGCACTTTGCCAACAGCCCTGATAGCGGATAAAAGTATCTGGTCGCCTATGAAATTTCGAGCGCCTGGTTTTGACATGTGATGATCCACTCAGAATGAAATTTGGCACAAATAAAGTGGCTAACAAGCACTGAAAGATTGCCCAGTTATAATTGGATTGGATCAGCACAAATGTCAAAACTAGGTACTCAGATTTTCATGGGTGGCCGGATACTTTTGTCCTCTGCTATGTATACAAATTGTATGATTTTTTTTCAAACTGATGGAATTTACTGTTAAGCTATAGATTCTAATTTGAAATGAATGCCCATAAGATATCACAAATTTTACCTAATATAATGAAAATTTCTTTCAATAAGTATTTTAATACCACAGTAGAAGTTTCTTTCTTTTAATTTTGCAAGTACAATTAAATAAAACTGTAAATATGGTTTATTTATTTATAATTATCATGCTCATCAAATGCTCGATCTTTCATTACCAGTTTTTCAAGCATGACTAGTTATCAGCGTATATAATGAAATGATCAGTTTACCCTAAGTTATAACTATAAATATAACATTAAATTACCCACTTTAGACAACAATTTGTTTTATGTAAAATAATATCTTAACAAATAAATTTTTAACTTCCGCTAATCGACGCGATTTTAAAATTGAGGAAATAATTTCATTAAAAGCTGATTAATTTCTATCGTTTTTTTTCAAAAATAGTTTTACACAAATTGATTATTCATCTGTTGCAATGATTCCGGAAGGAAATGATGAATTTCGATGAATATTCCAAAATAGATCGATTGAGATTAAGTTCCGTCTTGTCAATAGTTCCCCAATAATAAGTTTTTATTCATAAGAAATGCATCGTTTCGGAAAGCTCTCGTTGTTTTTTCAACTTTTTTCTTTATTCTCTAATTTTAGTCTATTTTCCCTGTTAATGATGAGTAACATCATCAAATCTTCCATTGGTCGTGTTTTTCTTCAAAACGATAGAGAAACAAAATAAATGAAACACGAATAAGCAGGAACTATACGACAATGTCGAAATCATATCTGATTACGCGCACAAGGAAATTAAGAGTGAACTCGACTTCAGTCGGCCGCTTCGCGGCCTCCCTCGTCTAGGACTTGCTTCGCAGAAGTGCAAAGCCAAACGATACCAAACCAAAACAACACTAACACCACGACAAAATTTTAAAAATTAGTATGCATTGCATTTCTCATTTTCATGCTCATACTCTCTTACATCATCAAAATTTTTAATTTCATAGCTCTCTCCTCCTGAAAATCTATCAAATCATAAAACTATCCAATTAAAAAAAACTTCAATTAACCATTTTAAATATTTCTTTGTCATCATTCAATTATCAATTATCCCATTGACATCATTTTCTGAGTCTTCAAAAATTTCAAGTTCCTTTTCATCCATAAAAATTGCAAAAAGAATCGACTCGCTAAGGGAGAGTCGAACTCTCGAATCTACCAATGCTCACTCGTATTCGCCATGAAGTCATACGCGCTATCCAATTGGCCATCCAAGTACGCTAACAGCTCTCTCTCCTTTCAGAGACACGCAGAATAAAGAGCCCATTCTCCCCACAAAGAAATAGCATGCGGGGGTGAGAGAGCAAAAATGCTAAAGGCAAATCACTTCTAATTGCCCAATTATCTCATCAAATCCAAACAAAACCTATACGTTGCACATCACTGGAAAATTACGCACCTTTTGGTGCAAACCCCATCTCAATTGGATGATCACATCTCCAGATATAAGCTTGGACAAACAAACAAACAAACACACTCAGGGGTTTTACTAAAGAGTAGTAGGAGAGTAGGAAGTAGGATTATCAAACTTTTTTTTTTTTTTTTTTAAATAGTATAAACTAGAACTACTCTCTCACGAGCGCTTCGCGCCTGCTCGCTCGTCGTTCTAGTGCCAGCCTTCGGCTGGCTTTTAGAATTTCAATTATCTTTACTAAATATTTTTATCCCAAATAAACTAAATTCGATATTATTTGTCAACTATGATTAGGGACCGCCAACTATTCTGCCAAATTCACTCTGGTACTATGTTTTCTACATTTTTCAAGGGCTGAGGTGCCCCTCTAACCATCGCCACCGAAAAAATACGTCATTGATTAAAAAAATGATAAAATTTAACGCGAAAAATCGGAAAAATCGCTCCTTTTCGTGGACAGGGAAAAGGGGCGTGGCCTATCTGCAAAAGACACTGCCGCTCGCTCTCCCCTTTTTTTCGGCCTGTTGTAAAGGACGCCCGGACGCCCCTTGTAAAGGACGCCCACTTTTCAAAGTTGAGCGCTCTATAAAAAGTGGGCGTCCTTTACAAGGGGCGTCCTTTACAACAGGCCTTTTTTTCCCTGCCTTTGAGGATCTTTTTCTCTGCACTCTCTTCATTTCAGCACTGGCTCCTTTTATATTTTCGCGAATTATCAAGATCTCAGCTCGGCGCCGCAGGATTTTTCTGATTTTTTCATCGAAGATAGACAATTGACCAACTAATCAAAATATAAAATTAAAAAATATGTGCCTTTCAAAATATGCCTACAGTGATCCAATTTAGTAAAGGCAAAAAAATGGTCATTTTGAAATTAATTTTAAAAATATTTTTTGATAAAACTGCGTTTTTTTCTTTTAAATAACGTAATTGGGGAGTATCAAATTTTATTTTAGTCAAGTTTTTAGACGACTTCAGTGATCCTTTGTCAGGATACAGTACCGCAAAGGCGAGCATCTATTATTGCCTCGGGAAAAGTTTCGGGACGCAGAATTTTTCTAATTTTTACATATTTTGTACATTTCAACTAGGTGTACCGATTCATCAAAAAAAATGAAATGTACCTTTTTTATAACTTGAAATATTAGCATTGTCGTAATTTGATGTGCATTTGCGGACTTTTTTCGCACCCCAATCAATAAATCGATATCACCATGTGAAAGAGCGATATCGAATTGTATAGTAGGTACCAGTCAACTATTAAAAATAAATAAAACAAGAAAAATTTGCGATAATTGAAAGGGCTATCAGCTATGGACAATATTGAATCCAGTAAAAGAGGCGGGGCTTGGCGATCCCTAAAAATAATCGATCAACTAACTTAAATTTGAATATTCAGAGTACTTCTTGTTTGGGGTAATTTATGTAGGGAGCGCAAGTGGTATTCCTGATGTGAAGACAAAGCCACAAAAGTATTTTTCTATTAATCTGCAGGGGTTGACAAGCTTATAACAAAAACCGCATGAAAAAGGAATCAGTGTAATCAAAGATATGAATTTTTGGAGATGATATTCGAAAAACCCCTTTTCGTATTTTCTTCGTCAAGCGAAAGGCGTGCCCTGCCTTTACATCCAACAGAGTAAAGGCTATTTCAAAAGAGAACGGCTTTGTAAGGACGTTTGTCTGAATTTCTTTGCTTGTTTCTGGAACACTTTGGAAGTTTCGATGAGTTTCTATTGTTTCCAAAATGATGGGCCACGTACACTTTGCAATTTGAGTCCAGAAAGCCATGAAACAAGTGTCAAATAGCTTTGTATTGCGCTATTTCAGCAAAAAATGGTTTTTTTTTTACAACGTCGACCTGCGCCGGGCTGAAAAGCGATACATTTTCTATCAGAAAATAACAAGTAAAAGATGATCTTTCATATTCAGCATGAGCGCTGATGAGCACGGCCTATGAAGCTCAAACGAACGATTTGAAGTTTTCACTGTACGTTTTGACTTATTCAGGCCAAGTTTCGAGGGCATGTTTCTGAAGCAAACATGCTCCCTAGGTTCATATATAATAGTGGGAAAAGAAAGCAGCAAAAAATTACTTCGCAAATTTTCTAGAATTTTTTGAAAAAAAAAGACGAAATTGCCTTCCTTGACTTTTTCACAGAGTGGGCGGGGCTTGCGCTCTCTAATTATATTATTGCTAATATTTCCCGAAACATCTCTGCTTCCAAGCACCCTATATAAGATATACCCCTTAGTCTTCCACATTCTTGATTATTATCGTTCCCTATTATTGTGATTATTGGTTGCTATTTGGACTAGGCTAATAACTTGCTGAGAACATTGATAACCACAATAAAAGTCATATTTTTACTCGGAATATTGAAAAATATGAGAAGCTTTTCCATATTTGCCAAAGGCTTGAATTTTCACTACCTGGAAATAAGCCGAATTGTATTTTATTGTTCTACCGCATTCTCACTATTAATTTTTGCGATGTTTTATGTTAATAATGAATATATTCACGAACGATTCTTAAACTACATAATTGACCAGAAAAGCAGCAACTCAACGACGGAAGAAATATCGAGCGAGTTGAAAAATTCGACTGAAACTGTTAGTTTGACCTGCAAAGAATGGCTGCGAGCCAATCAGCCTCCAACCGATAGCTTGCTCATTGATGTTGCAGTTCTGAAAAATTATCCCAATTCAAAATGCAATCAAGCAACTTCTGGTCGCAAGGTTAAGGTGAGCACTTGAATGATCATAAAATAGAGACCGCAGGCCACGCCCCTCTTGGCGTTGAAAAGGAGACAAAAAAGCGCCGAGCTAATTTTGAAAAGGTTTTTTTACAGAATAAGTGAATTGCTGGTATGCTTTCTTATTGATTATGAGGTCAGGCACCATGAATTGTGCAATTCTTCTTCCACGCCCTTATGAAACGTTATAGTATAGACGCAGTACAACGTAGTTTTGGAGATAACATGCCTGTATCTTGAGTAAAACGAAACATGCATTTTTGGGCACTTCAGAATATTCCGAGTACGACTAGATATGTGATTTGGAAAAAAAGAAAAATAAAAAATTCATGCCGGCAAGCTTCGGCAAAAGCTTCAAAGCTGGCTGCGAGCACTTTTTTCCCACGAGTGAGCACTTTGTTACCAAGAGTAAGCACTTTGTTCCCAAAGATTTGCAGTGAGTACATTGTTACCAAGAGTGAGCACTTTGTTACCACAAGTGAGCACTTTGTTCCCAAAGCAGAAATAGTGTAGGATAAGAAGAAAAAAGGGGAGAAATAGCGTTTGGTAACAAAGTGCTCACTCGTGGGAAAAAAGTGCTCGCAGCCTTCAAAGCTTTACCGTTAAAACCAGGCCTTGGGAACTGTAAATGCGCTCAATTGCCAAACCAATACTACCAAAATGCTCCTTACAGCTTCGGGCAACTTATTCAAACGAAAAAGATATGAAAATCATTAAAACCGGATAAAAATGATAAAATCTGATTAGTAAGGGAAAATCCAATCTTTTCGCATTCTTTCTCTTTCCCCATTGTTTTTTCCTCTCTCTCGCTCGACGGTGGAATTGGAAGGAAGGAAGGAGGGACACGGCGCGTCCAACTCAGATGACCATAACTTTGCGTAGGATGTACCGTTTTGGGAAATTTAAAAAAATTCCGAATCTTGGAAATGCAAGCTTTCAGAAGATACACTTAGTGTTTGATATTCCCCCAACCTTTGACAAAAATCGGCTTGTGGTCTCTAATAAAATCGCCATTTTCATGTAAAGGGAATCGTATAGTAAAATGTGTGCATCAATGACTCATTTATTAAAGATTTATGAATAAAACATTGCGAATGATATAATCATATTGACATAATTTCGTAGATTGCTGTTCCAGTAGGGACGAATGTCTCTGATGAAAGTGGTGTATTCGACGCTGTATTCTATGAAAATTCTAGCACAGTTGATTTTTACACGTTTTATGATGACACGACAAGAATCACGCTGAAGTATGATTTAAGGAATGTTCAGAAATATCGCAATGTCTCAAAAATAATAATACCGGATGTTCCATAATTATCGATGACTTTCTTTAAGCTGAGCCATAATATTTTAACCCAGACACGTCTATATTCAGTCAAATTTTGACTTTTCTGAATCTACATATCAAGAGTAATCCGGAAACCACATGATACAAGCGAAGTGACATACTCGAGACATACCATCCCCCTTGCCTAACCATACTATTTTGCATATGCCATATGTCATACCTACAATTAGGGACCGCAGCACACCTCCCCCTGCATTTTCGCCTTTGTTCAAAAAGTGTTCATTTGAAACTCAAAAAATGGGAAGCGAGTACCTTTTAGAGTGCGCGACCAAAAGAAATCAAAACCAGAATCGAGGAACTATCCATAGAAATGACTTTGGTCAACAAATGATCGAAAAATGGGAGTTCTGGAATTGACGTAACGCCGCAACATGATTTAAAAATGGCACAATACACTAAATAAATGCAATGTAAAAATTTGACTGATTATTGATTTGTCTGGATTAAAATATGATGATCTAAAGAGCGTGATCGATAATTATGGAACACCTTTTTAGTTAGTCTTCATCCGAAAATGTGAGTTTTTCATAATGCTGTAAATTATTAACGCTTTCAAACAACTATAAAAATGTCACATTTTCAATGAAGGTCGTGATATATTTACTTTGCGACGTTGCGATATTTCTGATTATCATTTTGGAGGGTAACGCGATTAGAGGATATTATTATAGGTTTGAAACATTTCAAATGGACAAATTTCTAATTCCACTCGACAAGAAATTGTTCATCGAATATTATAGACGAAGTCAATTGATAAATTGTCGAAACATTACGATGAATCGGAAAGACTATAAACAGGCAAATTCGTTTTCAAACATTTATGATAATATTATCGTAGTCACCTAAAAATTAATATTGCCTCTTTCAGAGATTAAAAAATCGAAGAAAGAAGGATTTTGAAGTGTCAAAAATCCCTCCTTGTGGGACAAAAATAGAAAATCATTTCTTCAACTTTATCTTAATCATTTTAGAATATTAGAATTTGACAAAAATAATTTAGAATAATAACATGTAGAATATGTATTTAGAATATCGATCCAATAAACGGTACGAAATCGCTAGCCGAATTGCGTGACATTCTTATATCCTACAAAATGTATCCATTTCTAAATGGTGGAACGCTTTTAGGTGTGATATTTGCAGATATTTCTGTTTAGCTTTTCGATCGTTTATAAACTCATTTAAAATTATAAGAAAATTTTCCTGATATAAAGGCTTTAAGCCAGATTTGAGGAGGATGATCGTCAGAAAGCATTTACAATCTGCCCTTTATATACTTTCTTAACAATTTTTCTTTCTGACCTTTAGATAACCAAAATTTTCACAAGTGCGGCCTGATATCATAACTATGATTTCTCGTGCTACCTATCCTCTATAGTTTATTTTCGTCTGGCGATAGTCCTCCTTGGGTCTGTTTTTATTTCAATAAGTTCAGGATGGTATAGAGAGTGCAGTATAATTCCACACACTGGAGATATGGATATATCAGTTTTTGTGAAAGATTATAATAAAAAGTTTCTTGAACATATTCGTTATAACTCTAGTGCATTTAAATTGGTGCGTACTCTTGGAATGGTAAGAAATTTAGATTTTTCTGATTTGGAAGAAGTAAGCTTGTGACTAGACATTATTCTGTATAAGAAACATCTTACCAATTTTTTATTTTATTTACTGAAAATTCATCTAAAAAATTTAGTTGAATGATTCCTATGAATTTACTGTAGTACCAAAAAGCGATTCTAAGCCACGGATCGATATATTTTTCATGTATTATGACAAAGAAAATAATGCATCTTGGGTGGGTGGTACGGGTTCGAAAGGAGGAAAATATCGATACGAGTATCCTAAGTTAGTAACCATAAGTTTTCTTATTCAATTGCGTGTATTTTATAGAAGAAATCAAATGAAAATTTAGATATGATCCTTATTGCGCAGCAGTATTGAAGGGCCATTTGTTCTGGATAACTTGTTCTCCAGATAAAATGCTCGAGGTGTACATAATTAAATGCATATCAACCATATCTTTATCTGACATATCTATGAATATTAACTCATAATATACTATTTTATTGTGCGAATTCTATCTATGCAAAGTAAATTAAGAATTATGCACGCACACATTTCGAAGATTGCAAGAACGTACTAAAGATGAACAAATAGTCAAATCAATAAATCGAATTATCAACATTTTATTGCTGCCAATCATTCGTGAATTTATACTTCATAGATTATGCTATGATCTGATTTTAATCGTTTATATTTAGAAAGAATATGGACCAAAATGGACTCAAGATCACCCATCAAGTAACTTTGATTGGAGCAAATCTCACTATAATGTTAAACCAAATGGAAATTTCCCTAAAGATCAATTAAAAGAAATTATTAGGTATTACTAGTTCGAATGAAATTTTTAATTAAGAGTGAATGTCAGGAAGGACCAAAGTTGGTCGGAACAGGGCTCTTCAATCGGGTTGATTTTCACATATATTATTCAGTTTTTTACGCTAATTCTCATGGTGTAGTTTGTTTAAAAAAAAAGTAGCAGGTGATTGGATTACGGTAGCCAGAATGTTTCCCAAACCCGACGTCGGGAAAAAATTAATAACTTTCTTATTTTTGAATAAAATTCGATAATTCTTTTTTTATTCAATAGCTATTAGTCTTCAAATCATCAAGAAATAATAATAAAATTTGGTACAGAAATAAGGAAGTTATGAATTTTCTTAAACTATCAAAAACTAGCTTTTTACAAACAAGTGGTTTTATGGGTATGGGTAATTGGTTTCGACTCAAGAGTTGTGTCAAACAAAACCATAAGGTAAGGATAGTACCATGCAAAAAACTACTCAATTTGGATCAAAAATTAAAAAAAATTATTCAAAAAAGTAAAATAGGAAAAAAAAACTTGAAACTCCCTATACAAAAAGACTAAATATGGAGTACTTTGACCATAACTCTCTTGGATGTGAAAATTTCTGGGTACTGTCTTCATAAAAGTTGCTCAGTTTTTCATGCTCTATCGAATGGTATATTATTTGTGGGGTTTTCTTCAAAATTTTGATTTCTGGTCGTCCACCTCGGACGCATCTGGGGCACCAGTCTTCTATGGGAGGTATCCCGTTTTTTGATTTATCTGAAGCCTTTGCTCAGGGGAATATTTTAAAACACTTCTCATAACTTGCAGAATAAAATTTTCTTCGCTACGGCCGATTTTGTGCGAGTCAATAGGGTATTTTTACCCCTAATTTAACCTCGAGACCCCCTCCAGCCCCAAACAAGTGGCTGACCCCCAAACCTATGTATTTTTAGAAGGTGCATTCCATGGCCATGTTCATGCTTTTTAAATTTTTCGAAAGTCTTTTATAGCAAAAGTTTTCTTTGTACCTCCCGAAATTGACAAAATCGTCAAAATTGCGACTTTCGATCCCACCTAGCCTCGTCCACTTTGGGGATGTGGCCTAATTTTCATTTTTCTGTGATTAGGGCCCTAGGAGGTATTCAGCGATATTACCCATATCAAGCTTACCGGGCTTTTTACCCTGTGCCAAGCTTTCTGTTCGTCTTAGAAATAATGGCTGTTAATTTTGATTTACAAACTCACTGAAATATTATAAATTGTATCAATTTGGGTAAATGAGTCGCTCGATAATAACTTTTAAACTTCTTTGAATTGTATTCTATCTTATTTTTTCGAAATTGTACTGATATATCTTTTTAATTTTCTATTTTATTTTATTTTGAGGTTTTCATATTTAGATTTTTATAATTTAGAAAATATTAGACGATGAACTATGCCTTATTTTAAAATTCAATAAAACGATTCTTTAGATTTAGAATAAGACATCTTCATCAGTTCTAATAATTCTGTCATTGCTTAGTAATTTACTTCATGTTTCTATGATCTTCTTGGATTATTTTAGCATTTTTGGCATTATTTTAATTTAAAATTTGATGATAAACCCGTTCAAAAGGGGTCTTATATTAAAAAAATAAAAGCGGAGGTTGTTTTATTCCTGAAAAGCGCTCTATTTGTATCCAAAAGTGATTCCCATGAAAAGAAATCAAGCAATATTTTTTTAAATCTCGACGTCCGTTGCTCGTACATCACCCAGATAAAAATATTTTGATGACTGATTTCATATTTGAGGGACTTTCACCTGCGAACAAAACCTCCGCTTTTATTTATTTATTTTTTTTTTATATAAAACCCTTTTGAATGGGTTGAGATATTTGAACTTTCAAACTACCTTAACTCGCTTATATCTGATCCAAAATCGGCGTTCTTTTTTTTAATCGACGTGGAATGGCGAGCTCTACAACATATTAAAAATAGCTCAGCTAAAAATCGTTTTAAAGAAAGTTATTTCCGAAAAATCACTTTTTTCGAACTTTGGAGTACTGTAGCTCCGCCCCCATATGTCGAAAATGACCCATTCTTTGCGCGCAAGTAGAACTTCTATAGGCCTCTCGATTAAAAAAAAACCCCATCGAAAACGGATTAAAACTAAGAGAGAAGAATCCGGACAACTGATTTCGTGACAAAGATCAGAAAACAGCACTTTTTGAACATGACCTATGTCGATATCTCGATATCTGATATAGTTTCGACCCCGGAAAGTACACCAGGGTTTTCGACCACGCTGAAAACGAATCTGACATCGAAATCAGCTTTTGAAACCAATCAGAATGAGTTTTACATCGATTTTTATGTATAAAACGTCACGCATTGTTAAAAGCGAATACAACCTCTGCCGGCTGATTATCCAGAGGTGAAACTATGTCAGTTTTGATTTTTCTTACCAAAACCGACAAAGGCTCGTATTCAACGAAGTTGTAATTGTGAAATGACATTGTTCTTGGATCATCTTGTGGTTGGCAGTAAACAATAAGTATCTAAAAGTTATTTTTTTTTATAAAAATTGTTAAATTTTAAGTTTGGTGACATTGTCATATTCGAAATATCGTAATAAACAGGAATGCTCGTGGTGTGAAAAAAATTCTGTTACGAAGAAAGGTTTCGGAGAATTATTGCCTCCATTCTGGCACCGTCCCCGCGTCATGCAATTTCGGCGTCAGAATGGCGCCAAGATGGAGGCAATATTTCTTCTGGTTCGTCTCGAGTAGGACTCGTTGCGGAACCGACTCGGGACGAATGCGGGAGGAATGCGTGAACTTTTCTCTGTGAAAGACCTAGTCTAGATGGACGATAAATTTGATAAAATGGTTCTGTGCACAAAATCAAGTTAAAATATCCGCACACAGCCACATACAAGCAATTTTTCGTTTGTGCAAGTATGCTCATTTTGGATGAATTTTTTGGTTTAGAAAATTTGTTTATTTTTTTTCTTCACGAAATTCTTACTTACATCCCTGGTGACATTTCTACACAAAAAATTTGTCCGAAACATAAATTCGACACATCTGCTTGGGAACTCTACCTAATACCTATATTTTGTGATTTTTTACTAGAATTTTGTAAAAGATATTTCCCAAAATATCATTTTTTCCTGAATTGTTCACTTAGAAATTTCGTTCCTTCGATATTCATTTTCAAATCATTGTGAACCTTTCGAAATGACAAAACATCCATAAAATGAATTTCATATTGAGAGAAATGGGACGGAATATGTTTTCTTTCCGAATTTTTAATCAATTTCAAATTTTATTTGAGGGAACAAATGTCAAAAAATTCGATGTTAAAATTTTATAAAATAATCAATCAATTGGTTTAAATTTGAATATTCAGAGTACTTCCTGTTTGGGGTAGTTTGTGCTCAAAAACTAAATAGAGTATTGACTAACACATCAAAATAGCATTTGTTTATTAGAGAAAGGACTATGGTTTTTCATAAGTATACGTACAGAAATAAAATATTTTATGCTAATTCATTAGGAATTACATAACAGCGAATTTTGACTATGGTAGTTTTGACGCCATTAGCCGTGTAAATCCAAGCTTGTGATTATTCATCGCATTCGAGCACGCAGTCGTCTGAGTTTGTGAGCTAGTTAAATTGCTAACAGTCAGAGATGTACGCGGTCCGTAAAAATTGGGACCCGGACCGGACTCGAACATTAATAAATGTCCGGGTCCGTACATCTCTGGCCACGATTGAGCCATGCAACCCATCGATTTTGCAGATGTGGTTGAATAAATTTCCGGCGGAAAAAGGCAAGTTTTCTTTTCTATCATTTCTTTCCTTTCTCAGCCTGTAGAAGATTATTTTAAAGGGACACCCCCTATTCGGAACTTTTTGTGTATAGAGTCATCAGACAGGCGCTAACAAAATAGTTCCGAATTGGGCTGTTCCGAATAGGGGGTGTCCCATTTTAAATTAGGTAATTCGATTATCAGTAACAGGGGTGCACGAGGCTTTGAGTTGACAATTTTTCGAAGTCGAAGTTCGTGTACTCCCGATTAGTAAGGAGAAGTTGCAGAATTTCTATCATTTCAAGCTTTAAATTAACAAAATTTATTTTTTTTAAAAGAACACTCAAAAGTTACAGACAAATTGAACCATCGTAGGACTTGGATTTTTTCATATCGGACATTATTTCGGCTCTTTTTCCATCATTCGAGATATCCGGGTGATTTGGGTTTCGGAAATATCGTCTGAGACGTTTATTTTTCCTAAACTTCTTAAAAATTATGGCTTACACCAAATAGTCATTGAACAACTGGTCATCTTTCTCGAATTTCAGTGCCAGCTCAAATAGTGATTCTGGAGATAGGTCTTTCATATTGTAGGCTTGCTAAACTTCAATCTAGAATTATTTAAATTCATTTATACTTACCTTGAAATCATAGTCAACCTTCCAAACCGGCTCTGAATTCGGATTTGAAAGATCAGCGCTGACTGTATACGCATCTATCGCTGTCTAAAAATTCATATTAGATTTGAAGATTTTATTGTTTCTCACAAATCTGGTATCAGAATTCAAATCACCGTCGATTTCATAGACCTTATAGGCCGGACCAACGCTTCCATGGGTCGTTAAAGACGGACCTATCCAACCATAACTGAATGGCTCTGAAGACCCATTTTCTTCGTTCAGGAAAACCTATTTTTTCCATGAAATTTAAAAAATAAAATTATTTTTAATCACGAAAAATTCATCCTTGTGAGTGTGACCGAAAAATTGCTGGGCTATGGTGTTTTGGAATCTGAAAATGTTATTTCTATGGAAACCTAGTAGTTTTACCGTTTTACGATGTTGTAATAATTCCAGGTCCAGTTCCTCACGCAAAAATCGTCGTTTGGAGGAATATGGAAGGTTATCCAAACCTCAAAGTTCTAACTTCAGAAATTTCTAATTTAGAATAAATCTACCCTTTCGTTAATCAGCTCAGATTGAGACAGTTCCTGTATGAGCCAAGACAGAGTTTGATCGGTGTCATTTCGATTCAAATACCCAAAAACATTCCATCTCGAATAATAGTTATTGTTAAGAGATATCAATTTCAGTCCAGGCCTAATTCTAACCGCATAACTTCCTCTGCTAAATATGGAATATTGAAAGAAATCACTCTTTTTTAACACTTACTAAAGCATTTCCTGTCTTATCGGTCCCATAGCTCCTAATTCCTCGCGCATAGAATCGGCAAAAGCTTTGTAAGACCAAGATTGGCCGAATTTATCGAAATTTTCCATGTCGTGAGTCATAAATCTGATTTTTTCAGTTGCTTTTAAAAATTTTGGATAGTTTTTACGAGTTCGTTGGGTTCCCCTCGTGATTTCCGATAGCCAGATAAACTGGTACTTGAAGAATTTCTCTGAAGTTTAGCTCATATTTTTCTCGAATTAAGGATAAACCTAAACACTATAACTTAAGCTACATTTTAATATCATACTTGATCGTGTCTGAGATGTTTTTGACTTGATCAGCTGTGCGATTAATCGAATACTCCCAAATATCGTGAGCTATGAAATCCCCAGAAACCAGTACCAGGTCTATCTGACAAGGCAAGTTTCAGAAGTGTTCGCCTCTGATTTGGCCCATTCCTTTCACCATAGGAGTATTTCAGTACGTAGATGACGGATCTGAATCGAAAAGTGTTGACGTTGGGTCTTATGCTCAGGATTTGGCTTTAATGACTTTCTTGCGAAACTTTATCATTTTAGCAGAAAAGAAGGAAGAATCTGCCAAATAATGTATTCAAATTTGAACAATTCTTTTACTTTCTCATTTCCATGTGCTATTTCGTCGTTTTTTTCAAGTATACTTCCGAGTCTAGGACTAAACGTCAACACTTTTTGGCTTCGGATCCGTCATCTACGTACTGAAATACCCCTTAGTGAAAAATCAGCCAAATCGGAGGCAGGCACTTCTGGAATTTCCCTTGTGAAATTTATCATTTTTTTTTAAAATATTTAATCTACAGAAGTTAATACATTCGCTTCATTATCCCTGATATGATTGAGTGCTGATATCAATGTACGATATGGAATGTCACAGAAAGCTAGAGTGCCCCAAAAACCGGCTGGTTGAATTATCGTCGCTAAAATTGTTCAAAAATTAGAATAAATTGAAATTCTAACAATTTTGCTCTTGAAAATGTCTGCAGCAAAATTCTTGCGGCGACTTTTCAAAGCAGTGAGCTTCAGATCCGATTGAATACTCGAAATCGACATGGATATCGGACAATTGAAGGATCCTCATCGGTTTAACTATACTCTGAGTAAATTACGTTGTTTAGCATCTTACATTCTAAGAATTGTGTACCTCAGCATATCGTAATTTTCCAATACTCTGATTTTTTGGCATTTCAGGGAGAGCTAGAGGCTGATATTCGCATAAGAACCTTGGATTTGCACAATTGTCGATAATCGCGCCACAAATTTCATCCGGAGAAGCTTGGACACGTTCCACCAGATAGATTATGAGCTCCTAAAATTGAAACATGATCTTAAAATAACGCTTAGCTACCTGATATTTCTCAACCAGTTCACAGAAAATGTCCGGAACGACATCGAGTGATTTACAATTTTGGCTAAATCAGATAATTTTAAATGACTAAGTTGAATTTTTACATGAAGTCCATCTTAGCCTTGTTAAATTGCATCAAATTCACTCGATTATTTGCATTTTCGCTCCGATTTACGGTCGACAAGAATTGTCCCATCATATTGATGCAATTCGTGCAGTAATTGGATGATAGCTGAGTTTAAATAAAAAAAATAAAATAAGAAGAAAACATACTTGTCGCTTGATCCTGGGACTTTTAATGGAGTGCCCATATCCGAAAGAAAACAAAATGAGGCAAAAGATGAAACTTTTCATCTGAAATATCCGTATGAAAAAGCAGTAGCATAAGATTGAGAATTATTTTATTTGATTTAAATATTCGGCATTTTACGAATGATTCAAAGCCATATTAAGAGAGTGTAGTTGTAAGACCCGAACAACTGTCTGCATTTCAGAAAAAGTCTAAAAAAATCGTGATTTGATCATAGAGGCGGATACCCTATGAGTCTTAATCACAAAACTAGGAGATTAGGCCCCGCTCCCAAAAGTGGGCGGAGCTATGCTAATTTGAAAATTTTTATTTCGATGAAAAATGCTCGTTAGATTGTACAAAGAAAACTACTTTGATATAAACGTTTTCGAAAACTTTAAAAAGGATGAACATGGTCATAGAATGCACTTTCTAAAAGTAAGTTAGTTTAGAGGGGAGGGTCAGCCACTTGCTGGATGCGGGAGGAGGTCCCAAAGTCAAAAATGTCAAAAATGACGGTTTCAAAAAATGCATTTTTTTCGCGAAAGTCTAAAATTTTGCGTGGACTTGGCTCCGCCCATATGAAGGGCGCGGAGTCAAACAAACCCATTTTTGTGATTAGAGTCCAAGGGGGTATCCACCCATGAGTTTGGTTCGGATCCAGGATACTTTTGCAATTGTCCAACCACCCTTTATATTTTGTTCGGGTTGTTCAAAGGATGCGTCTTAAGTGTGTTTGTCTGTGCACTTATTGTTAGTTCTCGAATACAAAGCATGGTAAACCCTAAGTTTATACATAGCTGGAAAGGTCTTTTCGTCCTGATGTGCAACGTAAAAAACCCCTATCGATTTTGGTCCAAGAAACGGGTACTTTCACCTCGAAAATAATTTTCTTACTTGACGAAGGTGTAAAAAAGAGAAGGAAGAAAAGGAAAAAGAATGGGTGGATGGATGAGTGGTGGTTCGTCTACAGATCGTGGTGGGTGTTCATAACTGAATTGAGTATAATAATGGAATCATAGCTCAAGTCTTTTTGGGAAGATTATCCACTGAAACTTGAATGATAAAATCCACTTTTTGATGAGGAAATAACAAAAACTGGTGGAAAAGGATAATCAAGCACAGGAAATCTGAATCTGAAGTTTATTTTCACTTTTGCTTACATAATTGTGGGTATTTACATATGAACAGAATACGCCTGCTATTTTTTTAGAATTTAATTGCCAAATTGATAGAGTAAGGGCAATCAAGTACGGGGCGTCTGAATCTGACATATTTCCCTTTTAGTAAAATTTTACAATTACAGGGGATGTAATTTTACTTGAATCCCAGCCTTAATATTTATTCTTAAAATTTGAACTGTTTTGTTTGGATTGACTACGATCTGTTGGATTTAAATCGTGCTTCATTTGTGATTTTTAAATATTTTTCGAAAATATTTATGAAATAATTTTTGCGGTTGACTTATTTGATCTGGCGAACACAAGTGTGGCAGGCCACGGGAGACAGTTATGATATTCTGCCGGTTACTTTCTCGGGTACTATCGAATGCACTATTTCTGTCCATGCAAGTTGAATTGAGCCTTAGTTCAGTTTGAGTATTTATTTCATCTTTGGGAATGGGACAAAATAACAGAGCAGCCGTGCTCTGCTTTGTCCGATAGGAAGAATAAAGTTTTAGTCACGGCAGAGTATGATATTATCCCTCTATCAAGGAATTACGGAGAAAGAGGGAACCATAAAACACCAGACGAGTGGTATGGAAAAAACGCTGAATCAGGCAAGTGACGAAAGTTCCTCTAATCAGCGAAGAATTCAAAAGATCAATAGCAAAGTTCAAAGATCGAAGAAAGTTCGGTGCGAACCGCACAGTACACGTGTAACCAGAACAATATCAATTAATTAAAAATATTCGAAACTACTGTCAGATAATCAATGCAGAAATTTCACTTATCGAGCCATGATCATCTTCCATTTTAGGCGGTTTTAACTTTTCGCAATCATCACTAACTTTAGAGAAATTGTAGAAATCAGATGTCTGAAAATTTTGAATGTAAATATTTCCTTTAAAATTTCCAATTTGAGATGTTGATAGAGGATTTAGTTAAAAATCACCCACTTTCATGACTTATTGCTAGATCGTCAATGAGTGAGAATTTTTGTAAAGTCAGATGCACAGTTTAGTCACCTGAATTCCCGAATCGATCTGTGTATTCTGATCATCTGATTGAGAGTGAATCGTATCAATGTAGTATTTGGATGTTGTCTCTGCAGTGTTGGTGTTGCCCGAATGCACTCCAGAATCGATTGTCTGTTGAATTGACATAGACACTTGCAGTGGATGTCGGCAATCAGGCAGGTCGATTTCATCTGGTTTTCTGACGTTTTCAGTTTCAACCATATTATGTAGATGTAGTGATTTTGAAGAAATGTTCATACTGTAATATGATGGCTCACAACACTTCTGAATAAGTTAGTTTCATTTTTCAACTTTTTTCTGCTATAAATTTAGAGAATGCAAGTCCCACCCGTTCGGTGAAATCAAAGCCAAAGAAAGGAATTTCGCTAAAATTTTCAAAAGTTTCTAGAAAATTTGCGCTCAAATTGCAGAATGGACGTGACCTACCAGCGTGGGAATAAAAGGAAAATACGATTGTTCTAAAATTTTTCAAAAAGCAAGTCAGGAATACGCCTTTACAAAGCTGTTCTCTCTTTGAAATAGCTTTGCCTCCTTCCGTTGAATACAAAAGCAGGGCGTGTTTATTATTGCGAAAATCGTCTTACAAAAGGGGTCTTCGGATCATAGTCTTTAAATGACCGCACTTTGAGTTATACTGATCCATTTTCATTCAATTTTTGCTGTAAGCTTTCTTAGCCCACCAGATTTAAACAAAAGTCCTTTCATAGCTTTGTCTTAACATCGGGAATATCACTTGCGCCCTCTATATTAATTCTCATACCTCTAATCGAATCCATTCGTCACTAAATGGAATATCCAAAGTTTCAGCTAGCAAATGAATATCTCGGGGAATATTGAAGACGATTTCGGAATAGAGAACTGGGGAATATCGCCGCAGTTTTATGTGAATCTAAATTTTGTTCAATACATTCGAAAAATTGTCATCAATCTTTGCATTCTCAACACAGTAAAATTTGACGGAAATTGTTGGGATCACTTTTACGTTCTCGTACTATCTAACTTATGAAGACTTTGGAAATAACTCAAATCTTCGTCTATCTAGAAGAATAAACAATACCACTCTATTATCCAGAGGCGAAATTATTTCAGTTGTGATTTTTCTTCTCAAAACTGACAAAGGCTCGTATTCGACGAAGTTGTAATTGTGAAATGACACTGTTCTTGGATCACTTTGTGGCTGGCAGTAAACAATAAGTATCTAAAGGTTGTTTTTCATAAAAATTGTTAAATTTTAAGTTTGATGACATTTTCATATTCGAAATATCGTAATAAACAGGAATGCTCGTGGTGTGAAAATCGCACCGCACTACAAGAAAAAATGTTAAAAATTGCAATTTTAAGCTAAAAAATTATAAGCTGAGAAATAGCTCATAAGCAACAAGCTTGATGTTTTTGAGTGGAATTTTGTCTATTTTTTCACTAAAACCGGATTAAAAATTTTAGGAAATCTCGCACCACACTGCAAGATCAAAAACTTTCCGGAATGTACAAATTCTATAAAATAATTACCCTATCTGCAGCTGATATGGCATCTGAGTACCACCGGTAAACATTCTCACAAAAATTATCCATGTCAAACTTTTCATAGAGCAAAGTGTGATTGGAATTTCTAAAGAAGTGTTATTTTATCTTTCGAAAATTTTGAACTACCTCAATAAATTAGCGAATTCTTTGACAATTTTTACATCAAGATCAAACTCAGGTGAAGTTAGCAACAAATACTTGTTACTTTTTCCTAAAATTTTGACACTATATCTAAATTTAAATATCAAAATTTACCTTTCTTATAATCAATAAGTGGTTTCTGTTCAACAGGTGAGGATATTCTCAAAATATTGACCGGCTTTTTCAATTTATGATATTTCTTTATCAGCGAACAAAGCAAGTAAATTAAAACAAATACAGACAGGACAATTCCGACGATGTATAGAAAAGTCAAGAAGATGAGATGTCCATGTGTTGATTTGGATTTGTTCAATATTGTCGGAATAGTTGGCATGCAAAATTTGAATTCTGAATAATTATTTTCAATGTTAATTATGATAGCACTTGTTAGGGATAGTGAAAATTTGAATATTTTTAGTGTAGATAGAAAAATTAAAGAATTTTAGGTAACGTCAAATTTTCGATAGTATGGTTGAAAGGAGATGATCTTGATTTTAGTGCTTTCTGACAACTTCAGAACTATGAAATATTGTTCGTTAATCAATGGAAACTCTCAATTACTTCTATGCGCCATCTTGGGAATGGTGAATTCGTTGCTCTTGACAGTGATGCAGCGGCAATGGGTGCAGACGCACTGTTTTTCGCTCGGTTCAGCAGCCAACAGCTTGATCATCAGCTTCTCTTCACGAGGCATCGACTTAAAGGTGTGTCGGAGTCTCGTTTCGTTGCCCGTCGCATTCAACATCACGCAGTCCAGAATGCGGCTGGAAGACATCGACTGGATGTAGAGCGAGTAGTGCGTGATGCACAGCGAGGGCGGAGCGGGTAGAAACTCGACCTAAAATTTTACAAATTGAAGAATAAATTTTTGTTTACTAAAAATTTACGTTCCTATGAACGTGCGATTAAACATGCAGGATATCTTGTATTCAAAATAAAAACTACCTACCTCCACATCAGCAGTGACCTCATTAACAGCCAGTGGACCGAATGAAGGTACCCACGATTTGGCGATATCTTGAGTCTCTTTTCCACAAACGCTTTTTTCCGGCTTCTTGATCGCTTTGCGAATCAACGTGTTTCGACCACTCTTCCCTTCTGGGTAGAAGCTAACTTCGATGGAATAAGTCTAAATAGATTTTTTCAATGCTTACTTCGGTTGAGATTATAATTAACTACAACCGTCTTTTCTAGAAGTATTTCTTCAAAAAAACAAAAATAATTTCAAACTACAGAATGTTCAGCTCCTCATCTTTCGTCATAGTTTTATCAATTTTATTCGAGAAAACACATGAAATTTCATACTTCATTGAAGTGGAATAGTGAGCCCAACTCGACGAAGAATTCGACAAAAGACAGATTCGTCGAGATGTTGTCGACAGGTCGTTCCAATCGGGTCAAATAAGTCTTTGTCGCATTCAAGGCAGTAGAATTGATACGGACGATGAAGCCCAAAATGGGATGCGACATTGCATGAGAAGTTTGAGGATTCGTCACCAAGGGAAATCGCCATCGCACTGAACTTTGCATGGACAGATCGAGTGTACGCGGGTCAGTCTGAAAATTTTGAAAATTATCATTATCTGTATAGAAAGGTTTGATTTCACTATTTTTCAAACAAAATTCTAATGCGCAATCATAAGGAGGCAACCACTCGAAACTCTTTGTGATCCATTCTCTGCATATTTCTGTACAAATTTTTATATTCAATCTGCTGTGTGCAAAACTTTTGTTTGAAATATCAATTTAGCACATTTGCTAAGAGACCTTAATTTTCGTGCTAATTTTGGTTCTATTAATCGTGTTATCTAACAGATTTTAATTATTATAAATTTATCATTTGATTTTGAATTCAAATTTCGTCTAAATTTTTCAGCTTCGTGGCATTGATTTATGCAGAGCAGATTGCAATTTGATATACGTGCTGAAAATCAAAACTTATAAATTAGTCATCGCCCTTTCGTCTCCTATATGGCTTTTATGTTTCTTTTTCGCTTATAAAATGCCAAACTGTGATCGATTTTATCTATAGTATGCTACAAGTAGAAATGGGACAAGAAGAAATACTATTGCTCTTTTTGGGGTAAATTTGAGAAGTACGCAATGCTTCGATTCTTAGCTTATCAATTCTCTTCACTTTCCCTAAACGCGCATTACACTGACAGGAAGAAATGGTTAGGCTCAGTAGAGTAAGATGGAGTGAAACAAAGGGAATGAACCCAATGAAAATGCCATAATGCACCATCATTTTATTGATTTATGCTATCACTTATCAATCGCTTTTCAAAGAAACAACGTGTCTTCTTTTCGTTCTCCACGCACCTTTATACTATTTCTTTTGTGTCTGGCGATTGAAAAATGCTTGAAAAGGGGGAACGAGCGGAAATAAGAAAATGAAAAAGAGTGAAAATGAGGAAAATGAAAATGCTTCGCGTAACAATTCGCATTGTGAAGGTGCCGCGCGCAGTGGAGACGCAGACGCACGCGAAGAGCTCTCGCTCTAGTTATTTTCTGAAAAGTGATTTATGAAGTGGCTATGGCAAGACTAAGAAAAATTCCTCTGTAGGTAATAAAATAAATTATCAATTCGATAAAGATAAATATCACACATGAAGCTTTATGCTCGAAATATTGATAAGACAATGAGAATTTGGAAATACAAAATTGTAGACTAAATCTTGGTATGGATCAGGGTTGCCCCGAAGTCAAAATTTAAAAACTTCAAAGTTGAAGTTTAAATTTTAAAAAATCTCAATTTCTAAGTCGAAGCCGAAGCTTCGAGACAACCATGGTGTAGATAAAGCCGAATGAGATAAGCAGAAACTTTATAAATTTATTGTCATGCTCCCAAAATTCTATCTTCTCAGCATTATCCTCATTAAGAATAGCAAGCAATAGAGACCGAACTATTTGATTCTGTTTCGTTTATTTCAGAAGAAAAATGGTGCAAATGCATCATTAGAATGCATTACGTTTCGTTAGAGCGTAAGTTCCTGCGTAATTCCTACTTTTACAAGTGAGACAAGACATTTTATGAGAAGGAGTCAATCATGTATTAGGTATCTTAATGAATAGAGCGTAAATCAAGGCTTTCTGTAAACCTCATTTTTATCCATTTGTAAACTTAGTCTTTTCTTAAGACCACCAATCCTCTATAACTAGGGTAGATTAAAGTTTGTGGTAGACTATATGTTGTTTCCAAACGATCGGCTCATCGAGTAGAATGTTTTGACGGTTAACCTTACATGACATTTCCTAACCTACCCTTGTTTCATGGTATTTACAATATTAAGAAATTGATGAAATTTACAAATTGGTAGTCTTTAGAAAAGATGAAGTTTACAAGAAGTCGTAAATGAATCGTACCTTATAGAGAAAGGGTGTTCGTAGATCGATCGGCTTGAATCTGCCCCAATCGATAGCCGTAGTGGTCGTGGCTGTAGTTTGGTTGCCAGCTATGAGGTTGGCTCCGGCCTCGATCGATGCGTTAGTCAGGAGATCACCCGCAAAGTCATCGATTATTTCGCACAACAAAATCGACGAATTGGAACAACTTCGGCTAGCCGCGTCAACTCGTCCTCGATTCGGCCCGCAATACAATAGCAACAAAAAGAATACGATAGAACGACAAATACCCCAACGCATGTAGAATTATTGCCACACACAGGGTCAGTCTGAAATACAGTTTAAAAAAACTCTGCAAACCGTAAAATCAACGCTGCGACACACATTTTACCAAGAGTACATTATTTCCAAAGAGTTAAAACGAATACCTTGTACCAAACGCTTTTTTCATTTGCCATGCTCTCTATTTTGGTAGAAATGTACTCGAAGCTTAAAATCGAGCATGAAAAATCTTGTAAAATAAGTGAAATCGAGAAGAAAATCGTAATTCTATAGTTCACATTATCTTAAGAAAAAGGTCAACAATCATTTTTTCAAATGATGGTATGAGTTCTGGAGGTAAAGAATAAAACGACGAATGAGTTATTATGAAGAACGATAGATCTTTCGCATTCATCATTTGTTCATTGAAATCGAATTTTGTTTATAATTATCTGGAATTTTGATTTTAATCCATTTTCGTAAAAGATAAATAATAATACTGCATACCCATTTGATTTCATTGATCTTTATTGTTAAAGATTTATTTTGTAAAAAAGGGTTCAAAAACTAGAGAAAAAAACAATACACAAAATAATGGCTGATTTTATTAGCATCAATATATGGAAAATTCCGCTGCTATTCTCATAAAATTTAATCTAATTCCTATATTCTTTCTTTCCTACGTTTGGAAACGTGACAAACTTTTCAAAATATAATCACTGGTCTTCTGAATCAGGAAGCTATAATAGTGATATGAAAAAGTCAAATTAGTCATCGCGACTCTTCGCATATAATGCAGAATTTATCGAAAGATCATAAAAAAGTTAGAAGACTTCTCTCTCTGTCGTACTCCATCTGGTTTCTAACCTACCTTCTAGGAGTCGGTATTCAACTGGCATAATGATTTTTTTTTCAAATGACGTATTTTTAAGGATATCAAGTTGATCTTTCAGTACTAATCATTTTTCTTATACGGAAATATAAACAATTTTAATAATTTCTAGGAAAAAATTCTTTACTACTAGTGTAGGCAACGGTATATCGTTTGTTGGAAAGAGCTAATCAATCACAGAGTCGCCTTTAAAATAGTCTTTGTAATTCTCAAAATTGCTCGGGCAAAAGATTCAAGATTGACCCCGGGTCTAGTTTTTGTGGTTTCTGACTATATTTGACCTGAAGAACACGATTTTGGGGCTTTTTCCGGGATTCTACACTTATTGGAACATGCACTCTGAGGAGATTGAATTTTCCAAAGTGGTTCAGAGGCCTCAAAATCTATATCAGATTGTCCAGCTCGGTGAGCTGAGTCGAATAGTGTAATTTTTAGCCGAATTTGACCTATATAAAGTCATTTCTGATTCAAATTTCAAATTAGCATAGCCCCGCCCACTTTTGGGGGCGGGACCTGATCTCTCCATTTTTGTGAATAGGGCCCATGAGTATATCCATCCATATGGATTTGGTTCGGATTTAAAGAGACTTTTGCAATTGTTTGAACCCCCTCCTGTCAGTTGTTTATTCGTGAAATGACTTAAAAACATTTATTTTCTGAAAGAACGAATCTTCAATTTAACAGACCGACAAAACTGTTCCAGCCTTCAGAGCTTTGGATCTAAGACTTTGAATTAAAAATCAATAAAATCTTAAGAAAAATTCAATTTATGAATGTCTGATTGGTCCAGACTAAAATGAGCGTGCACATCGTGAAAGCTGCACTAAATCTGAATCCACAAGGACAAAGTACCCTGTATTTCCCACTAAATTTTCGCTCCTTTTCATTTTTCTCGTTTCTTATTACTCTTCCATATTCATACGCTATTTATTCTCTTCTTTCCTTCATTCTTTTAGCGGAAAACGGCGAGTAGCCGGCAAGAGACAGGTATAGTGATAATGCGTTGAGTATCAGCAAATCATTTAGTAAAGGCTTAAACTTCACTTCTTTTGTAATGATTTTTGCACATTTAGTCTCGCTAGGTGATAGATGGAAATGAAGAGACGAATAAGAAACGAGACAAATTGGAAAGAGCGAAAATTTGATGGGAAATACAGGACATAATAAATATGCTCTCCTCAAACGAACGAATTTGTATCTAAGAGAATGAAATAACAGTACTTTTCAGCGTTGATAAGAAAATTGCAAAACCTATCATGATATTATCAATTCTCAAATGAGTGATTGTATAGAGAGAATGGAGAAGTACCATAAGAATTGACTCGAAATCAGAGAATCTGCACATGAACAAATGTTGCAGACAAACTATCAAGACTTTAGAAATAAGAAAGTCAAAGCATCATGAGAAACACGAGGAATTCATCCAATTCTTGCAATCTTCTTCAAAGTTCTACATTGTACGGCCCCTTTTTATGGTTTCCATCTATTCGATACACACTTGTAATCCTCCACCCAACTTTTCAGAAGAGATTATGGAAGAAAAGTAAGAGAAATGAAGAAAAAGTGGGATTAGTTTACAAGTGGATGGAGAGTGAGTGGAGACCACAGAAGGGTCACTCTGCAGAATCTGAATTTTCGAAATTGGAGCAGAACTGGATGAATTCTCATGGGATAAAAATGATAAATTGAAAAATTTAAGAAAAGACAATAAAATGCAGACTTGGCACGCTTTCCACCGCAAACACTCGTCGTCATCTCTCGCGTCCCATTATTGCGAATAGTAATTCTAGTAATTCAAAGCTGACTGGAATAATTAACCGCATAAGGGATATTTGCGGTGGACAACGTCCCAGCGTCTGATAAAATGATGAATACCCAGATAGAAAATGTTACAAGCGAATCACAATTGCCATAATGCTTGCCTACTGAAATGACCAACCGAAGAAATAAAACAGAAAAATGAATTTTGAGATCTGACTTGCATTTTCCAATCCAGATTTTTGATGAAGAAGACTGCAACTGCAGTGCAGCCACTCTCATTCTTCGCCTTCACCTTCACGGCAGCAATTTGAGTTTCTCGAGTTCATCCTGCAGTTCTGCTTCCTTGTTGATCTTCTCGAGCTGGTTCTTCTGCAGAATATCGCCCTTCTTCTGCTTCTCCTTAAATCAACCCACCATCTCATTCTATTCCTTGCAATCAGTATTTCAATATCCTCGAGAATTCTTGAAAAAGATACACCCTGATGAATAAGGAATAGGGTTGGGTAGACTGATCTTTGTCTAGTTTCTAGAAATATCCTACTCAATATACTCAACATTTCGATACCGAACATAGCCTACCTTGCCCTATTCCTATCCCTCTTATGGAATCATACATCTTCAGAAGTATATTTCTTTCACAATAAGCCACCCTCGATATTCTCTCATTTTCTGCTTACCTTGAGTTTGAGAATGTCGTTGAGCTTAGTCTCGAGCTGCCTGATCTTCCTGTCCTTCTCATTGACCTGCTGAGTCTGCTGATTCTGCTGTGGTTTGATTGCAGTGGGCGCGGCAGACTCCATGATGGCCGCTCGCTGTGCTGAAATTCACTCATCATTTCTCTTCAACGCAAGTCCTTGTCATAAATTTTCGCCCACCTGCACTCTTGTTTCTCAAATGAGGAGGAACATAGGCGGCCTGTTGACGGATCGCTCCTGCAGGCACATTGTTGAGTGGATGAGAGGCGTCCTGAAACACAAATAGGCAATTCATTGTTTATCTGCAGATCTAGGCAGACAATCATTCAGACTAGAGAAGAATACAGGAGTGACGACAAATGTTATCATCTCTTTGCAAAAGCAGTGGGTACTGCGCAATCACCCGATAACGAATTCTTTTCTATATATTTTATCTGTACTAAAACTTAGAGGAAGTGCGCATAGACAATCTGGCTAAAGTTCTGTCTAGGCCAGATTATCTGATAATATTGTTGCATGTAAAAGCGATCACATTTTCAAGAGGATAAATTAATGACATTTCAAAACTGCGCAACTCATTTGAGTGCAGAATGTATATGTGTACCTTCTTCTTGATGGGCAGACCGGACTGCAGACGATCGAATTTGGTGAGCTCGCGGACCTCGAACTTCTGGTAGCTGGGATTCGGGCAGAAGGCCACCTGAAAATGCATTTTTTATGGTTTTTATTCATTATCACATGAAGTGGAAGGAATAAACAGATAGACAATGACAAGCAGAAGAAGATAGGGACATTGTCAAATAGAGGGATTGACATATACAAAATTACAGAAAGAGACAGGAAGTAGACAGAATGCAGACAAAATGAAGACGGACAATTAAATCCATGTGCAGAAAGATTCTGCCCACAAGAAGCAAAAAAGCAGTGATTGGACAGACCTGCCAGAGTTCCTCCTTTGGCGAATCGAACGTCTTCTCGTAGATCATCTTGCCCGAATAGTGCCAGAGTCTGTAGCAGTTGTCGATGCGCAGTCGTGGCGCAGTTGTGGCCGTGATGAAGTGCTCTCCATCAGGGGCCCACTCGAACATCGTTGTGTTTGGCACGTCGATCTGCAATTCGTCATGTTTATGAACTTCCTGAATACGCCGTACAGATATACAACTTTACAGTTGAAAAAACTGTACATTGAATAAGTCTTACAGGGCTTCTGGTATAGTTCATCCATTTGTAAAATTCATTCACTGTTACATCATCAAGGCTTATGGTATAGGGTTAGAGATAGGATTTGGTAAACCCTATGTTCTTTTGGTTGTTAAACCTATCTGATCTTACCCTAAACTAGCCTAGTTAGATTAGTGGATGAACTATTCAAGAAGCCGTCGTATGAAAAACTGAGAAGAATTGCAGAGAGCAGAGAATTTGAACTAACCGATACGATTTCCTTCTTCTTCTCGACATCCCAGAACTCCATCTTTCCCCTGGCCAAATTGCCGAATCCACAGACCAGCAGAATGTTGCCGAATGCGTTATAATGCAGGTCGTTGCGGGGCCCTTCTGCAGTGTCGAAGATGGGCTCTCCCTTCGTGTTGTACATCGTCATCTGCAATCGATTCTCATTGATGCAGACAGAAAGAAGGATTGTCTTTTGTAATTCACTCCATTTCACATCCACTCTCATACTCGTATGCATTTGTTTTGGGCAGAAAGAGAATATTGACTATTCGGTAACTGCGAACCCACGTGCACCAAATGCAATGCGAATAGTATATGACTGGGGCAGGGTATTGGATGGCGTAATTTTCTTTCCCACGCTATTTCGTATGGTACGTGTGGCACGAGGGCCCGTGGTTCCCAGTTCGCCCAGATTGAGGCTTTACTAATATACGTGGGTATGGAATGTTTGAAAGACATGAATGCATAGTTCCATGGCTTTCAACAACTTTATTGTACTCCTTCAATAAGATGTATGCAAAAGAATATGAATGTGTATTCTTCTGCATGTGGAGAAGTTGCTTGTTTCTGCATGTCTCGAACAAATCAGATAGATGCATGTATGCTTTCTCTTTTTCCGTTTTGTCTGTGTGCTTCCCTACCTTAGCGGGCATGTAGCCATAACAGACTGCGAACTCCTTGCCGTTTGGATTCCATCTGGCTGCATAGACGGGACCTGTTTTTGCCAAAGGAACCATGTACGCATCGCCAGACTGAATTAATAACTGTAGATGAATGGACGAATTAAAAAATGTTTTTTAACTGTCAATTAACGAAAACTTCAAATATATGCAATGCACAGGGTGGGCTCAGATTGTGCGTCCTATAATGAACATTGAACATTGAAATGGTGCTGTTCGTGACGAGGGCACGGAAATCAGCGCTTCTCTACGCGCTCTTTACGAACAATGACATTTTCCATGTTCGTTCTAGAACTAACAATACCTGAACGCGTTCTATATCTGTTTTTATAATAATCTTTTCAACGCATCACAATGCGATATGATAATGAATAAATGCTTGTAATATTTAGGGGGTCTGTTAACATTTGAATTGCATTGCATTGCATGTATGTGATGATGTAGATGATGTGCCTACCAGGACATTCATGAGAAAGAGCTGCTGCTCGCCGTAGTAGGACTGATTCGTTTTGTCGACGTCCACACTCGCCATCACAAGCAGGGCAGAGCCTAAAATACACATAAATCAGGGAGGGCGTGCGTTATCCATCAAAATCTTTGATGGACAACGCTGCGGACTCGTGTAGAAAGAGCAGTCGAAATGTGCAGAAACAGAAGATTCTTTTTCTGCACAGACAGAAATTGTCATTTTTGCAGAAAGAACTGCTCAAACAGCAAACAGACGGACGTTGTGAGCAGTGAGATGAATGGGCCAGTCAGTCAAGGACAAGAACGAGGACAAACCTTTGTGATTCCAGGTGAGAGTGGCCTTGTCGAATTTGAACATGGACTTGCTGCAGACCACGGGGAACTTCTCTTCCAGACTCAGCACTTGCACACGACCCGGCTCGGACTGAAAATGCAAAATACAGTGAATGAAGAAGAGAAAGGAGAATGCACTTATGCAGTCATTCGAGTGTACTCCTTACCCCTTGTTCAGGAATGTAGATGGCCAGATGAGGCAGGCCCGAAGTGGAGGGACACAGCGCGAAGTTGCCCATCCCTTTCATCGTGTATTTCAAGTCTGATTTCTCTGAAGTTTAGCATTTAGCAATTTAATTTAATTCTTCAAATTCTCCAGACGAATTGCAATGAATTATAGACAAACCAGTGAAGTTGGCTTTGTAGTGGAAGAAGATTTCGCCTCCAGCCATCCTGGCGACAATCGACTCGTCTGCAGTCCACTGCGGCTCCCACGTGTCCTTCTTCTGCGCGATCATAGTCGAGAGACACCCGCCAGTCTTCAGACAGAACACTCGCATGTTTGGGTCCGGCTTCTGATTCTCGTTCGTCTGAAACAGACAAAATTTTGTGGCTGATTGCCTGACGAACAGATTTCTCAAAATGCGACCCGCAAATCCCTCTGCAGAAAATAGTGACCTTTCCGAGAGGGATTAAGAAGACATGCTTTTCTCTCTCGATATGACATACTACTTTTTCTGCGAGTTTTAAGAAGTCTGCTGATGAATTTCATAATTCTCGTCTTCCTACCTTTGGTCCATAAATCTGATATGGCTGATAAGTGACGAGGTGCGTGTCGAGCGGGGAGAAGACGATGTGAGTGGTCCTCTTCAGGTCGAATTCGTGCCGAATCTGCTGAGTCTGGGTGTCCACGACGCGAGTTCTGCAATCAACCATTCACTCATTTAGCATATTTAACACATTTAACATTCAATTGGGAAATGCTCTTCTCCTCTTTTCTTTGCCTTTACTTTGAAGAATGTTAGAATTCTTACTTCTGTCCATCGCAGTAGGCGAACAGCTTGCCGTTATTGGAGAATTTGACGACCTGACAGGGATTGTCCTTTGGATTGCTGCAATCACCATTTTCGTTGAATCATTGAATCCAAATATTCTGATTCGTTTTTTTTTTCAAATGGTTTCTTTGAAAATTCAGGCTCCTTTGTAGTTTCCACCCTCTTTTTTTTTTTAGAAATAAGCCTCGCCACAAGGTTGGATGAGTTTTCGAAAGAAAATAATAAAGGAATAAATTATTGCAGAAAGTGGTGACAGACCTGGAATCCTCGAAAATCGACTGGCCTTCGAGTCCTTTCCGCAGGCCGAACCCCACGCTGCTTCTCACTTAAATTCAATTCATTCGTCTCTCCAGAATTCTTAGTTTTCTTCGTGTAATTTTCAGGAAAAATCATATTTTCTGCGATTTCTTTAAAAAAAAAAATTCGAAATTTCATTTTAGGAGATGTCTGCTGAATTCATGATTCCTCCACAGAGAATATTCGGTTTTGAAGCTCACCTGCGTAGATCAGATCGTTTGCCATCGGACTGACAGGACTGATAGCCAGCCAAAATCTGAAACACGATCAATTAGAAAAAATATTCGAGGAAAGAACGAGGAATTCGAACGATTTGAATGCAAAAGTAAAAACCGAGCAGATGCCGTATTTTCTCTAATCACGGCCTTATAAACTTCATGCTTTCGTAGCGTTCTGTGATTACGCTCGAAGAAAAGAAATGTCTGTGAAAATGGAAAGAAAATGAATGATCTTTCAAAATGTGAATTGATGAAGGCGAGAAGTTATCTCGCTCAATTGATAAAATCTGCGCGATTGCATGAATATGCACCAGGCCTGGCCGAAACCGTAAAAATCTCGAAACCGAAATCAAATCCGAAACCGAATCCCTAAATTTTTTTAAACCGAAATCGAAATTTCGACCAGACCTGGCGTAAACGCAGGATACAGCGATTAATCACGTTGCAGGAAAATACCGAGAAAGAAAAAGAAGATATGAAAACGATAAAAGTGCGAAAAATTACTAATTTTCTTCTCTCAAAATTCATATTTTCTGTAGGGTTTCGGTAAGTTTTGGTCATTTTTGGGCCGAAACGAATCCGAGACCGAAACTCAATTCCAAAAATTTGCCGTACCCGAATTCGAAACCGAAACTATCAAAATACTACTTCTGGGAGAATAATTGATATTCGAGAAATTGTTGTAATTACCTTAACATCGTTCTATATGATGTCAGAAGCGACGAAGCTGGGACAATAAATCCCGGACCTCTGTAATAGTCGTGAAAAGTGAGCACGCAGTATATCAGTATATCTCCATTAGCCACATTACCAAAAATCACGGGATAATTACGTGTGGCCCTCCTTACATAGGTAATTACGCGGCCAATAAAATCTCCGCCGACAGCCTGTTCATGTGACATCCATAAAGCGCATTCATTGTTCAACAATTAATAGTTTTTAATTCGCGGTCTTCTATGTATATGATATAACTATAAATGCGTACTTACATGATTTTATGTAATCTAGCATCAGTATTTTTGCCCTTAATAATAATAGCGAACTTTCTAAACCAAAGTAAATGATAACATTTTGAAAATTTAGAATTATACGCAATAGCTGCAGAAAACTGGCTGGCGCATACGATGTATCTTTCTTCTTTTAAATTGCAGAAAATTTAATGCTTTTTACAATTCAATTATGGCATCGAATTCAAGATAATTTGGAGTAATTGTTGTCTAATCAGCTAAATAATCAATGGCATTGCATTTTTCATATTTTTAGCATTGGAGCCCGATACTGGCTTAAGCCAACTTCACTTCAAGAGCGACATTTGAATCATCAAGGCCGCGTAATTACCTATGTAAGGAGAGCCACACGTAATTATCCTGTGATTTTTGGCAACGTGACTAATGGAGATATACTGATATACTGCGTGCTCACTTTTCACGACTATTACAGAGGTCCGAGATTTATTGTCCCAGCTTCGTCGCTTCTGACATCATATAGAACGATGTTAAGGTAATTACAACAATTTCTCGAATACCAAGTATTCCCCCAGAAGTAGTAATGAACCATAGCTTTCGACTTATTTCCATGTCATACTTTTTGATAAAAATAACATTTTTTATTCATAGTTTTCATTTGAAAAATGAAATATCAGATAAGAAGAATAATCAAGGAGGGCATGTCGCGGTAAGCCGTTCGTCCGTTTCGCAGATTAGTCGCCTGTTAGCGTTACACTAAATATTGAATATGATTTTAGGAAATTTTTATAAGGTGCGTGATAGTTTCTGAACTATTTTCATGTGCCTTTAATAATCAAAAGTGATATTTCTTTCAAAATTTAAACGAATCTAATATCGGATCAAATCTCCCAAATCTGATCATACATATTTTCTCTTACCTTCCATTTTCGAGTTATTTCTTAACTAAAATATTTCATACCGTAAAACCTGTAATAGATGCCTTTGGGGCTTTTAATTTTCAACCTCTCAAAATAAAAGAAAAAGATTCTATTAGAGTTTACGGCATTCGTATTTTCAGATTAAACTTAATCTTACAGGAAGGTCGCCCCATAATCCAGATGGACGTAGCTAAAATATTCATTATAAAACATGCATTTGGGTTGTTATTAATTTATACATTTAATTCGTTTTTCTTTGATCTAAGTCAACTTCAAAATCCTTTTTATAAGTAGAGAAGTCAAGTAAATTTTAAGAAGTAGATGATCACGGCAATTCATCAAAATAAAATTATTACAAACTCTCAACAAGATAAAATAAGTTTTAGATTTTCGAAAATGATCCACTCGGCAAAAATTAATTCATTTTTGTGCAACAGTATTTTTTAATAAAAGGTAAATATTTTAATGGATTAAAAATATGACTCACCCAACCACAATCCTGATTTTGTACGTTACCTGAAGGAATTTAGTAAAGCACATTGGGAAATTGAAGAACTGATTTTCATAAACGCACTACTATAAAATATGGAGATTTAGTATTGCGGTATCTGTGCATTTTTGAAAATCTAATTCTTCTTCCGTTGCGATTAACTAAATTTCTTACTCGGATCGCTAAATATAATTAATAATTATCCACTAGTTGAAAATTCAATCATTCATTATATCTTATTTTTTATATGTATTCGAGGCCTGGATTTATGAGTGGTCATGACTTGTGCTGATGCGTGCAAATGTTCGAGATCCGTAGTGATCACCATACGAGAATCTCGACCAAGCCTTAACATTCGCAGCTTCAGCACGAGCCATGCCCACTGTTCCAATCCAGATCTCTAAAGAGTCGAGGGTACTCTTGCTATAGATTTTTGATTCAACTATCCAATTAAAACCATGGTTACAGAAAAACTTTTTTACTTACCTGGGATGGTCCCAAAAGGTACACGTAGACGCATATTCCACGCCATTACTGTCTTTTACGTGCTCTCCCTAAATTTTTATAGATAAAATACAGAGCGATGAAAAGTATGAAAACATATCCTTGAACTATATAATCATAGTAGGTAACTTGGAAATGTAGAACGATAAATCATAGGAACACACGAAATAATATGGTAAAAGATGCTCCAGCCTATCCTCCCCTTCCCTAACCCTTTACTATTTTCGTATGTTTCTATCGTCCTACTTTTCAAAATTGCCTATAAGTAGAATTATGACTCACAGTAGTATCACCTGGGACTTTATGTACATCAATCCAAATGTTGGAACTCGCTGAAAAAGGAGAAAATCAATAGATGATTTGAATTATCCTGTTTAATTTTTTAATAAAATTTAGTTAGTAAGAAATTTTGGCCAACTTCGACATAATTTGGATGAGTTTTACGTTAAATTACATCTTTTAATAAGTAGTAGGCTAGTTGTGAGTTTATTATCCGAAAACTTCGGGAAGGCTACAGCAGAAAAGGTTCGCTTTACAAAGTGGTCATAGCTTTACTTAGAATAGATCGTTTTCGGAGATCTAAAAAGCGTTGAGATCAGCATGACTTCGATGATCAGACTGATACCAATTTTAAACGTTAAAACCAATGTTGAAAACTGATTTAGCCTCTCTAGCCATTAGCCTCCTTTGTGAGTACAATCTTATTAATGCCGCAAAATGAAAAAAACACGCAATTTAGAAATCGAATTTTCCAAATTAATATATACATTAAGAGTGGATGTCAGGAAAAATCAAAGTCATAAGGAAAGGGTGCGGAACAGGGGTCCGTCGATTTGGCTGATTTTCACATATATAGTACAGTTTTTCACGCTGATTCTCACGGTGCTATCCGTTTTTCATAAAAATGATTGTATACAGGATTACGGTAGATTGAAGTTTTGACAAATCTGACTTCGGGAAAAAATTCATAACTTTCTAATTTCTAGACCAAATCAAATGGGGTTTTCAGCATTGGATAGCCCATGAAAAACTCTACAAATAATGTGACTACGACGAGTCTCGGTGACCGCTAATTTGGCGGGAAAATTAGAATATTCAAAAATGTGACTTTAAAATACCCCCAGTTTTCGATTTTTTTCGACCAAACAGAAGTTCGACCGAAAGCGAATTATTAGCTCATGAGAAAGAGGATTCAATTCTGCACAAGATATGATTAATTTTGATCAAAATAAGCGTGACCGAAACCACGAAAAATGCGTTCGAACGTGTAAAACCAGGGTGATTATTTCATAGTGTCGACTTTAACCCCTCACAACTTTCTTATTTCTGGACCAAGTTGAATGATTATTTTTTTATTTTGTGGATCTTGAATAGGAGAATATGGAAAAAATATAAAGAAATTTTTTAGAAATTAATTTTGGTGGAAAAAAATTACCCGAAGTTACCCTATATATCTGTACTATGTTTACAAGGATAATGTGAGTTAACATCGGAATTTCCCATAAAATCTTGTAGAGCTCTTCGAGTTGAACAACTTTTGTTCCAGAACTTATTCTAGAATGTGCACACGCAGGGAGATATGATTGTTTTAAATTTACTGTCAAAACGGCACTTTGCAATAATTAGCCATCACACTTCAAAAAATTCTAGAGCTCATACGAATATGAATCCGAGATAAGTCCTGGAACGAAAGTTGTTCAGCATGTCATTCTACACAACATACTGGAAGGATGCATTTTTCCAACGTCATTTACGCGTAAACGTAGTACAGGTATATAGGGTAACTTCGGGTAATTTATTCTCACCAAAATGAATTTCTAAAAATTTTATTTTTATTTTTCCCATATTCTTTTCGACAAGTTCTACAAAAGAAAAAAAGAATCATTCAATTTGGTCCAGAAATAAGGAAGTTATGAGGGATCAAAGCTGACACTATGCAATAATCACCCTGATTTTACACGTTCGAACGCATTTTTCGTGGTTTCGGTCACGCTTATTTTGATCAAAATTGATGATATCTTGTGCAGAATTGAATCCTCTTTCTCATAAGCTAATAATTCGCTTTCGGTCGAACTTCTGTTTGGTCGAAAAAAATCGAAAACTGGGGGTATGTTAAAGTCACATTTTTGAATATTCTAATTTTTCCTCCAAATTAACGATCGCCGAAACTCATTATAGTTGCATTATTTGTAGAGTTTTTCATGGGCTATCCAATGCTGAAAACCCCGTTCGATTCGGTCCAGAAATAAGAAAGTTATGAATGTTTTCCTGAAGTCGGGTCAGTCGAAACTTCAAGCTACCATAATCCTGCATGCGATCATTTTTATGAAAAAAGAATAGCACCATGAGAATCAGCGTGAAAAACTGAAGAATATACGTGAAAATGAGCCAAATCGACGGACCCCTGTTCCGAGCCACTTTGAATAATACTGGCATTCACTCTTAATAAATTATCGTGAAATTTCATACCATAAGCCCGTAAGTCTATGCCTTGCTGTTTACTGTAGAGTCTTGGTAGATGACAAGTTCCTGCGGGGGTGCATAATTTCTTGCAGTGCGCAGCTGCTTCTTCCCACTTGAGACCCTTTTTAACACGCTGTAAACTCCTTGCTATTCACAAAGCGAAATTAAAAAGAAAATTATATTCAACGATCACCTGATAGCATTTGCCTTTAACAAAATCCCAGCCAGTAGGACATTGTGCAGCTGAAATTGTTGAATTTAGATTTGAGAAACGCTTTTTGCTTGAAGAAGAAGGCATTTTTCGTTTATTCTTTAACCACAATGAATTATTATTGAGGAAGAGTAAGATCATTTTATTTTTTGAAAGACGATTGGGTCGTTTATTCATGTAAATTTGGTGTTGATAGCTAAGTTCGGTTAAGAAGAAGTGACAACGCTTTCTTTGTAATTCATACACTATTCCTACAAATTTAATGCATGAATTTGAATCGAATTCAATGAATGAATATGCTCTCGGAACGTATACAGTAGTTTTTTTTTCAGAAAACAAAATGATTCCTCCGAAAAAGGTCCATGAAATTTATGGACTCGGGCAATAGATTTCCTCTTGAATTGCTAATAAAATGGTTGGCTTGAAAAGTTGTTAAGACTTACCACAACAAGCTAGTAGAGCTGAATTTTCGAAACAAGGACCGGTACCTAAAAAATCAAAGTTGAATGTCAATTTTCAAGAAAATGATACGAGAATATTTTCATAGATAGTCTACTCAAGTTTGAGCTTAAATTGAAGCTAGAGGCATCTATTATTTATTTACATAAAATTTGGAGTCGAACGATACCAATTTTGGCTAGCTTGAAAAATTGTTAAGACTTAGGACAATCAGCTATTGGACCTGGATATGGGGCGCATCCGGTTGTAGTAGTTATAGTAGCAGTAGCTAAAAAACTAAAATTTAATGTCAATTTTCAAGAAAATGATACGAGAATATTTTCCTAGGTAGTCTACCAAAATTTGGGCTCAAATTGAAGCTAGAGACATCTACTATTTGTTCCCATTCAATTTGGAGTCGAACGATACCAAACATGATATTGTACCAAATGGTAGCGACCCATATGATCAAGTTACCATTTGGTAACCAATACCCATCATGTTATATATCAAACGAAAGCCCTTATCGAACTGAGTAATATGCTGAAATCCACTTGAAAAATTGACTAGCTTATCGCCTTTTATGGTCATTTGAAGTTACTCCATTTTTGATCATTTTCGGCAGGTGGTTATAGCTAATTACAATGATGGTATAATGAAACCAGTTGCTGAAATTGATAGAAATGGACTCGAATATTACTCTCCAGTCAATTTCGAGTCGATTGATATCCATCTTGATATAGTACCATTCGGGTACCATATGGGTGGTATACCATGGACCCATATGATAACATGATAAAGTGATAGCACGGTACTCTAGGATGCAAAAATGAAGCATTGCTCTCCAACTACTATATCCCGAAAAGATTTTTCGAATTCGTTTGATTTTACAAAAGTTATGAATTTTTAAAAATTTTTGTCATTTTCGTGGGTCTGACCCATTCAAACCTTCATACCACGCATACCATTATAGATAATCATGAGGTGTCTCCACAAAAATTGCTCAGCTTTTCAAGGGCTATCGATTGGTGTATCATTTGAATTTTTCCGGTCGATTTTTTAAAATTCGACTCTCGGGCCACGCTCATTTGACTTTTTTTTTCAAAAATGTCCCGCCTAATTTATGCTTTTTAGGACTTATTTTAGGGTAATTTTATACGTAGAATCCGAATATAGCATTAGATTTTGGTAACCTCTCCTAAACTTTTTCAGGAAAATCGATTTTATGCAAAATATGCATATTTTTGAAACCGTCATTGTTGGCATTTTTAACTTTGGGACCCCCTCCAGCCCCAAGAAAGTGGCTGATCCCCCTAAACTATAATATTTTTAGAAAGTACATTCCATGGCTATGTTCATCCTTTTAAATTTTTTTTCGAAAATCTTTCATAGCAAAAAGGTTTTCTTTGTACCTCCTTTTTACGGTCAAATCGTCAAAACTGTCAACTTTGACCCCCACCTAGCCCCGCCCACTTTTGGGGGCGGAGCCTGATCTCCCCATTTTTGCGATTAAGGTCCATGGGTGTATCCACCCATATGGATTTGGTCGAATCCAGGACACTTTTGCAGTTGTCCGACTGTGGTTGTGTTTATTCGTGGAATTTCTCTTAAACAGGGATGTTGACCCCGACCTTAACCCGTGGGTCGGGTCGGGTTAGGGTCGAGTGTTTCGATTGCATCACGGGTTGGGCCGGGTTAGGGTCGCAATTTTCGACCCGTGAACATTCCTGGAATCTTAAATCCAATAGTGATGAAACTTGGCAGATATCAAGTACATATTCATGGGAACTCGTGATAAACTTTTAGACCCGATACCTTGAGGTATCACCCGCATAGCAGGTTTTTTTTACAACTAATATGCAAAATGTGACAAACTTTGTTCATTAATGTATATGGTTTGCAGTTAACCTTTGGCCAGCAGTGTATATAAAAAATAATGTCATTTGGAGAATCTTCTATTTTACCGAGTACGCCTAATTCAAGTCTTACAAAGATTGTGGCTTATGTACTTACCTAATATTTATTTGCTTATTGATATTCACTACCTGATGTCGCTGAAGGAGGCTCTGTCGAAGCTGTTGGTCCTGTCGAAGCTGTTGGTCCTGTCGAAGCTGTTGGTCCTGTCGAAGCTGTTGGTCCTGTCGAAGCTGGTGGTCCTGTCGAAGCTGTTGGCCCTGTCGAAGCTGTTGGCCCTGTCGAAGCTGTTGGTCCTGTCGAAGCTGTTGGCCCTGTCGAAGCTGTCGGTTCTGTTGCTGGAGTAGCTGAAGTAACTGTTGTTAGCACTATAATTATTTTTGAAAGATATTTTCTCTAGCGCAGCAATGTTTTCAAACTATTCTTGTCACAATTTTCATACCTCCGGATAACGGTACAATGTCCATCACTTTTGAAATTAAAGAAATAAATGGTCATAGTGCTTCAAGAAGGTTCCTAGAAAAAGACACCGAGACACCAGGACACCAGTTAAAAAACACCGGTTTTTCTAAGAAATAGTATGAGGAGTCAAGAGAAGAAAGGGAAAAAGTCGGCGTCTTTTTCTATGAGCCAGACGTAATAGATCATTTTTTACATTCTAAAATTATTTATATTGCAAATTTCATATGATCAATTGTATGAATTCTGATTTTTTATAAATGTTTGTAGAGCCTACTAGTTTCTTCCGATTCGCTCGACGACGATGACGACGACTCGGATGATTCGGATGACTCGGAAGACATCGAATATTTCTCGTAGATGTAGGCTTTTGGTGCATTGTAGGCTGCATAGCCATTGCCATATGAACCGCCGCCAGTATCAGCATTCTAAAATTAACATAAGGAAAACACTATTCATACTCAAAGGGAAAACATCTATAAAAATTGGAAAAAATGAGAAATATGACATCATAAAGATTCGTTTGGGGAACTGATCCGACCATTCTCGTCTTTCTAACAAACTTTTACCGTTTATGAAGGAAGGTTTCTTCACTTTAGGAGACTAATAATTTCGATAAATAAACTAGCTCCTATCTAACTGTAATTGAGGAACTAAATAATTTATTATCAATTGTTGAATACTTCTATCACAGCCAAATAGGAGCCATTTCCATTTTTGAAAAATTTGTTACTTTGGACGATGCAATTACTCATCATAATTTATCATCCAAAGTTACCAGTAATAATTTATTTAACCACTCAAATTCATTAACATCGAAAGGTAAAAACTTATGAGATCTGCATACACTGCAAAGTCTAGTTGATGATCAGTATTCTTCTTCCTACATACTGTTGAAAGATACAGCGAACAGTATGCACACGAAAAGAATATTTTCCTCTCACTAGGCTTTGTGGCGAGTGCCGACTCGTATAACTTCGATGCTTTGATAAAAACGGAGCTGATGATTTGCTAGTATTCGTTGAAGATTTTATGCCAATGTTTTCTTTTTCAGATTGCACAATAATCTCCAAACTGCATTGTACTTTACTGTAAATTATGCAACAAATAACAGTGCAGTTTACCTCACTTTTCATTTACATTTTTGATAATTAGAACTTTTCTAACTCTGGTTTATTATCAATGCTGATGACATCGTAGATTACGCAAGTATTGCTCTTAATACTTGAGTAATCTTCAAAAATAACTATTACTGACCTGAGTTTCATATTCTCCATAGACTCCACCGTCTATTGATGATATTAATATCCCGAACAGAATACTGGCTGCTATTAGCAGATATCTCATTGCTGAGTTTATGTGCTAAATTAACAACGCTTCACCATTCGTTATATCGCATATTTATAGTTCTCCTTTTTCATCTCTATACGTGATTGTTGATCATCTGATGAATGCATAATTCCGATAAATTTAAATTAAGTTCCGCATCCGCATTGTCCGATGCTCCTGTTCCATTCATCATTAGCTGAACTGTAAGCGTAATACATTTCTTCTCGGAATTTCTTATTTCCTGTTTTCTTAATTGAATTATGGCAGCTCGTTTTGATGACACATTTGGCTATTTGGTATCGTTATTAGCAATCGTTATCAACGAATTATGTTCCTGAAAATAGAGGAAGTGGATTTTTCAATCACTTCCTTCTACAAATTTCATTAAATAAAATAAATAATTTAAATAATTGAGAGATTTCAATATATTAGGAGTGGCGTAGCGCAGTGATTGTGTGTTACTGTCTAGAGCAGGGTCTCAAGTTCGCCCTCACTTCAACCCAAACCACAGGGGTTTAAGAAATGTTAGTAGTGGGAGTAGTAGGTAAAACCACGAAAAATCCGCCTAAAATCCCTCGGCTGTTGCACACAACAATAGTCTGTCCTCGGGACGGGCCACTAGTCCTGTGTGGCTAGGATAGGCCGACTGTCCCATTACGTGCTGAGGGTAGCCGACCCCCACCTAGTGGGGAATAATAAGGCTAGGAAATTTTTTTTAGGGATTTCAATATATTAGAAAGTGCTAGAACTTCGTGCGAATTGCAACTAAGTATCAACTAACCCCTAGTTCTAGTTACTAACCTTCATCTGGTGGTTAGAGTTGGATGAAAACAGTTCTAAAATACAAGCAAATCGTAATTATGTATACGATGGGAGAGTAGAGGAACTAAAAAAGCGAAGAGAGACTCTCAAGCTAATTATAAGCGTAAACCGTTCATCGCTGTTCCAAATAATCAGCTGGCCGGCGGGGGGTGTATTCGCTTTTAACAATGCACGCTGCTTTGTCTCCCTTTATTTTGTCCCCCTGGAAAAGAAAAAAGGCATGAAGATTCGCTAACATTTTGAAACTCATACTTAACGCCGTTTCTTCGGATTTTTGCATTTGGATCGGAACAAGCACCTCAATATTAGTGGGTATACCGAGTTTCAGCCCTGGAGACGCACTACTTGGCTCTCCACAGTGACGAATTCGCGCAAAAAATGCACCCTTTTCAGATAACGCCAAATTTCTCGAAAATTTCAGCGACAAAGTGGTGTTTTTTCACGTATGAACATAGTGACTGATCTGGCGAGTATTTTCGTGTATGATTTGCCCAATTTGGTTGAGAAATAAAAAAGTTCTCTCGTCGCGAAATTGGTCATTTCGAAAAAATGATAAATTGGCTACTTTCAAAAATTTTTTTAAAAATCACGTAGGCATATTTTCGTGAAAATTTTTCTACAAATTGGCGTGGAATTATATTGTTTGTAATGGACAATCGTTGAAATCCCGAAAAAATCATTCCAGGAACAAGGAAAATTCGTGGTTTGCAACGAGTACGATTTTAGCGGCCTGGCTCGCGCTCACTTCCGGGCGTATTCCATAAAAACGAAGGACAAAACTAAAAATCTGTTCTGGAAACTTTTTGAAGCGTGCCTATATATCACTATTTTAGCCGGCTGTTTGATTCCTAGAAGCTTTTCGATAAAGTTATTCAAGCTTAAAGGCGAGCGTCTTCAGTGCTATCCGTTTTGCTGTCTGCGTTGTTGAATATCAACAAGTGTTATGCGAAAAAATCGATGGCTAGCTCAAAATTGAGATGTATTTGAACGACTCTAATAGTTTTTAAACGAAATTTCAGCGCGGAGGTTTCAGAATCCATCACGTCAATTCCCCTTATATAATAGCCATTCTCTATAAAAAAAAAATGGATGTTAGGAATGGCTTGGCACAGGCTCAAAATTATTTTCCTGGAAATGGGTCCAAACAATGTAATTGAGGGTGGAGAATCCGAAAATCGAGGTCCCGGAGCTCGGACGCGCGTTGTTTACGTTATAGCGAATGTCGTACTCGAAAATTCAAAAATCGTTAAAAAGCATCTAAATTTGTCCAATTTGGTATCAAGCGCTTCGTCTCGATGAGATAAGCAACTTTTGTTAAGAAACTTTTCCGATCTGATGCTTACATAAAAAGTTATAAGCCGAAAACTATTAAAATTGCTCAACTTTCCAACATTTTCGATCAGTACGCTCGTAAAACGCAAATAGTACCTGATTTTATTGCATATTATTTTACTCGAGCACTCAGGGAAGAAAATGGTATATAATACATGGCATAAAAGTGAGTGCTCTCTGAGAAATTATTTTTTTTTCGAAGCGCGGTCAAATACCACTTTGAACAAAAAAATCCATATTTCACTGATTATCAGTGATAACTTGATAATTCTTTTTTGTTTGATTAAGATGAATATCTAGTTTATCAAATATCAAAAAGAGAATTTTTTTGAATATCGATTTCTGCAGAAATTGGCATTTAAAAAAATTCTTATTTTATTGCCTGATAATCTATGGATTAAATTCTGTTCAATAAAAAAGAATTATAAAATTTAGTTTAGAATCTTGGAAGCTACGAATTTTTAAAATCAACTTAGGCAAAAGCGAGTCATGATAACTCTTCGAAAAGTGACATTTCTTCGCTAGCGGGCAGTCTATAGAGAAACGGTCAAGTTTTTCAGAAACTAGAAGACCTGGGCTACTTTCCAATATAAATAACTCACGGAATCTGGCACTTTTAAAAAAGTTAAAAATTAAAATAAGCAAAAACTCAATATGACATTTTCCACATGTTTTACTATGTTCATCATAACTTCCTTATTCGGTGTCATTTCGACGAGATCTTTTCAGAATTGTGCTCAGCTGGTCTCTACGAGCATTTTGATACCAAATTTTAATTTTTCCCATGCCGAATAACGAAAATAGAATTTTTCGAAACTACCAGATGCGGACCTTCCGGAACAGGCGGAACAAGTGGTCGGATCGGATTTTAACCGTCAGATTCGTCATCAGCGTAGTCGAAAACCCCCAGGGACAAGAAATCAGCGCGAAATTTGAGGGTCGACTTCTTGGGTACCACCCCATACTCGATTTTTATAAATAACGTCTCATATGACATCCATAAAGCGCATTCATTGTTCAGCGATTGGTAATTTTTAATTCGTGGTCTTCTATGTATATGACATAACTATAAATGTGCACTTACATGGTTTTATGTAATCTAGCATCAGTATTTTTGCCCTTAATAATAATAGCGAACTTTCTAAACCAAAGTAAATGATAACATTTTTGATAATTTTAAATTGTACGCAATAGCTGCAGAAAACTGGCTGGCGCATACGATGTATCTTTCTTCTTTTAAATTGCAGAAAATTTAATGCTTTTTACAATCCAATTATGGCATAGAATTCAAGATAACTTGAAGTAATTGTTGTCTAATCAGCAAAATAATCAATGGCATTGAAATCCGATACTGGCTCAAGCCAATTTCACTTCAAGAGCGGCAGCCGAATGATCGAAGCCGCGTAATTACCTATGTAAGGAGAGCCACACGTAATTATCCTGTGATTTTTGGCAACGTGACTAATGGAGATATACTGATATACTGCGTGCTCACTTTTCACGACTATTACAGAGGTCCGAGGTTTATTGTCCTGGCTTCGTCGCTTCTGATATCGTATAGAACGATGTTAAGGTAATTACAACAATTTCTAGAATATCAATTATTCCCCCAGAAGTAGTAATATTATTATTATTTTTGATATAAAACTAATTAATAAATGTCTAGGGAATCTAAAGCTACTAATAAATTAAAAACCCACAATAATCTACAATGGAAAAGAAGGATGAAATTAAGCATTATCAGACTTAAGGAGGACTTTCGTTAGACTGTCCGTGCGACCTACTTCCCCGGCAGAGCAGTAACTAAGCATCGAATCATCCTTACAATAATCACCCGCTGCATATTCTGAAAAATTATCGTTTTGATTTTTATACTAAATTTTCATTAAATCAATCCGAAGGATAGCTAGCGAAATTATTAATTTTAGTACCTCTTGAAATACCCATTGGTTGTTCCCATTACAGGTGAGCTTAGCTGTGGTTCCCTAAATAATCATCTATGATTAAATTTTCATAAAATACAATTATTTACAACAAATACAGTGGCAATTAAACATTTTTAAAACGCAAGATTTTTAATCATATATGTTCTATTCTTTTATCACAACTCTAACTGATAAATATGAATAACGTGGAAAACGCGGTTATCGGGAACGAGAGAGTGCTAGAGAAGTCATCGAAAAATACGCTGCTTCTCTTCATTATACATGCTATTTAGTCGCAGGGATGAAAGGAAATTTCAATCGCCTGCATTCACCTCTACGTCCGAATAATCGCTTTTGCGCATTAACAATATCTCAAGAAATATTATGCATTAAATTTTGCAATTAAACCTAATTTCAGCCAGGCGAATAATTATTAACTTTTATGAATAGGTCGGGTCCATAGCGTTATTCACCAAAATTTTTGGTGAATAACGCTCGCCCCCCATTCAAATGAGCATTGGGACGAACGAAATGCACCATTGAAACGCCGTAAAAATAACCTGAAAGTGTTTCGTTTAAAGTTCGCTCGTCAAGCAAATTTTGCGCTTTTAAAATTTCTCTACTTGAAAAAGGGGGTCCCCTTCAAAGCGCCTAAAAATTTGTAGTAGTTCCCATTCTCCTGCATATTTTAGAACAAACAAATTTTAAAAATGATCGACGACAACCTGTCTGAAAGTCGTTATTTTCAAAAGTACGCAATACATAACTTTTGGTAGAAGTGTCAGTTTGGAAAAATAAAAAAAAGTTCAATTCTTTCCAGAGCTAGCTTGACTCAATGGTGTAGGTTTTAAAACGGAACCCTTAATTTTGAAAAATCACTTGGAGCCCTAAATAGATGTTCAAAAATGTTGCACGCGTTTCCAAATATTTTCGCCATTGATGCTCGATATCATAAATATCCATTTATTGATTAATTATTCAATTCAAAATTTCTCACCGGAAGAGTAGTGGCTTCATTGGGGTTCTAAATTTGAAAATGATTATTGGAAAAAGACGTTAAAACATAAACTGATCTATGTAGAAATCGGTTTTCGAAGTGTATGTCTAGTGATTAGTCAAAAACTTGAACACGATTTAGTAAATCGTAAGCTATTATCCAAATATTGTCAAATTTCTAATTCAGAATGAAGTTTACTAAAATATGAAAAATATCGTCGTGAGAAACTTATTATAACTAAAAATGAAGATGATTTCAAAAAGAAGAATGAGATTCTCTGTAACAAATGATCTATTTTTGTCTAACATCGATCAGAATTAAATACTTGTTCATGATATTTCAGTGTTTCTTTATCGTAAAAGTTAAAAGAACTATGATTTATCATTAATTGAATTGAGGAATTTCGATGAAAAGGAATAAGAATAAAAGAACGCGATTTATCACTTACATCAGCATTTACATCAATCTCTGCACCAATTCCCATACAAGTGTAGGTAAGAATAGCGCATCCGTCCTCTTCATCCACGCCAGCAACAGGAACAGCAGGTGTGAAATCCACGACAATTTCACCTGCACTAGAAGGCGGCCCAATGGTTGGGTCAGTCGCAGGAGTACAAGTTCTGCACGCTGAAAATACGATTGATTCAGCTTTTCACAACACTGTTGTATAAAAAGTGCATAAATAATTGAAAGGAAGCAGGATTGGGAATAAGGAATGTAGAAAAATTCATTTCGGATTGCAAAAAGTTACCGATCCACCAAAGTTTTAATTCAAGTCTAATGCGTAAATTTCTGCTTCTGATATAATTATGCGATCTAATAATAATAATATATGTTTGAAAAAGAAAAGTAAAATTAACCAGCAGGAGCAGGAGAAGTAGCAAGGCAGGTAAGCATATTGACTGGATAAGTCACAACATCTTGATTCTGAATATCATAATATTGTTAATATAATTTTATCTCATCCAATTAAATCAGAAAAATTAATTTTAAAAAAATATTTCATTCATTACCCCTGTGTACTGCCATCGATTATTAGCATTGCATACGAGCAGAACCGTAGTCTAAATTATAAGATTTGATATTTTTAGAATATTTAATGATTTTCCGATATAATTTTCACATTAAACAAGTAGAATCATAATTAATTCATCCCACAATCCAACAAAATAATATACTAACCACTTGTTGCACACCACTACTTGCATTACCAACGGTTAGATTAGGATCGTTTACCTGAAATTGTGCAAAATATTGACGAAAGATATGTAAAATTGAACATATTTAGTAAACATTTGACTTGAAAGATTTAGGAATTGGCAAAGATTCGATGCAAAATTTATTTTTAAAAAGTGATAATTTTTGTAATTTTGTAAAATTGTAAGAAATTGTTTTCAAACGCAAGAATGAACATACTATGTCGGTTCGTTTTACCAAGACAAAAATTCGAATATTTAGCAAGACGGAAATCTACGCATGTTATTATATTTTCAAATATAAATAAGTTCACGCATTTCACGCTCATTGAAAATCGTGTTATCCGATTTCAAAAACAAAATAACAGGCCGTAGCATCCTGGTTTCATACTTTTCATACTTCCGAACAACTCATTTTCTTACTTCAATATTTGCAGAAATACCACTGCAATTGTAGAGAAGCGTAGAGCACCCATTTCCATCCACGCCTGGCGTAGGAGCGGCGGGGTCAAATGCCTGAGCTCCTGTATTTGCATTATCAGGGCCGATTGTCACTTGGTCAGCCGTACACGTGCCACAAGCTGAAAACGGACTATTTATTCATTTACATGTTTAAACTTATTTCATTTTTCCATCAAGGCCGAGAGAAATTTCGATTTCAACTTCGACAGTTTGTAGGAGGTTCGTGCAACCATTCTTCAAAATATTGCCTAATCTTGGTAACCTGGATTTGACGTAAAGAATAAACTAAAACGGGAAATGTGTGCATTTTTGGATTCGACTAAATCACAAAATAACGAAATGCAGTGATAAATGCGTAAGATTTTGTGCTAAATATTGGCATTTCTTCATACCACAATTGTATCAAATTCAAGGGAAAACTGCGCAATTTCTAAATTACCCCTTATCAAATAAGCTATCTGACAGCTTTGCGTCACAAGTGAAACCTTTTAGTCATCTAATTTTTTGATGATTACACTTGTACTTCGATTTATCTTTATCAATAATTTCGCTGAATAGAAAGCTTTATCTATGCCTTTTACTTATCAATCACAGCAACTTACGCGCTTTTTCACGTAGATGCAGATGAAAGAAAAAGAAATCAGGAAATTTCTGCCAGCTAGATGAAAAATCTATAAAAAAAAAAAAGAAGTCCAAAAAACTCAGCGATCGCGACTGGTCGTCCACCATAAAGATTCGTATGCCTTAATGATTGGATGTCATGCAGATGCAGGAAGAATAAAAATCCTGGGAGAAAATTCCTGGTAGATCAAGAACTATTTATCTAAGCAATAAAAGAATTCATGGAAGGTGAAAAACTCTTTGAGGTGTGGTGTATTTTTTCTTAGCACTTCAGAGGGCATGAATGTTTGAATTCTAACTTCATCTTCACCTTGATCTCTAGTAGAGTTGTGTAGGTTTCTTTGTTTCTTGACATTTTCTGCCATTCCTTTTTTTCTAGATATTTACGCTGCCATTTTCTTTCATGCCTGGTTCAGCCCTGACTACAAAGCATACCTTGATTTGCCTTAAGCCAGATCTTCATTGCGATTCTCAACTACGCCAAAATATTTTCATTAAACTTTTGTTGTGAATCCCTCTATGTATGCTTAGCTTTCCATATAAAAATATGCGCTTCAAATTTTATTCATTCAAATTCACGGTTTGATTATCACCATCCTAAATCGATAGTGTTTTATCAACGTCAGATTTAACAAGGTTTTTTTAATGAGTAAAATTTTGTGTCCACGATAAATTGTCATTTTTCAAAAGCCCCCTTTCATAGTTTGTGAACTCTATGCCAAATAATCTCAGAGAATGGATATGGAATGAGCAAAATTAAACTAGAAATTTATGAAAAAAAAATGTCGGTAAAGAAAAAGCTCCAATTCCATAAAAAATCCGAATTTAAAAAAAAAAAAAAGTTGAGCCTTCCTCACCATTTTCATGAGCAAGAAGCTCGGAAGTTTGTAACAAGAATGATTTTTTTAACCTAACAAATGTTACTAACAAGGAATGCTCACCATAAGAAACGCGAATTACCGGACGAGACCTATATCATTAGAAAGCTTGTTCCAAGAGCAGTGCAATGATGCCAAGTCTTCGTGCTCATAGGGGGTTTTACGCTGTAAACGAAGGACGCAAAGTTTCTTAGTGTAGGCCTGATGTCGCATAGCGCTTCTATCGCTTTCTTCGTGATTTCACATGGGATTTCGGAATTTCTTGCTATAATATGTAGGAATATACCATACAATGATGGGAAAAATAAATTTAAGCGAGTTCTGTCACATTTCAGGTACAGGTGGTCCGTTTCCACCCTTATAAATGACATCTTCCGAATGAAATCGTGCCTAGGTTTTATTTCTGCAGCACATCCTACTCTCTAGTAATCCCCCTGAGTGTGTTTGTCTGTTTGTCTGTGTGTCCAACGCTATTACTTGAAGTGGGATGAATAAAAATGGTTGAATGTGGTATGGTTGGATGCAGAATTTTAACCCGGTGTGCAACGTAAAAAACCCGATTGATTTTGGTTCAGGAAATGGGTACTTTTACCCAAAAAACTGTTTTTTCTTACTTAATCTGTGTGTCCAAGACTATAACTTCAAGGTGAGTAAAAAAAGTATGATGATATATATATGGTTGGATGCAGAATTTTCCGGCGGTGTGCAACGTATAAGTTTTGTTTGGGTTTGATGAGATAATTAGATAATTATCCTTATTATATAAATGATTTCGCCTTTAGCATTTTTGCTCTCTCACCCCCGCATGCTATTTCTCTGCGGGGAGAATGGGCTCTTTATTCCGAATGTCTCTGAAAGGAGAGAGTCGCGAGCATACTTGGATGGCCAAGTGGATAGCGCGTATGACCTTATGGTGAGTATATGATGCGAGATTGGTAGATTTGAGAGTTCGATTCTTCTTTAACAAGTCGATTCTTTTTTGCATTTTTATGGATGGAAAGGAACTTGAAATTTTTGAAGAATTTTAGAAAATGACATCAATTGGATAATTGATAATTGAATGATGAAAAAGAAATATTTTAAATGGTTGATTGAATTTTTTAATTGGATAGCAAATATGAATATGAAGGTACAGTTGATTGATGTGAGATATGATAGATGAGATTTGCATTGATTGGTAAGATAGATTTCATTGATTGTTAGGAGATATTTTGAATTGTGTTTGAGTTTAGTATTGTTTTTGAGCTTTACATTGCTTTTGAGTTTTGCATTAAATTACGCGATTATCATTGACATGTTTTCTTCAATCCTACTCTTTAGTAAAACCCCTGAGTGTGTTTGTCTGTCTGTTGTGTCTCCAACGCTATTGCTTGAAGTGGGATAATAAAAATGGTTGAATGTGGTATGGTTGGATGCAGAATTTTCCGGTGGTGTGCAACGTATAGGTTTTGTTTGGGTTTGATGAGATAATTGGGCAATTAGAAGTGATTTGCCTTTAACATTTTTGCTCTCTCACCCCCGCATACTATTTCTTTGTGGGGAGAATGGGCTCTTTATTCTGCGTGTCACTGAAAGGAGAGAGAGCCGTTAGCATACTTGGATGGTCAAGTGGATAGTGCGTATGACTTCGTGGCGAATACGAGTGAGCATTGGTAGATTCGAGAGTTCGATTCTCCTTTAATGAGTCGGTCCTCTTTTGCATTTTTTATGGATGGAAAGGAACTTGAAATTTAGCAAAATTTTTGAAGAATTTTGGAAAATGACATCAATGGGATAATTGAATGATAACAAAGAAATATTTTAAATAGTTGATTGAATTTTTTAATTTTTTACTTGGATAGAAAATATGAATATGAGGATACAGTATTGATTGATGTGGGATATGATAGATGAGATTTGTATCGATTGGTAAGATAGATTTCATTGATTGTTAGGAGATATTTTGTATTGCTTTTGAGTTTTGCATTGTTTTTGAGTTTAGTATTGCTTTTGAATTTGTATTGCTGTTGTGTTTTGCATTAAATTGCGCGATTATCATTGACATGTTTTCTTCAATTTCTTATCAAAACTCAAAACTATTAGTGTTTTTGTAAAGTGTATTTGTGCACGCTTATATCTAGAGATGTGACCACCCAATTGAGATGGGATTTGCACTAAAAGATGTGCAATTTTCCCGCGGTGTGCAACGTAAAAAACCCGATTGATTTTGATTCAGGAAATGGGTGCTTTTAGCCAAAAATGTGGTTTCCTATATAAAGACAGAAAAAAAGAAATAGCGCGTGAGATGGAGAGAACAAGCGCAATGCGAGCGAAAAGGAAAGGGAGAAGGGAAGGTCCAGTGAATCGTCGAATTTGACCAGGAATTGAGGCGTGCTCCTGTGGAAGAGTGGGAATGATTCCTGGCTCTCAATGTATAAGAGATGGTGTGCGTAGTGTTCGGGTTCTGTTACCTCCAAAATGATGTGGAATTAGTTTTGCAAAAACTATCCACTGGAACTTTTAATGATAAAATCCATCTTTTTGGTGAGAAAATGACAAAAACTGTTGGAAAAGGATAGTCAAGCACAGAGAATCTGAGTCTGAAGTTTATTCTTACTTTTAGACAACACAATTGTGGGTATTTACATATGAGCAGAATACGCTTGCTATTTTTAGAATTTGATTGCCAAATGACTAAGATTGATAAAGTATGGTAAAGTAAGATAACCAAGTATGGAGCATTCGAATCTGACATCTTTCCTTCTTAGTAAAACTGCTGAGTGTGTCTGAGCTTAGATTTCGATACCTGATTGTGAGCAAGGAAACCCACAGATGGTTCGAAAGATAATCGTGACCCGTGTGCAACGTATAGGTTTTATCGCGATTGGATTTTTTAATTAGCATAAATGCTAATTTTTGAATTCACCGTTAGTTTCTTCTCTGATGAAAAATTGAATAATGGGGTAGTCATTATCCATTATCCGACACATCTTGGCCTTGAAAGGTGGTCTCCAGATAGTGGGAAATGAGATCAATGAGAATGGGAATTTCAAAGCAGATATGATAAAATTAGCAATTTATCGTATATTCAAAATGTATAATGGCAAAGAATTGATCACTATCATTAGGGTCAAGGTGGAATTAGAGATTCAATGGAACCAGATAATTTCCATGGTTGAGATAAAATGAATAATGGACTGAAGGATCAATATTCATAATTTTGGCCAAATGTTTATTTTATGCTAATTTAAAAAAAAAAAATAATAATTCAGTTTTTTCTGCCTAATTTACATATCCAAACACCAATATTATGCTACTTTTTAAAGGTGTTCAAATTTTTGGATAAACATCTCATGTATATTTCAAATTATAAAGCGAGTTCGACTCAAAAAGCAAGATTTAAATTTTAATTCACAATCCAAATTAAAGTCTAAATTAAAATTCAAACAGGCCAAATTCAAGTATTAGCTTCGAACATCCAAATTCATGTTCAATTTCAAAAATTCAAGGTATTTCAAGTCCAAATTAAACAAATTGAAGGTCGAAGTCAAGATCGAAAATCCCAGACCAAATTCTAACCAAGTTTGGGCTCAAAATTTCATATAAAGCTCAAATGAAAACTCAAAATCACATCTACTCTATTAGTATTTTCGTAAAATATGTTTGTCTGTTTGTGCGCGCTTATATCTAGAGATGTGACCACCCAATTGAGATGGGATTTGCACCAAAAGATGCGTAATTTTCCGGCGGTGTGCAACGTATAGGTTTTGTTTGGGTTTGATCAGATAATTGGGCAATTATCCTTATTAGAAGTGATTTCTCCTTTAATGAATCGATTTTTTGCAATTTTATGGAGGAAAAGGGGCTTGAAATTTTTTTGCAAAATCTTTGAAGAGTTTTAGAAAATGACATCAATGGGATAATTGAATGATGAAAAAGAAATATTTGAAATGATTGATTGAATTTTTTTTCTAATTGGATAGTTTTAGTTTTATGGTTTGATGAATTCTCAGGGGGGAGAGCTATGAAATTAAAAATTTTGATAGTATGAGAGAGTATGAGCATGAAAATGAGAAATGCAACAAATGCAATGCATTCTAATTTAGAAACAAAATTGTTTTGGTGCTGGAGTTGGTGTTGTTTTGTTTTGATATTGTCTTTGGTTTGCACCAGAGATGTTGGCGGTGCAGAAATGGCGCACCGCACCGCATCACAAAATCAAAAAAGTTCCGCTCATCGTACCGCAAACATCCCTGTTTCACACTTTTGCGAAGCAAAAGTCCTAGCCGAAGGGGGCCGCGAAGCGGCCCCTGAAGGCTAGTGCATTAATAATTCATCTATGGGGTTTTCGACACCGTAGAATTCTAATATGATGGTTAAAATCCGATTCCGCCACTCTTTCTGCATATTCCGGAACCTTCCGTAAGCGGAACTTCCCGGAAACAGAAGATTACTATTTCTTTACGAAAAAAATCCAAATTTGGTATCAAAATGACGAGAAAAGTACGAATAATTCAAATTCGAAGAGATCTTACCAGTACAATCACCACATCGAATGGAGTGAATTTTTGAAGTTAGGGATCAAAATTGGGTCATAATTTGAGTCTCAAAATATAAAAATTCGCTATTTTCGATGCGATGATCGTATCAACGAGATCTCTTCGAATTTGAATTGTTCGTACTTTTCTCGTCATTTTGATACCAAATTTGGATTTTTTTCGTAAAGAAATAGTAATCTTCTGTTTCCGGGAAGTTCCGCTTACGGAAGGTTCCGGAATATGTAGAAAGAGTGACGGAATCGGATTTTAACCATCATATTAGAATTCTACAGTGTCGAAAACCCCGTAGACGAACTATTAGTGCGTATGATATAGAAATAAAGCCTAGGCACGATTTTATTCGGAAGATGTCATTTATAAGGGTGGAAACGGACCACCTGTACCTGAAATGTGACAGAACTCGCTTAAATTTATTTTTCCCATCATTGTATGGTATATTCCTACATATTACAGAAAGAAATTCCGAAATTCCATGTGAAATCACGAAGAAAGCGATAGAAGCGCTATGCGACATCAGGTCTACACTAAGAAACTTTGCGTCCTTCGTTTACAGCGTAAAACCCCCTATGAGCACGAAGACTTGGCATCATTGCACTGCTCTTGGAACAAGCTTTCTAATGATATAGGTCTTGTCCGGTAATTCGCGTTTCTTATGGTGAGCACTCCTTGTAAGTTGACAAACCGTCAATGCAGGTAGACGAGACTAAACCGATTATGGAGAATCCGAATTTGTTGGAAACCTTTTGGAAAATGACCTGTACCGTCAAGTTTCGACGTCGTCCATGCCTTCAGAAGGCCTTTTTCGAAAAACCAACGACGCCATCATTTCGGGCGTATTTTATTACCTTAATTGGTGTCTTGGTTTCATGAAATTATCAACTAATTAACGGAATAATTAACGATAATTGAAGTGTCGGAAATTTTCATGCGTTCTTTCTCTCCCTCAAAAAGGGGAGACTTGGCCCCTCTCTATTTATAATCGACAAATAATAGAAATTTTAGAAAAATTTCAGTAATTTTATAGAAGTAATCGAAATTCTAATAGTCAACCGAAGACTGGCACTAGAACGACAAGCGAGCGGGCGCGAAGCGAGGAAATTCTAGTTTACTGATTATTCCCATATTGGTATTTTGATGAGTAAGTGATGAATTAGGAAGTTATCAAGTACTGACATGCGGTTGATCAAACAAGAAAACGTGAAATATCCTTAATGCTCGGAGAAATTATATACAAAATTGATATTAGCATACATTATTTCTTCGTTTCATTGAATGGTTCTCAGGTAGGTTTTCCTGCTTGCTCGAAGAATAGAATTTCAGTACTATCTGACTTCAGATTCGTTACTTACTCTACGAAATATCTCTATGAGGGAAAAATCAGCAAAATCAGAGAAGGGCATTTCTGAAAGCTTTGCTAGCTTTTCCTAAATATACAGTTCTGGTCAAAAGATAGTAAACTATTTTTTTACCATAACTTTTTTCTACTTTACCTATTTGGACAAACTTTTTTTATTTGAAAGAGGATAAAAAGTTATATAAGTATCAATTTTCAGCTTTCTAGGTATACCATTTCACGAGTTATCGATCGAATATTGATTTTTGCGCGGACAAAGGAACGTAAACAGTTTCGAAAGTGACCCAATTAAACCAATTAACGTGGGATAATTAAGCGTGGATATTTTTCCTCGAAAGCAACCTTCCTCATCTATATATTTCCCAAGTTTCAAACCAATTGGATCAGAAATAAGAAAGATATGAATTTTTCTTAAAGACCTTCCTTAACTAGGATACCTCCGGTCCAGAACTGGCAAATCCAGAGCTGCCCGATTCAGAACTTTTTGTGAATAGACGTGCCTGACTGGGCTAACAAAAGTTCTGAATCGGGCAGTTCTGGATTTGCCTGCTCTGAACCGGGGGTGTCCCAATTAAGGAAAGTCTTCGAAAAAATTCATATCTTTCTTATTTCTAATCCAACCGATTTGAAACTTGGCAAGTATATTGATGAGAAAGATTATCTTCGAGAAAAATATCCACGCTTAATTATCCCACGTTAATTGGTTTAATTGGGTCACTTTCGAAACTGTTTACGTTCCTTTGTCCGCGCAAAAATCAATATTCGATCGATAACTCGTGAAATGGTATACCTAGAAGGCTGAAAATTGGCACACTTATGTGACTTTTTATCCTCTTTCAAATAAAAAAAGTTTGTCAAAAGAGGTAAAGTAGAAAAAAGTTATGGTAAAAAACAAGGTGTTTACTATCTTTTGACTGGAACTGTAATATGCCCCAGATGGCCAATGATTAGAGGATTCATAGTCAGTCTCATTTGCCCGTTAACCTATTATCCTATGAATTTTTATAGGTACAATATGTTTTTCATTATGCTCCTTAACATTTTGCAGATTAATTTTATCCAAGAAAATGTTCGAATTTGATTCATAACTTTTCAAAAACTAGTCCAATCGACATGAAACTTTGTCAGATTACATAAACCATTGAGACGTATTTCAACCAATTTTCAGGTAGGTCCGTTTAAAAAAAGTAAGGGAGGGGAAGGATAATATACATAGTTTGCGAGTAACTTTTGGCCAGTAGTGTGTATGAAAAGTAAGATTATTTGGAGAATCTTCTATTTTGCCGAGTACACCTAATTCGAGTCTTACAAAACTTGTGGCTTATGACTTACCTACTATTTACTTTCTTATTGATATTCACTACCTGGTGTTGTCGATGTCGTGGAAGGAATTATTGTGGATGTCGTGGAAGGAGTTTCTGTAGATGTCGTGGAAGGAGTTTCTGTAGATGTCGTGGAAGGAGTTTCTGTAGATGACGTGGAAGGAATTATTGTGGATGACGTGGAAGGAATTATTGTGGATGTCGTGGAAAGAATTGTCGATGACGTGGAAGGAATTATTGTGGATGTCGTGGAAGGAGTTTCTGTCGATGTTGTGGAAGGAGTTTCTGTCGACGACGTAGAAGGGGTTTCTGTCGATGTCGTGGAAGGAGTTTCTGTCGATGACGTAGAAGGGGTTTCTGTCGATGTCGTGGAAGGAGTTTCTGTGGATGTCGTGGAAGGTATTATTGTGCTCGTGGAAGGAATTGATGTGCTCGTGGAAGGAATTGATGTGCTCGTGGAAGGAATTGATGTGCTCGTGGAAGGAATTGATGTGCTCGTGGAAGGAATTGTCGATGTCGTGGAAGGTATTATTGTGCTCGTGGAAGGAGGTTCTGTTGATGTCGTTGAAGGAGGTGAAGGTGCTGTAGTTGTTGTGGAAGGAGGTGGAGGAGGTTCTGTTGATGTCGTTGAAGGAGGTTCTGTCGTTGGAGCGGGTGTTGGAGGAGCAGGTGTTGGAGGAGCAGGTGTTGGAGGAGCAGGTGTTGGAGGAGCAGGTGTTGGAGGAGCAGGTGTTGGAGGAGCAGGTGTTGGAGGAGCAGGTGTTGGAGGAGCAGGTGTTGGAGGAGCAGGTGTTGGAGGAGCAGGTGTAGGTGGAGCAGGTGTTGGAGGAGCAGGCGTAGGAGGAGCGGGTGTCGGAGGAGCAGGCGTAGGAGGAGCGGGTGTCGGAGGAGCAGGTGTTGGAGGAGCAGGTGTAGGTGGAGCAGGTGTCGGAGGAGCAGGTGTCGGAGGAGCAGACGTAGGTGGAGCAGGTGTTGGAGGAGGTGTTGCTGGTGGAGCTGTTGCTGAAGGATTTGTTGTTGGCACTATAATTATTTTGAAAGATATTTTCTCTAGCACAGCAACGTTTTCAAACTATTCTTATCACCATTTTCATACCTTAGATAACGGTACAATACCCATAGCTTTTGAAATTTAAAAAATGAATGGTCATAACGCTTCCAGAAAGCTCCTAGGAAAAGATACCGATTTTTCTAATAAATAGTATGAGGAGTCAAGAGAAGAAAAAATCGATCTTTTTCTATGAGCCGGACGCGTAATACAGTCTGTCACAAAAATATAGACGGATGCATTTTTCGCCGATATCGCCTATAAGAAGTGGATATAATGGAAAATCACTACCAAATTCGGAATCAGCGGTGTCGATAACCTATATTGGGAGCAATAATGATCGGTCAACATTATCTAATTAGACTATTTTTGCTTGTAATATACAGTGCCGTCCATGTGTCTTGGAACTTTCAGTTTTTTTCGAAAAATATTCTTCTAATGAAACTTTTGAATTTCGATTTTTTTCAGATGAAAGCTATTTCTATGGGCTTCAAAACGGTGTGTCAAAATTGCACGCTATTTACACCGTAGCTGCGTAAATTTCGTAAAATTAGAATCGGATCGTCCAAGAGTCTTGGAGCTTTCGTCATTTCTTTCTTTTCGTCGTTATTTTATCACTTTTCTGTCGTATTCATTGAATATTTTTACTGATCGGTGTAGATTCTATCGATTTCAGATGGTCTGTCGCAAATATTACACCGTCGAGTTGAAGGAGAGGACTGTTAAGCACGCTGAGACCGAACACGGTTTCGCCGACGTAGTTGCTATCTTCCACGTCTCCAAGCAGTCAGTTTCTCACTGATTCGATGACACACAACATCGTCGATCCCTACAGAACCACCTCAAGACCAGTAAGCACGTCAACAAAATGATCATTAGAACCTCTCGTTCCAATTCTCGCCTTACTGCTCCCCAGATTCTTACCGAAATTTCCCCAATTTTTGACGATAAAATTTCTGTCACCACTATAAAACGTCACTTGGGTAAGGAGGGTTTGAATGGTAGAGTTGGGGTTTGTAAGCCGTTTATCCCAAAAAAATAATTGACCGAACGAAAAAATTGGGCGAAGTCGCATAAGGACTGGTCACGCACGCAGTGGTCTAAAATTCTTTGGAGCGACAAATCCAAGTTTAATATGTTTGGAAGTGGTGAGAAACGGTGGGTTCGACGTCCGATGGGTACCAGATTCGATCCAAAATACCAAATACCCACCGTCAAGCACGGTGGTGGATCTGCTACTATATGGGGATGTTTCAGTGCATCTGGCGTCGGTCCCCTTATGCGTATTGATGGACGCTAATATGTATAAGGAGATATTGGAGAAGCACATGCTTCCTTTTTCCAAGAAAAAAAATCTCCACTGGATGGATATTCCAGCAGGATAATTACCACAAGCACAGATCTGCCATAGTGCAGAAATGGTTCAAGGCTAAAGAGGTGAACGTCCTCCCATTATATTCGCAATTTCTGACTTGAATCCGATATAATATTTGTGGGACGATCTGGAGACACGAGTTAAGGGCATTTGAGCTCGAAATTCCGACGAAAAGTTCGCCATTCTGTCCCGGGAATGGTACAAGGCAGACCAGCGCACGATCGATCTTCTGATGGCTTCAATGCCCAACAGATGCGAAGTGGCCATCAAGGCTAGGGGTTTTCTACTCGCTATTGAGCTAATCTTATTATTTTATCAGCTTGTATTATCATAATTTCGTTTCTAAGTTATTTATAAATCATTTTAAATAAGGTCATTCTAGAGTTCCAAGACTCTTGGACGATCCGATTCTAATTTTACGAAATTTACGCAGCTACGGTGTAAATAGCGTGCAATTTTGACACACCGTTTTGAAGCCCATAGAAATAGCTTTCATCTGAAAAAAATCGAAATTCAAAAGTTTCATTAGAAGAATATTTTTCGAAAAAAACTGAAAGTTCCAAGACACATGGACGGCACTGTATATTACAAGCAAAAATAGTCTAATTAGATAATGTTGACCGATCATTATTGCTCCCAATATAGGTTATCGACACCGCTGATTCCGAATTTGGTAGTGATTTTCCATTATATCCACTTCTTATAGGCGATATCGGCGAAAAATGCATCCGTCTATATTTTTGTGACAGACTGTAGATCAATTTTTACAAACTAGTCTATCGATGAATTGGTAAGATTTCCAAAAATCAAATCAAATTATTAAACCTGGAGTTGTAACGTTAGTTCGAATAACGCACACCGCATGGTCGAAAATGATTCGCAAGTTCTTCCAATCCCTTATGACCCATTTTCCGTTCTCATTGCATTTGGCAAATACTCTGATTGAGTATCCACGTGAAACAACCTATTATGTTGAATGTTAGAGAGACTCTCAATAGTTTTGCATCACTAGTTTTTTTTTCTTTCTACTGGTTCAAACGTTTGTGGTAAACTGATCTGGTAAAGATTTTGCAGAAATTTCAAGTTGACTAATGATGAAAGTGAAAAATTTCATCTGAATATTTATGCCATAAATGGAAGGACTAGCAAATATAAAACAAATGGTGCTAACTTTTTAGCTCAACCTGGATATAAAAGTAAAAAATACCCTTGCTCCAGGATATGTCTGATTCGAATTGTCACCAGTGCCTTTCGGATTATTAACAACGAGTTCCGAAGGAGAACTGCCTATGCATAATATTTTTACAGCTTTGCAGCCATTCTTCTTGATGTATCTAAATGTTCAACATGAAAAGGAAATATTAGTATACTGAGTGATTCAAAAGTTTCGCCAGATTAAATTAATGTGAAAAGTTCATTTATCATTGGAAAGAAAATTATTCAGATATTTGTAAAAATGCATTTTTCGGGAAAAAGCTAATGCCTAACCTTATTTTGATCTCTATTTTCACAAAAAATAAACTCATAATAAATAAAAAGCTTTTGTTATCCAGTAAAAAGCAAAGGTTTACTTGAATGTAGGCGGAAATTCGTAGAATCCTTTTGGCAAGCTAACGTTTAGCAGATCCAGGATCTTAACGGTAGGACATTCTTTACATTCTAAAATTATTTATATTGCAAACTTCATATCATCAATTGCAGGAATTCTTAATTTATGAATATTTGTAGAACTTACTATTTTCTTCCGATTCGCTCGACGACGACGACTCAGATGACTCGGAAGACATCGGATATTCCTCGTAGATGTCGTCTTCGATATAGGTTTGTGGTGCATTGTAGTCTGCATAGCCATTTCCATATGAGTTGCCTCCACTATATGAACCGCCGCCAGTATCAGCGTTCTAAAATTAGCATAAGAAAAACACTATTCATATTCAAAGCGAAAACATTACATAAAACATCTATAAGAATTGGAAAAAATGATGAATATGACATCATAAAGATTCGCTTGGAGAACTGATCCGACCACTCTCGTCTCTCTAACAAACTTTTACCGTTTATGAAGGAATGTTTCTTCACTTTAGGAGACTAATAATTTCGATAAATAAACTAGCTCCTATCTAACTGTGATTGAGGAACTAAATAATTTATCATCAATTATTGAATACTTCTATTACAGCTAAATAGAAGCCACTTCCATTTTCGAAAAATTTATTACTTTCGATTATGCAATTACTCATCATAATTTATCATTCAAAGTTATCAGTAATAATTTATTTAACCACTCGAATTCATTAACATCGAAGGGTAAAAACTTATGAGATCTGCATACACTGCAAAGTCTAGCTGATGATCAGTATTCTTCGTGCTACATACTGTTGAAAGATGCAGCGAACAGTATGCAAAAAAGAATACTTTCCTCTCACTGGGCTTTGTGGTGAGTGCTGACCTTGTATAAATTTGATGTTTTGACAAACAGCGGAACTGATGATTTTCTAGTATTCGTTGAAGATTTTATGCTAATTTTTCCTTTTCAGGTTGCACAACAATCTCCAAACTGCATTATACTTTACTGTAAATTATGCGGCAAAGAACAGTGCAGCTTGCCTCATTTTTCATTTACACTTTCGACAACTACAGCTTTTTCAAGCCTAGTTTAGTATCAATGCTGACAGCATCGTAGATTATTCAAGTATTTCTCTTAATACTTGAGTAATCTTCAAAAATAACTATTACTGACCTGAGCTTCATAGCCGCCGTAGATTCCACCGTCTATTGATGATATTAATATCCAGAATAGAATACTGGCTGCTATTAGCGGATACCTCATTGCTGAGTTTGTGTGCTAAATTTACAACGCTTCATCATTCGTTACATCCCATATTTATAGTTCTCCTTTTTCATCTCTATATGTGATTGATCATCTGATAAATGCATAATTACGATAAGTTTCAATTAAGTTCCGCATCCACATTGTTCCGTGCTCCTGTTTCATTCGTCATTAGCTAAACTGCATGCGTAATATATTTCTTCTCTGAATTTCTTATTTCCTGTTTTTAATTGAACTATGACTTAGCTCGTTTTGATGACACATTTGGCTATTTAGTATCATTATTAGCAATCGTTATCAACGAATTATGCCCCTGAGAATAGAGGAAGTGCATTTTTCAATCACTTCCTTCTACGATTTTGCATTAAATGAAATAAATAATTGAGAAATTTCAATATATTAGAAAATGCTCGAACTTCGTACGAACTGCAACTATGTATCAACTCACTCCTAATTTTAGTTACTAACCTTCATCTGGTGGTTAGAGTTGGATGAAAATAGTTTTAAAATACAAGCAAGTCACGATCATATATGACACGTTCTTCGTAAGAATCGAATATGGGGTGGTACCCAAGAAGTCGATCCTCAAATTTCGGGCTGATTTTTTGTCCCTGGGGGTTTTCGACCACGCTGATTACGAATCTGACGGTTAAAACCCGATCCGACTACTTGTTCCGCCTGTTCCGGAAGGTCCGCATACGGTAGTTTCGGAAAATTCTATTTTCGTTATTCTGTATGGAAAAAATTCAAATTTAGTATCAAAATGCTCGGAGAGACCAGCTGAGCACGACTCTGAAAAGATCTCGTCGAAATGACACCGAATAAGAAACTTATGATGAACATAGTGAAACATATGGAAAATGTCATATCGATGTTTCGCTTCTTTTAATTTTTAATTTTTTTAAAAGTACCAGATTCCGCGAGTTATTTATACTGGGAAGTAGCCCAGGTCTTTTAGTTTCTGAAACACTTAACCGTTTTCCTATAGACTACCCGCTAGTGAAGTGAAGAAATGCCACTTCTTCGAAGAGTTGTTATGACTCATTTTTGCCTAATCTGATTTCAAAAATTCATAACTTCCAAGATTCACGACTAAATTTTATAATTCTTTTTTTGTTTGATTAAGATGAATATCTAGTTTATCAAATATCAAAAAGAGAATTTTTTTGAATATCGATTTCTGCAGAAATTGGCATTTTAAAAAATTCTTATTTTATTGCCTGATAATCTATGGATTAAATTCTGTTCAATAAAAAAGAATTATAAAATTTGGTTTAGAATTATGGAAGTTATGAATTTTTGAAATCAGATTAGGCAAAAATGAGTCATAACAACTCTTCGAAGAAGTGGCATTTCTTCACTTCACTAGCGGGTAGTCTATAGGAAAACGGTTAAGTGTTTCAGAAACTAAAAGACCTGGGCTACTTCCCAGTATAAATAACTCGCGGAATCTGGTACTTTTAAAAAAATTAAAAATTAAAAGAAGCGAAACATCGATATGACATTTTCCATATGTTTCACTATGTTCATCATAAGTTTCTTATTCGGTGTCATTTCGACGAGATCTTTTCAGAGTCGTGCTCAGCTGGTCTCTCCGAGCATTTTGATACTAAATTTGAATTTTTTCCATACAGAATAACGAAAATCGAATTTTTCGGAACTACCGAATGCGGACCTTCCGGAACAGGCGGAACAGGTGATCGGACCGGGTTTTAACCGCCAGATTCGTCATCAGCGCAGTCGAAAACCCCCAGGGACAAAAAATCAGCTCGAAATTTGAGGATCGACTTCTTGGGTACCACCCCATATTCGATTTTTATAAATAACGTCTTATATAAAAATGCCGCTGCTATTCCCATAAAATTGAATCTAATTCCTATATTCTCTTTCCTACGTTTGGAAACGTGACAAATTTTTCAAAATATAGCCACTATGGTCTTCTGAATCAGGAAGCTATAATAGTGATATGAAAAAATCAAATTAATCATCACGATTCTTCGCATATAATGCAGAATTTATCGAAAGATCATAAAAAAAAAGTTAGAAGACTTCTCTCTCTGTCGTACTTCATCTGGTTTCTAACCTACCTTCTAGGAGTCGGTATTCAACTGGCATAATGATTTTTTTTTCAAATGACGTATTTTTTAGGATATCAAGTTGATCTTTCAGCACTAATCAATTTTCTTATACGGAAGCATAAACAATTCGAATAATTTCTAGGAAAAAATTCTTTACTACTAGTGTAAGCAACGGTATATCGTTTGCTGGAAAGAGCTAATCAATCACAGAGTCGCCTTTAAAGTAGTCTTTGTAATTCTCAAAATTGCTCGGACAAAAGATTCAAGATTGACCCCCGGGTCTAGTTTTTGTGGTTTCTGACTATATTTGACCTGAAGAACACGATTTTGGGGCTTTTTCCAGGATTCTACATTTGTTGGAACATGCACTCTGGGGAGGTCGAATTTTCCAAAGTGGTTTAGAGGCCTTAAAACCTATGTCAGATTGTCCAGCTCGGTGATCTGAGTCGAATAGTGTAATTTTTAGCCGAATTTGACCTATGTAAAGTCATTTCTGATTCAAGACATCGGGTGAAAACTTGAATGACGCATAGCAAAAGTTTTCTTTGTACCTTCTGACGAGTGTCTAGTTCAAACTTCAAATTAGCATAGCCCCGTCCACTTTAGGGGGTGGGACCTGATCTTCCCATTTTTTATTAGGGCCCATGGGTGTATCCACCATATAAGTTTGGTTCGGATCCGAGACACTTTTGCAGTTGTCCGGCCTTTGTTCGGGCTACTCAAAGAACGCGTCTTAATAGATCAAAGTATTGAAGATCAACGTGGAAATTAAAATGCCCGGAAATTGCTTTAATCTTCACATTTCTTATTCGCTAATCTTATATAATCATGATAAAATGCTAGCAGTCTAGCTGCAGTTTGTAATCCGTTAAGCCTCTTTGCGGAATTCTGGTTTAAATTAAACTCACTGCGTCAAAATTATTCCTTAATCAATTAATTGATCCTTTAATTCTCTTGAAATCTACTAGCCGGCCGGCGGAGGTGAGCAATTGACTTCAATCACTATGAAACGTCCCTATTAACGCCCTCGATCCACTTTGTGTTTATCATTATCGGAGCCAGCAGATTAATTAATGTCATTGTCCCTTTTCCCTTTCAAATTTCAGTTCTCATTTTTTCTTAATACAGTTCCGGTCAAAAGATAGTAAACACCTTGTTTTTTGTCCATAAATTTTTTCTACTTTACCTATTCTGACAAACTTTTTTTCATTTGAAAGAGGATAAAAAGTTATATAAGTGTCAATTTTCAGCTTTCTAGGTATACCATTTCACGAGTTATCGATCGAATATTGATTTTTGCGCGGACAAAGGAACGTAAACAGTTTCGAAAGTGACCCAATTAAACCAATTAACGTGGGATAATTAAGCGTGGATATTTTTCCTCGAAAGCAACCTTCCTAATCTATATACTTGCCAAGTTTCAAATCGGTTGGATCAGAAATAAGAAAGATATGAATTTTTTCGAAGACCTTCCTTAATTGGGACACCCCCGGTTCAGAGCAGACAAATCCAGAACTGCCCGATTCAGAACTTTTTGTGAATAGACGTGCCTGACTGGGCTAACAAAAGTTCTGAATCGGGCAGTTCTGGATTTGCCTGCTCTGAACCGGGGGTGTCCCAATTAAGGAAAGTCTTTGAAAAAAATTCATATCCTTCTTATTTCTAATCCAACCGATTTGAAACTTGGCAAGTATATTGATGAGAAAGATTATCTTCGAGAAAAATATCCACGCTTAATTATCCCACGTTAATTGGTTTAATTGGGTCACTTTCGAAACTGTTTACGTTCCTTTGTTCGCGCAAAAATCAATATTCGATCGATAACTCGTGAAATGGTATACCTAGAAAGCTGAACATTGACACTTATATAACTTTTTATCCTCTTTCAAATAAAAAAAAGTTATGGTCAAAAAACAAGGTGTTTACTATCTTTTGACCGGAACTGTATATGACTTTGTATCCTCTCTTCTAGTTCACAACTAATGATCAGTGATCGATTTTTATTCATTATTCATTGTATATTTTAAATAAAAATAAATTATTGAGCATTAAGGAAACGATGATTTATTATAGCCTGATAAGGAGTTTATTGTTGCTTTATTGCGTTATTTTTTGCTGCATGAATTGTGTAGATGCAGTCGCGGCAAAGGATGGTATGCAACTAATCTTTGTTCACGCGGTAAACAAATATTTAAACTTGAAAACTAATGGAACAAGGGTTTAGATGTGGAGACATGGAGACAGGTTTTTCGTTTTATTTCACATTGAAAGAAAATCTAAATCATGATGGCTTCATTTATATTTTAGATCGCCGACTAAAACTTGGCCTAAGGATGCTGTAAAAGCGGTAAATATACGAAATCTTAAATTGTTTTTTGTTAACAATTATATCGTACAAATTAAGGATGACTGGATATGGGGAGGAGGGGGGTTTGGCCAATTGACTCCCAGAGGAATGAGGCAGCACCTTAATCTCGGAATGAAGCTACGAAATCGTTACATCGACAGTAATGGCACTTTTCCTGGCTTTCTACCCCCAAGCTACAGATCTGATGGGGTAATCTTATTTCTATCAAGGATCGCTGAAAGTTTGCCTTTGAAAGTTTTTCCTGACTTTTAGATTTTCAATATCAGCTCCTGTTTACCCTTGATTTTACTCTTAAAATGTATTCCTATAGATATTTTCAGATGTACGTCCGATCTACTGATATCAACCGGACTTTAATTTCCGCATATTCGAATATGATTGGAATGTACGGGCAGTCAACCTATGGCAATCAAGGCCAGGTTGATTATCCTGTTACGGATGGATGGCCCAGTGGTTTTGTGCCGGTACCCATTCATACCGTAGATCATGACAGTGATTATGTAAGTTTTTTATTCTTTCTTATTTAAATACTTCGATTTTCAGTTGCTAAATACCGATGTCTATTGTCCGTTAAGGGACAAATGGTAAGTTTTCAAAGTTAAAAATAAGGATTTTGTTTGACTAAAAACGCCTAAAATTAGGTGGGACGCAGCAAAAAAATCCGCCGAAGTGCAAAACTTTACGAATTCGCCAAATGTCTCGCAAATGCTCAAAAATCTCGCGGATTGGACGGGTTTAGTCGATCCTCAAATTGAAGATTTCGGCTCTATTTCTGGTGGCTTGTCTATTGAGGTAAATTCTCTAGGAATATAATTTATCTAAACAACAGCACATGAGCGAAATTTTTGAGCATATATGATACATTTGGGGACATTTTCTCAAGATTTAAACTAATGAGTACGTTCGTTTGAACCAATGTGTTTTCAATCAGTTATTAGTATATACATGATATTCTTAACATAGTTTTAAAACAAAGATCCTTTAAAGTATTAAATAATATCGTAGGTAGAATCTTGCAAAGCAAAGTTCCGAAGTAATGAATTTTTACCAATTCACCAGTGTATCAATGATGCTCAAAATTTAACCGATTGGTCTGGATTGAGCATGACTCTCGATAATTTGTATATTCTTGCGCAGGGGCTGTTTATTGAAGTTCAAATATCTTCTTTTTATCGCTAAACTCATAAAATTTAGAAAATCTACTTTCCTGGGCAAGTGCAAAATTATAACTGGTACAGCGACGCTGTATTTAATCAGATCGGTGCTATGCATGATCAGGTAACATTCTTATTTCCGACCTATAAAACAGTTATAACACATTTTCAGGTTAATCTCTATCAAAATGGGGTCTTTGGTAAGTCGAGATAACTTTTTAAAGTTACTATTTAATGCCCTGAAAATACCTATGTAGATCAGCCAAACATGTTCAACGGTGTTGACATCGGACTGCAATTGAGGAAGCTTCGAGCCGGATCTTTTGTGAATGAAATCAGTTCTCGGATGCAGGATAAAATCAGATGCAATGGCACTACTGGTCCAGACTGTAATTGGATCAACAACTTGAACATGTACCTTTACTCTGCTGTAAGTTTATTATTATCATAGCCGCCCACGGGTATCGAACAGTTATACCTAACGTGCATCAAGTTTAAAATGTTTGCACATTTTACCTGTCTTAACTGTGCGACTGTTACGAATTTTTCGTACCTGTTTATCAGCATTCTTCCATAATTTTTAAGAAATAATTTCGTACCCACATCTTATCTAAGAGCAGCCCCATTTATCAATATCATTTAGAAAATATTTTAGCACGATACCACTCTTTACGCATTCTTCTCCGCTATCGGCGTGGAAGAGTACGCAGTTAAACCAAAAGGCTCCTATCCTCAATATAGTGCGTGTGCTTTAATCGAATTGTACCAAAACACCTCATCTAAGGACTACGCTTTCAAGGTTATACCCTCAGAATTTAAAACTATTTTGAGTATTTAGCTGATCTACCATAAAAATGAAAATACGACATTTGAAGATGAAACTACTGGCATCCCAGAATGTAAGAATGCCAAATCGGGCTATTGTCCTATATCAGTCTTTCAAACTATCGCAACACGAGTCAAGCCCGATCAACCTATTGAACAAGTAATTAAATAAAATGACATAGATAAATATATTAATTATTTCAATTTCAGTGGTGCTTTAGCGATATCCCTGGATTTTCGTCTACATCTACGGGTCTATTCATGGCTTTTACTTACGTTACACTTGCATGCCTTCTAGGAAATTTCAGATTTATTTGAATTTTCTGCTATTGTTAAATTAAATTGCACTGAATCAGTGAAAGTTTCATTTTATTGATCACCATTGTTATTAGCGTAGAATAAATATGAAAAAATTGTCTAATCCAATATGCTCGGCGTGTAGAATTTAGCAGTCTTTACTATTCTTCGAGGTTTGGAAGAAGGGGCAGCTCTGGAATAATTTCATAAGAAAATAAATAAATTTATGACTTACAGGCGAAGGACAGTGTAGAGCAACTGTATGGTCTGGCAAATTGACTTTCGTCTGTTTCTGCCCGACAGGTTGAATGATCGTATTCCACAAGTGCATGGCCACATTTGCGTGTCCGTATGCGGAGAAATGGAAACAGTCTGGGGCGAAGAATGTCAGATCGACTTTACCGTCGGGCTGAAATTTAAAATTTCTATTTTAACTAGCCAGAAACCCCCTTTAAATTTATTCTGAATATCAAAATTTGGGTAATTTAGTAATCAGGTTACTTTAGTATTGACCTGTTTCTCTTTCCTAAAAAGAGACATTTTAAGAAAGTCTGCTTATGATAAAGATTGATTTTAGTCAACGTGTACCAAATAAGGCGGATCAGTAATCCCATTGAAAAATGGCTGAACCACAAATGTGAAGTCATCAGCTTCGAACCTCCCACTGCTCTGAATGTTGGCTTCAGCATACATGTATGAGAAGCATGTGTTGGCGATGTAATCATTCGTGAAATTCTTATCGGATTCACATGTACATTCGAAGCTGAAAAATGGCATGATCATAAATTCAGCTTCTTTGGAAAAATATATTTCCCAATTTAAATAATTAGAGACGTTTACTCATAATTTATTTTAAAAAAAAAAACTTACACATGCAAAGCATCACAGAAATATTTTCCCCGATCGATTTTTCTCAACATTCCGGTTAAAGAAACGATTGTCCTAAAAATGAAAAAATTTAATTTATGGAAAGCAAAAGGTACCTAGGAAGATTATCCTTCAGAATCTGTACAGCTTTGATGATATTGTTCATGAAGGCGACGTTTCCGTGGGGTGCCTGGATGATTTTTAAAATCGACTTAATAAAAAATACTTAGTTGAATTAATATAATGATCAGTACAGAAGACGCAAATATCATTTGCGCCTATGAAAATATTGACCAATTTCCAATCTTCTTTTACGTTGATCTGAATATTCGAATAGTTTTTCAAAAGAATTTATTTAAATTATACCTCCTTATACGAGTTCATCGTGTTTACCAAGTTTCTCGTCTGATCAATTAGCCGGCCGACGAAGGTTGTATTCGCTTTTAACAATGCACGCTGCTTTGTCCCCTGGAAAAGAAAAAGGGCATGAAGATTCGCTAACATTTTGAAACTCATACTTAACGCCGTTTCTTCGGGTTTTTGCATTTGGATCGGAACAAGCACCTCAATATTAGTGGGTATACCGAGTTTCAGCCCTGGAGACGCACTACTTGGTTCTCCACAGCGACGAATTCGCGCAAAAAATGCACCCTTTTCAGATAACGCCAAATTTCTCGAAAATTCCAGCGGCAAAGTGGTGTTTTTTCCACGTACGAACATAGTGACTGATCTGGCGAGTATTTTCGTGTATGATTTGCCCAATTTGGTATCAAGCGCTTCGTCTCGATGAGATAAGCAACTTTTGTTAAGAAACTTTTCCGATCTGATGCTTACATAAAAAGTTATAAGCCGAAAAGTGTCAAAATTGCTCAACTTTCCAACATTTTCGATCAGTACGCTCGTAAAACGCAAATAGTACCTGATTTTATTGCATATTATTTTACTCGAGCACTCAGGGAAGAAAATGGTATATAATACATGGCATAAAAGTGAGTGCTCTCTGAGAAATTATTTTTTTTCGAAGCGCGGTCAAATACCACTTTGAACAAAAAAATCCATATTTCACTGATTATCAGTGATAAATTGATAATTCTTTTTTTGCTTGATTACTATGGACATCCACTTTATCAGACATCAAAAGATATTTTTAATATCGATTTTAAAATGATGGAAGATCAAATTGGCTGCGGTTATCATCGTATTTGAGTATGATCTGGGTATCTGATTGTGAGAGTTAACAAAGGAGCGATATATTTGTCAGTTTAATTGATGCAAATAAATGCGTTAATTTCGCAAAAATGAAGTCCTACACTATCAGTTGCAGATCTTTTCTGAATCCAACATAAAGCATGATCGAAATCGGTTAATGATCAGAATATAGCCACATTAGTCTATTAAAACTAGCTTATTTTTCGATGGAGTTTCTTCACTCAAGCTAATACTTTGCAAGTAGTAGTATTGTTTAAATTACAATTAGTCTGAATTTTCAGATATCCACAAGGTGATTTTAATAGAATAATTGGCGTACGTAAACTGTATTCTGACACCAGTAATGCATGAATTTTATCTTACAAGACAAGATGCTACACTTTGATATCAGTTATCTTCGAACAGAATTAATAAACAATGTTTTATTGAACATTCGACAAATTAGATAAATTTTCGGGATGCATTTGAATAAACAAAGTAAAATGAATAATCAATTCAATTAAGAAACAAAACTAAGCAGTCGTGAGCTATATAAACTTTGCCTATACAGATAGAACGTCTTTTCATATTTTACCACAATTTCAGATCAGTTTGTTGGCCCATGATGAGAAAATATATCTGAATGCAGTTGCTTTGGACCATGAGGTGTAACTTTAATAACTTTGACTAATTCGTTCTTAATCGGTGATATAGTAGTGTTGCTCTTCTAAAATTGTCTCTTTTTCTTTTACATGCACATGTACATAAACTACCTTGATCAATCCTCTCACTAAGAAAAACAGGGTAACTATTTGGAAGCATGATCCATTTATATACATATATTGAGTAATGCCCTGAAAGTTTTTTTTTCAAATACTTTCTTGGTAGAAAATTAAACTCATTCTAGTGTAAATCCATTTCTTATGTTAGAAAAGGATACTGCTCAAGGTTTATTCAGAAAACAATTCCTAAGTTTACAGTTGCTCTTTTAACACAACGCGAAAGGGGTATTTTGGTTCCTTCAGGCACGATTAGCCGAGTTCTATTCTCAAAAATGACTATCGTTTATGTAAATAATGGTAAAGTCGAAGGATTCACTATTTAGAACGTTCCTTTAGGATTTCTCAGCGCATATTTTCAGGATATATGTTGGTAAACAGGTCTTTCCATTTCTTTTGTTAGTTAATATGGAAATTTGTTATTAATAATGCTTACGATTATATAAGATATCACAGTTTTTGATAAAGATCCATCGGTGAAACATCTATCTAAAATATTCTAGTAAGTTCTCTCAAGCTTTCAACTTTGGAGCTATGAAACTAGTTAATTTATGCTATGACTTATACAAGAGAACAAAATAGCTTAGGAATTATAAGCCTCATTTTAATTGTTTTTTGAATAAGCCATTTCATACTCGTTGTAACGAATCTCGGAATTTTAAACCAGAGATTGGCTATAAATATAAACGAATGTGTGATTTGATGTATTAACCAAGTTTGAGAAATCAATTATTTACACAGATTCGTCCTCTTAATAGACTCATTACATATGGAAAATTATTACAACCAAAACATAATTAGTTTTTCACAGGATGTGTTAAGATATAGAAGTTAAAAGATTACGGGAACATCCTACTTACCATATCTCCGTTTCTGATTGTGTTGAACAAAACAAAAAATATTGTATAGTTGAAAAATATTAAAATCATTTACTAGCACTTCACATAAAATCTAAACGTTATACATATTCATTTTCAACATACTATGGTGCAACATTAACTGGGCTAACTTACATATGCCACTAGGCATCGATTTAAGCGTCGTTCAGAATTTCTTTTACTTTGGCTTAGATTGCCATACGACTTAAAACACCGCTTTAGATAAATAAACGCGGCAATGCTAATTATCGTCTGAGCATAACTTGCTATGATCGGTGTTATAATAAGGTAAAAATGCTAAAAATTATCTACATAATTGATATTAATCATTTTTATTTCGATAATATCCGTTTAACTTACAAGCCATTTTTTAAGAGCCATTAAATATAATCGTAGATTATCAAGATTAACAATTTCATAAGATCTCAGCCAGTAAATTGCTTCATAGATTAGTTGGGCGATACAGCCAAAAATACTATGAAATCCGACCAATATCCAAAATATAATGGCAAATAGCTTAGTTATTTTTTCGTTACGGTTACTAAATTGAATAATTTTGTATCAAAACCGATATATGCATGTGTAAGGATTTCTAACAACGAAAATGTCCTAGCTCTATATATCGTAACTGCAGTCGAAACGAATTTTATGGCCATCAGTAAACATGTTTGTTGAAGAATACCAAGAAAAAGAAACAATACTATCTAAAACTTCACTTGCCAGCTGCCAATGAAAATTTTAATTATATTAGATTTAAGTCAACTTTATATGTTAAATAAAGTGGTATTTTAGTTATTTGGAAAAGTTGCGACAGAAAAGTAGAGACATTATGCGAAATAGTGTATGGAAAACTGCAATAATATGGTCCATACTATTTCACAAAATGTCGATACTTTTCTGTAGCAACGTAGATGATATTTTAACTGATTCGCTTAAGCTTAGATAAATACTGATTGTTAATACACGTGACTAAAATTTTAAATTATGTTACCTCGTATTTGTTATAATCTTGGCAGCAAACACGCAAAATTTGATAATGGATAAAAAACGAACTCTAAAGTATTACCCATTCAAAAGGGGTTTTATATTAAAAAAATAAAAGTGGAGGTTGTTTTATTCATGAAAAGCGCTCTATTTGTATCCAAAAGTGATTCGCATGAAAGGAGATCAATAAAAGAAGATCAACCAATATTTTTTAAAATCTCGACGTTAGTGATTCGTATATCACAGCTAATATTTCGGTGACTGATTCCATATTTGGGGGACTTTCACCTGCGAATAAAACCGACGCGCCTCCCTTGAACTTTCTTAATAAAACTCTGTGCTAGCGCACAAGTAATGTTTTATCACATGATATAGCTCTTGCTGGGAAGATATTTATTCTTGTTCTTTTCGCTTGTTCTGATATAATTTTATTATTCACCGCTGTCAAGTAAAATGATTATTCTAATCACCGACATTCGCAGAGCATTACAATTTCTCTATCTCTCTAATGGATATCTACATCACCGCTTATGAGTTATCTTTGTGAGATCACTCTAGTAGATAACTGGTCGATCATTGAAAGAATATTCTCCAGTTGTTAAACGTGCATTCTACAAGAATAAATATTTTGAAAATATTAACTAATCAAACTATCTAGGAGGCGCGTCGGTTTTATTCGCAGGTGAAAGTCCCTCAAATATGGAATCCGCCACCGAAATATTATCTGTGATGTACGAGTCACTGACGTCGAAATTAAAAATATTGGTTGATCTTCTTTTATTGATCTCCTTTCATACGAATCACTTTTGGATACAAATAGTGCTTTTCATGAATAAAACAACCTCCGCTTTTATTTTTTTAAAATATAAAACCCCTTTTGAATGGGTTGATCTCTTTTCATTTCAAAACGAAGTTTTGACCCTAAAAAATATCTGCAGAATCCGAAATAACATAAAAGTAACTCGTGTTCAACGTGGCCGATCGATGTTGGTGGATTTCAGAAATTATAAATTCCGACAATTTTTGACTTTAGAATCCTCAGTCGACTTATTCGGAGAAATTTTGAGATATTCCAGAAAGTCGAAATGCGACTTTCAAGGGGCTGTCACGAAAATTGTTCTTAATAAAAAGTCCAATATTTTGGTATTTTTAGAAAGTACTCATCAAGTGTTATCTAATTACAAAATTTGAGCGTTTCTACTAGTCGTTTTTATACTCTAATTTTGGCTCAAAGTTGAGATATTTGGACTTTCAAAGTACCGTAACTCGCTTATATCTGGACCAAAATCGATGATCTTTTTTTAATCGACGTGGAATGGCGAGCTCTACAACATATCAAAATAGTCCGGCTAGAAGTCGATCTAACGAAAGTTATCCACTTTTTTGGACCTTTGGAGTACTGTAGCTCCGCCCCCCGATCTCGAAAATGGTCCATTCTTTGCGCGAAAGTAGGTCTTCCATAGGCCTCTCGATTAAAAAAAACCCATCGAAAACGGATTAAAACTGAGAGATAAAAGTCCGGACAACTGATTTCGTGACAGAGATCGCAAAACACCACTTTTGAACATGACCTATGTCGATATCTCGGCCCCCGATATAGTTTCGACCCCGGAAACTACCCCAGGGTTTTCGACCACGCTGAAAACGAATCTGACACCGAAATCAGCTTTTGAAACCAATCGGAATGAGTTTTGCATCGATTTTTATGTTCAAAAGGTCACGCATTTTTAAAAGCGAATACAACCTTCGGCTGACCCTGCTTCAATGCATATATTGAAGATTGCGTCATAAAAAGTATAAAACTTACATGTATCAATGAACAGATAAAGTGGAGTATACTTAGAATGAGTAAGATGGCTATTAATTTTTCGAACTGTGAAAACTTTTCATGTTTTCGAAATAACCGATACATCATAAATATGCCGATGAAACTCGGTATTAATAAGATGCTATATAAAATGGTCGGAATTTGATACTCTATAGATGAATTTATTTTTTGAAGATAACATCGATATAAAACTATTTAACTAACCTATACTAGATATATCTGGATGAAGTATGCTAACTTTCCACGTAATGATGAGTTTGTAAAGGAATACATCTGATGCTAATAATTCTAAAATAGTAAGTCGTTACGGAGGTTTATAAAAAAGAAAAGCAATGCAGAATAGCATGTAAAAATAAGTAGACTGAAAAATGAACTCACCTTCACAAAAATCATAATCCATTGCATAAGGCCTAGGTTTATAACACCAAGACATTCGATTCTGCGAATTACTTCTCTAATGATAATAATAAATTTGTAGAATAACAATTTGAGAAAATGATCTCAATACAGTATGATTTAGAAAGGGTAGCGCTTTCGGAACAAAAATGGAAAAGCTTGAAACGGGTCGAATAGCAATGCAAGACGTTGCTTAGGCAATCAGCTCTGTATTTATAATACTCGCCTAACTTATAATTTAGTGTAGTTTCAGTTTTACTCTCCAATTATGCCTGCCCTATGTCTTGCGAAACGATTAAATTTTTATACAAAAGTTGCAGAAGGTACGAAATTAGAAGATAGACTTTCAGATGATCAAAAATTATACCTGCGTTAAGATTTTTTTAACAGTTAAAAATGAATTAGTTTAGAAATTAGGTCATGTGCTGAAATCGTGCATAACTCATCATCGGGGTTGCTTGTGATGCAGCTGATTTTCATTGGGATGCGATGCGGGAAGTGAAGGATTTTTTTGAAAAGACTTGCGGTGTGTCATCTTATTGCCCCGTCAACATTCCTGTCCATCATGCGAACTCTAAAACAGTACTTCCATGCACAAAGTAGTTTTGTCATTGTCTATGAGATATGTATCAAGATCTTATGAGTTCCTTACGACCACGAAGAATATCGTGATACGATATGATATCGGTAATCTGTGAACATCGAAGTCTGATCATTTTCTAACATTTTCGTGTTCATCATAAAACATGCATAATTGTCGATCTAATGATGACTTTGAATTTATCGCGATACGGTCATTAGACCTTCAATTAGAAATTTATCATTGTAATTGCTGGTTACACAAGTCTGGGACTTATGAAAAATTTTTAAGACTCGACAAATAATCTATGTATACGAATAAATTTGCTTGAGAATGACTATTTTGATGTATTTTCAGATTCTTGAAAGATAGCGCATGATTTTAGAAAACCTTAAGATCAGAAACCATATCAAGAACTGTACAGATTCACATTTTTGAAACTACTGGTTAAATATTTCATTTTCAATTTGATTTTATTTTGAGGCTTTTATATTTAGATTTGCATAATTTAGAAAATTATTAGACTTATTAGACGATGGACTATATTTTATCTTAAAAATAGAGCAAGAATTAAATTCTTTAGATTCAGAATAAGACATCTTCATCAGTTCTAATAATTCTGCCATTGCTTAGCAATTTATTCCACGCTTCTGTGATTTTTTACAATTATTTTGACGTTTTTGGCAATATTTAAATTTTACAAGAAAAGAGCGAAAGGTCTTTCTCTATAGACCCCACTCGTTCCTCGGGGGATTCCTCTTTCCCTCTATTTCTCTGTACTTCCCCTCCAGTTTCTCCGACGATGACCGGTCATGTCCGGAAGAACTTGAAGAAAATTAGTGAGGAAACCTCTTTTGTAATAGTGACCTAAAATGATGGTTAAAACGTTTATTTTTCCTGCTCGAAAAATAACAAATGCTTGAATAGCGAGATGGCACGAGACCAGTAATATCACAAATAAAAATGTACAGAAACTCACGACTAATTTCGATAATTGCATAATTGACTAATTAAATATGACGTAATTAAAGTTATAGTTGGTTGCGAGTTGCGATTCAATATAATCAAATTCAAAACGATTGACCTGCCCTTATATGACACGTATTGATAAATATTTCAAAAATCATGAGGAAAAAACTGATATTGCATGAAGTTTGGAAAAGTAGGCACATTTGGCATTTGGAAATAACGTCGTTACAATGTTTAATCTAACTTGTAATTTTCATTCAAATGCTATTATAAATCTTTTGCAACTACTTTTCCAATGACTTAAACTTAAAGGAATGTCTCTTTGATAGATTTTCCGAACTGGCTCGTGAACAGAGTGACGTGGTTTCGTTGCGAGTTCTGAGACGACGTCATTGTGGTCGACGTCTCGGCGTCATCTTCTTCTGAAGCCGAGTCCAGCAGGATCTCTGCCTTGTGACAGTCCGCGCACGAGGCAGAGGCTTTCGGTTGTGACACTGCTGCGCCGTAGGATGACGTGCTGATGACGGTGGTTATCGATCTCCGTAGATTCAAGGTGCCGGAATTCTGAAACACTTATCTATTACTGTAGGATTATGGTGTCTCTTTACATGTACACGTTTAAATATATAGCGATCTTCAATTTTCACAAGTAATTATCGTGTTTTTCAGTGCAGTGTGGTCACAAACTATGAAAACACATTTTCTAATTCAAAACGGGAAGGAATTGGTGATTCAATATCATTTATTTTGTCTGTAAATAATATTACGAACTGCGGATCCACAGTGCTTTGATCAGTTCGGTGTCTTTTTTTTGAAAAATTGAAAAGAATTTTCCACCCGATCATTACTTTTAAAATATTTTTCTCTGAAATATTCTAAAAATATTTTGCTCAATTTGATCAAAACAGATTTTTTAAAAACTTATTATAACTCAAGAAAAGTCGCTTTTTTTTAGATTTTTTGGTCATTTTTAAGGGGTCTTCACCGAACTAGGCAAAGAGAAAGCAAAGCACCGTGGGATCATATCCTAATATAAGTTAAAGAAATAATCTCATGAAATATTTTATGAGCTCCGTCAGCATTTGCTTCAAATTTATGCGTTCTGGTAAACTGCCTAAGTTGCAGAAGGCCCGCAATATTTTGATTCATTTTTGCAAATAATGTATTGATATTGAAAGGAAGCTTGAAAACCACGACACTACGAGACATTGAGAAATAATTTAGGAAAAAAGCCTATCATCGCATACCCCTACCCTAGCCCTATATTATTTCGCCTATGTCTCGTGGTCTCACAGTTTTCAAATAGCCAAATGTGGCGGAATTGATGACAAAGTGAATAGCAAATGAAATAATAAATAGATATTTGGAATGTGCATGTATTGTAGTTTCAAAAATATCAAATTTTCCTAACTTCATTAATGGTACTTTTGCCAGGGCCTGTTTGAAAAATAATATGTTTCCATAATTCGTGACCACCTCGTAGATTTAGTCATTTTCTTACGAATGCACGAAATTTTTGTTGATATAATTTCAAAAACGCGATATTTAGATTACCGTGTAAGGCTGTGGAGCACTGTGGGACTGTAGCCGTGGCGGAATCAAAGGTCTCTGCTCATTAACCCTGTCGTCGTCACTAGTTTCTTCGGTTGTGGCCCTCGAATTGGCAGAAGTTCCCCGAAAAGAAGATGCTCTCGATGATGAAGCTGTCCTTGATGGCGGCAAGGGCAAAGGAGGAGGCCGTTGAGGCGAATGAGATAGGGTTTGGACAGAAGACTGAATTTTTTTTATCATCATTTGATAGCTTATCTTTTTTTTTTTATAAATCTTATGATTTAATATAGTATCTTTTTAATTGTTAAATAATGAAGATCGAACCTTTATCAGTTATTTTTCAAGCTTGGATATTATTTCCACCCTTATTTGACATCTCTCTACTTTATATTTTGTGATTTATTAAATTTTTATAATGTATAATTTATCGTTAATTTATTTACCTTCTTGCTATCAGTCTTCGTCAGCCTTTCGCTTTCCTGCCTTCTGAAGCTACTGGTCGTCGTGTCGTTGGACTCATCCTTGTAGTGTATCGACACGCCACGTTCCCTGTCGTGATTCGACCTAAAACCCAATTTTCATCCAGTGTCTTTAATCGAAATGACACTCTTTCATTCTGGCTTTACAATTTCACACTGTCGCATTCCCTTGTGGTAAGTGTAAATATGCATTCATGGCGTTATTAATATCACTTCAAATGGATGTTCCAGGTGAATATATCGAATCTAAGTGATGAGTTATGCAACCAAGTGAGGATTTATGCTGATTATATCTAGCGGTAAAACGGTTTTGTGTGGCACACACATGCATTATATTGTCATACAACGATATACTAATCAAGTCTACCCAATTTATCCCTATCCCTCTGAAATTTGCTCTAACGTTAAATTTGAGTACTTATTTATCATTAGAGCGGATTCTAAAGGGACAGGTTTAATAGACTTCTTAATATATGAACTCATTGCTTAGTCTTGCTCCATCTAATGCTACGATACTCTCTGGCATATATAAAATGGCATTATGACATGATTGATGATCTATCTTTCCTATATTATAAATCCTTGCATTTTATCCTGTATTTTGTCTCTACTAATAACTCAGATTTTCATCTCATAATGTCATTTGGACGTCGTCATATCCTTGCACTGCTTGCATTTGGGTGTGTTTGTGTGATAACCTCTTGGGCGGCGCAGAAATTGGCGTAGGTGGGTGTGGGGTTGGCGCAGCGATGGCCACATTGCCTTCCCTATTCACCATTGGCGCCATATGCGTTATGGCGCAAGACAGACTCAGCATACTGAACGATGATTTTCCGCATTTTTCCAATTTTTGATCTTTCGTTTTTTTCTAATTCAAGAAGTGAGCTCGAGGGAAAACCTCTGATTTCCACGAATGTCGTCGTAAATTAGCCCTGATGAATGAAAACCTAAGGTTTGGAAGGAGAATGCTTCACTTCAGGATTTGGGTAGGGTGTGCAAAGAACTGAGCAAATCTTTGGGGTAAGTTGAGAAAAGTAACACAAATTAATGGTTGGCTATGTTTTTGTTCCGCAAACTACTTTAACTAAATATTTTACAAAGTCAAGATTGCGAAAAGTAGAGTAGTCTATCCAAAACTCGCGCCAAATACTTAAAGTTAGTCGAATCTAACGTAAGTTATGGGAAAGCGATATGTTAAATTCAAGTATACATATATTAGTACTAATTGTAAATGTTAAAATCTAGATCTATGATAATGAAAATCTAAAAAAGCGTGTTAGATATTATGTTATTTTCTAATGAGTTAATAGTTGCTAATGACATACCATGTGTATGTGTCGGGAATCATAGTAGTTGTGTAGTTTCTTGAATATAACGCATAAGGGTCCCTGAGGGGATGCAAGCATTGACATCTTAAACCGTTAACTATGTAAATTTAATTAATTCAAATTTAAAACCTTAATATCCTAACGAAGGCCTGTCGGAATCGCTTGTTGAACACCGTATAAATTATTGGGTTTATTGTACCTAATTGTTTAAACGTATGCAAGTTTTAACGCAAGTTATTAAATACTTGAAATATATCCGAGCCAGAGGAACAGTGATCCCATCCACGCGGGTATATCGCAGGCATTCCCACAAAAGCCCTACAATCGATTAGGTAACTAAATATTTACTACTTAATTACCTGTATGAAATTGGCGACGAAGAACGGGGTCCAACATATGAAGAAGCATATGAAAACGACTGCCAGAACTCTGGTAGCCTTGTGTTCATTTGCTAGTTCTTGACTGGCGGTCTAAAAATCACCTGTTTTGACAACCTGTAAATGACGGAATGTCGTGTTAGAGAGCAAGAGAAGGGAGAAATAGTATGGAGAAGAGCATTCTATCACTTTGCCAATTACAAGAAAGCGTTTCGTCATTCTGTCATTTACAAATTACCCTTTTTCTGAATTTGTTACTTCTAATACTTTTAACAGATCTTTCAAGTATGTACTGTCTGTGACGTAAATATAACGAACGTAACATGTGTATCTTGGTCATAAATTTCTATTTACTTAGATAGATATCCTATTATCCTATGAACTTTGAAAGACTACAATCTGATCTAAGGCTTAAAACGATTGAAGCTCAACCTGAATCGAGTTCCTTCTGCTGACCCGCATGGCGATGTTCGTCAGATAGTTCGAAGTGCGGTTCTTCCACTTATTCAATGTGGATTTCGAGGTCTTCTTCTCCAACTTCTTGTGATTGTTTAATAGACTCACTGAAAATCGTTATTATCGACTTTACTTAAATGACATATAAGTTTAATAAGGCTATAAGTAAAAGTAGTATCTAATGAATTATTCAAAGTTAGGAATTAAAAGATTGCAAACTGTTTATTTTTTAGACTGGTGCATGGGCTAGTTTTATTCAGCTTGCTTAATGTTCTTAATATTAATTAACCTGTTGGACTAGTGCTCCTAAGCAATAGTTTATCAGCATCCACTTCGCCAACTGAAGATGTCCTGGAAAATCTGGATTTAAGCGGATATATCAGATATCAAATCCCCTAATAGTTAAGAATTAAGATATATACCTGAACCCATTGGAATATGTAACCACGCTAGGCTTATGACTGTTCAAAGCTCCGTTTGAAATACTGCTAGATTTTTGCACTGTAGGGACACTTGTAAAGCTATAATTAAAAATTCAATTGCCCTAATTGAACGAATTAATTGATTTAATTACCCTGTGGCTGTAGAAGTACTGTTCGTTCGAACATAGCCTAATTTTCTGTGAGGCATCGTCCTTCTCAGTCCATTACCATTTAGTTTATCATTCGCCTGATAATAATTAAGGTAATTGTCGAGACAGCTAGGTAATTAGTTAGTTAATATTACCTTCTGACTTAGAATTGATGCCTGTTTATTCAATAGAGCTGTCGTTCTAACGTATGTGATAGCCATAATGCAAAATGGAATGAGAAATGTCATCGTAGAGCCGTAGATTATGTAGTATCGGCTGAAGTAACAATTATTATTTGAAACTATATTTAAACTGAATAATTAATACCTGAATATCGCACAGCTATTATTCTGCAGGATATTTTCATTGTCATAGATCGCAATTACCGCGATCGGACAAGATACCAGTAGGGTAATTAACCAGACGGCAACTATCTTAATTAGGTGATTAGAAATGTCAATTTGGGCAATTAAATACCTTGATTAGAATGAGAGTTTTGGACTTGTTTCTGGTCCTGAGTGGCTGAGAAATTCCCAGATATCTGTCCAGCGAAATGACGGACATGTGCACAATCGATGCGCTGCACAGAAATACATCTGAATAGACGTACAGAAGGCAGAGCGACACGGACCACGTCCACACCCCTGAATGATATGTGGTAAACATATGAGGGCACAATGTTTTATATGCGACACATCACATTTAAGTCTTAGAATTTATCATTATATATGATTAAGAATAGACAAATTTTGTCGGTTTATATACGACGTTTCATATTTGATCCCTTCTTTTGATTGCTTATCCAACAAACGCTTTCAAAAGGCTCTGTCATTTGTCGTCGTCGTCGTCCCATATCTCATATATCAGTTGCAGAGAAATGATAAAGTGAAGGCAAAAAATGCCGCTTAGGTTAGAATGACCGATCAGTGCATTGCAGGCTGGGATATCTCGGGTTTCCCAAGTTTCTAGTGACGTCAGAACTTTAGAACTATAGTCGACTCGAAAGAATTTTCATCCCCTTATATGCTAGATGTGAAATTTGATTTATTTCCATATTATTTTCTTCTCTAAAACTTCAGATATGCTATATATTGCTACATTCTAGGCTTCATTTTATCCTCTTTTACGATAATCTAGTGGATTTTCCTTCATTTTACTCTCGAGGGCTTGACCACTTTTCTTCACTGCACAGCAGCAGCAGCAGCAACAACAACAACGCATTTTCCGGCCAAATTCGGTTATGTTCGATTGGAAACGTGCGTAAAAACCCTCGAAAGCAGCACATGTGAACTTTTCCTGCAAAAAATGATGCAGCAGAAATGTTTTTCGGTGATTAAATTGAGCGCGTCGCATTTAAATTTGAAATTCGGCACATGAAAAATTCAGAGACACGAAGGATTTTTAAATCTTTTAGAAGATACGTATATAAAGCTATCGAATAGTATATATGGAGCATTTTAGAAAATATATAAAATCCCCAAAAAAGAATATATGAAATTTCTACCATGTCGGACTTCGACGAGAATGCTGAGCGGCATAACGATGCAGCAGACGAGTAGATCGGCGACAGCCTGAAGATAAAGACGAGTTTTATATATCCGGGTACATGAAATATGAAATCCGCTCACCAAAGAGAATAGGAAATAGTTAGTGACATTGTGAAGTCGTCTATCGGCCCAAATCGCTATGCATACGAGGGCATTTCCTAAATTTTCACTCTTAAAATTTGACCTTTTTACTCCCAGACACATTATGTCACTGTATGACTCTGTCATTATATGCGATTTGTGTTAATACATTGAATGAACCCCATTTTCTTACTATTAGCCTTCAACAAATGGCCTCATATCTTTGCAGCAGATTTCATATATCCTTCTTTCCTTTCTTTCAAAAGAACATATCCAGCTAATCTCTAAAAAGGCCAACCAGAAGACAGAAAAGACTCCCCCAACATTTATAAGTAAATCCAATTTCGGAAAACGAATATCCTCCGATTCAACTTTACTCACTCAAATTAGAAACGGATTTAAAAAGGATAAAACAAGATAAGATAAAGCTTAACTCTGAAAGATTAGACACTTTTCCCAGTGAGACAAGGTTAAAGATAAGAGAACCAAGGTTAAATTAATGAAGCTCAGCTTTTAACAAGTGATGCCGACAGGATATACTATTTTTGTGAAACTAGAATTAAATTGCGCATAAGTTTAAAAAGTTCAAGTTTGGTCGCATGATTTAACCCTGATCTCTTAGCTTTTCCAGTGAGATGAGTTTAAATATGGAAAAATTGCTAGATTTTCTATTTTCCTTCCTACGAGAATTGTGATTACCTCAGGCGGGGAATTTTGAACGCAAACATTGCGCATTTCAATGAAAAAAACCAAAAAAGTCAATATTCCTTGAATTCGTTGAACTATTAAAACACTGGAAGACTGCTCTTTTTGATGGGGAAAGGCCTGATCATACAAAATTCATGGAATTCCATTGAAAAGTTGCAGGCAAAATCGATAGCTTGAATCATTTGATACAAGAATTTCATATTTTAGATTTTAGTTAAATTGTAAACTAAATTAATAGATAAAGTTATGAAGAAATTAGCACAAGTTAGTTTGAATTCAAATATGATTGAACATAATCTTACCGATCAAACCGACTAGACATAGAATAGGCAGGAATAGTAGTGCCAAGGCGTTGAATGTGTCTCTCTGTAATCATATTCGCATTCGTAGTTCATAGTTATTTTAGATTTTAACTAAGTGTCAACTTTTTAACTTTCAATTCTAGCTATGAATTTATTTCGGCGTTTTAATCGAGGAATTGATATTAATCCAAGTTTTAAATTTATTATGAATAGATATTAGCAGCTACTATATGACGGAGGACGGAGTCTATAGTTAATTAATGGGCAGTAAGGTGAGAATAGGAAGAAATAGTGCGGGGAAGACATCCTCCACCATAGAGTAGTTGCCATAGATATTACCTGAGTGGACGATGTCATGTGGACCTGCACCGTCAGGAAACTCCATTGGCTCATCGGTTATCAATTATCGATTCTGATGACGTGCGGAATTCGTCGAATTCAGATGACGTCCAACGACGACGAGGCGACTAGATTCTGAATCCCTGGACGACGACGCACCGGGTACACCAGATGGAGAGTGCTCATTAAACATACTGTAATTAAATTATTGCATCATCTGATGACATTTACAAAATATAATCATATGGGGAAACTTCATGATGTCAACTCATTCAAAATCAACTAAAAACAACATCATGAAGCCTCCAATGCCTTAATCAATTTTAGACTTACAAGAAATAGAGAATAATAGAGCACCAATTACTGTAGCGTTCAACTCGAATGTATTTACGATTAAACTGAAAAGAGGAAGTGATTTATCATAATTGACGGATCTGAGGTTAAATACGAGTGGGGAATGGGGAATAAAAGTGGATGTCGCGAGATTTGATATGCTCCGATAGCATATGAAACGTTTTGACGAACGTATAGCATGACAAGGGGTAGAGAAAAAGACATAAGGCAAAAAGAAGGATGAGAATGGAGGAAAAGCCTGAAATTTTGAGAGCGCACAGCACATAGCCCTAGTGTGAAAGAGAAAGATGAGCCTCACAAGCATGAGGGATAAAGAGGGGTATATGAAATCCGGGAGAGAAAGGGGAGAAGAGATAAAGATACCTGGATATTGGGATATTGAGTCATGACAACTCGCAAAACCTCAATTGCAGCATTGTTTCAAGAACATCAACCTTGATTTAAGCACTACTCGCGAATTTTCGAATAATATCGTAATAGATCAAAATATAAAGGCATTTAAATTCAACTTTATAGCTAAAAACTATAGAGATGTATAAAATCCAACTTTATATATTTGTTTCGAAATGAGGGATAAACTTTGATTCGATCTCTATTTAAGTCTACACTCTGAATAATCTCGGACTAGAGAAGTGATAAATTCGATTATAAGGAAGAAAAAGTGAGAGAGAGAGAGTAAAAGGCTATCTGAAGTTTACCTAATACCCCTCTCATCTTTTATATCTCAATCTAGAATCTCAGATAGGGGTGTATATAAGCTCTTATAAGTCCCTCCAAATCTAATCCTCCATAGGTCAATGAACATGCACAACATTTTTATGCGATAAAAATAGGGATATTTAAAATCTTGGAATTTTTATAAATTCAATTTCCAAGCAAATAGAATCGACGCCAGTCCAATACTTTAACTAGGGAACTCCAATGTTCGCTGTATACTAATTAAAACGAAGAATATAAGAGCCGAGAGTAAAAATCATCTCATATCGAGGTTTAATTAATGCAATACACATTGTAATAAATAAATTAATTAATGGGCTATAATATATGAAATATATGAGGCGAGAAGCTGTTGTTTCAAAAATGTTATCTGAAATAGGGTAGAATTTGTAGAGAATCTTTTTGAAGACTGAGTTAATTGGGTTTGAGGCGCAACGTTTTTAGGTCCAAAAATCCGAACATTCGTGTGCAAATTTCTATTTCAGCCAATGATATAGAATAATTAAATTAATTAAATATTAAATAAAATATATTAATTAGCGAATTTAAAGTGAACATATCAGGCGATGTTTGTCATATACATTCGTTAGGCGAATAATGAAAACTCGAAGTATCGAAGTAATTCAAGACATCCGATTTTAAGCTTAGAGTTTAGAGCGAAAAGACTTGTGCTCACTTTCGCTAGTTCGCTAGCATTCTCTCACAGTCATTTTTTTCGGTTTTCGTTTAAACTTAGAGCATTAAAAAATACGCCAAAAACTACAAATTTTATCAATCGAAAATCAGAAAAATCCATAGAATTTTGTCACGTTTCTGTTGGAAAAAATCGTGCGCGCAAAAAGAGTTTCTCACTCACAAGTTTGAAAAGCAGGAAGCAAATCGTGTTGGAAAATAGCTCTAAAAAGCGAGAGAAGGTGAGACAAAGATAAAAGGGGATATAAACTAGGGAAAAGGAGGATCCACCGAGTCATGAAAGAGAATGTGAAACAATAAGAAATAAGAAACAGACTAGGCGGTTTTATTGAAACAGCCCTATCGCTCGCTATCCCAGTTGCAATGAGTCGTTCCGAATTTTGGCCATTCAAATTCCCCATTTTCGTCTATTTTATTTTCTCATTCGGTTTTGATATCGATCAAATAAAACGAAAACGATGATTTCCCAATGCGATTTTTCCAGGTGTGCAGCAGATATTTTCACAGTTCAAAAGTGCAAAATGATCAGCCATTCTAAATTTAGTCGACACACTTCTTATGCAGTTCATTGTGCATTTGACACATTATTATCGAGTTAAAAAGTGAAATGATGATCACATTTCATCATATAAAAATTCTACTTCCTTCCAGGGTGGCAATTCAAAAAAGTAGTACCATAAAAATCGATAAAAAAATATCATCATCATATGAATTTTCTAAGCTGAAAATTTGAATTTCCACCATTCCACTACCCAAAATCCCTACCCTATACCCTATAGGTAAGCTATTGCTATTTAAATTGATCCAAAATATGCGTATATTCGTCGAACTGCAGTGGTACTACTTTTATTAATTGCCTTCAGGTTACTCATTATCTGAATATACAAGCCTTGCAATCTGAGAGATCGAAAAAAATCACGAGGCAACTTTTGCAAAATTGAATTAATTAGTACGTGAAAGTTGATAGATGAAGTGAAACATGAGTAGGTGAAATACTAGAAAAAGCAAAGATGCGAAAAAAAAACTCATAAATTTTATGCTGAAAAGAAAAGGTTTTTTGCGAACCTCTAATATCTAAAATAATGAATCGAAGCAAGCAAATTCCTGCTTCCGAGCTTTTACTTTCTCTGCATTTCTTCGCTAATACAAGTTGACAGATCCCCAGAATTATTGCTCAAATACCTTCGGAGAAAAGTTTTCGCGAAAAATTGCGAGACGGCAAATTTTTGCCATCAAAAACAATAGAAAGATGAGTGTTTATAGTGGTGGAGTTCGGAGAGAATATTGTACTTTTCATCTAAAGCCAATAGTATTAGCTAGATTTAAAAGATGACGATATTTATAACATTTCGAGCACCCCCCGTATAATTAGAAGAAGGCAGCTGAATTTGCCTTGGTATATCGAATGAAATTTGGAAAGTGTGTTTCTGATATTGTCAATGACCAATAACTTGAGACGAAATAATTGGTGCACAAATTCGAATATGCAAAGTGTGCATTGCGTATTCACAAATAGTCATCCACCTCACTCCTCGAATATGATATAATAGTGGAAAGTCTGCTGCGAGCAACGCCCTAATTCCCGCGTATAAAAAGATGTTATTTACTTAGTCTCAAATAATGAGCCCTTGACAATATCGTGCTGTTAAGTCCGAAACTAAATTTACCTATATGTTTACCACCTGAATTCCAAACATTTCAACGAGAAAGATGTTCATTTCTATGGAAACTCGTCGAAAATACCGGGATAAAGTAAAACCTAAAGCCACGCAATTTCCGAGCGTTTTTCACATGCAAAGGAAATGAAGAAGCCTCATTCATGATCAGATCACAAAAATCCCAAGTCCGCAAAATATGACGTTAGACCGTCGAAATGTCAAAATATAATTCACAAGAGTCATCAATTGCTGCTAGAAGGCTAAAGAAAGACGGTTCGAGGATTTACCGGAATTTCATATATCTCTTGAGATTTCAAGTGCCTGTCTTACATACACTGTTTAGTCTGGACCTTCGCGCGATTCTCTCCATCTTTTTTCGCACTATTTCGACAGAAAAATCTCACGTACCGATCGACCTCTGATGTGAGGTTACTCGAAGTCACTATTTACCGTTCATGATTTAGATTTAATTTTAGGAAAAATAGAAGATATTCCCAGGTTATTAAGTCTCCCGAAAGATTATTTGACGGACGATCCCCGTGCGACTTTGGGCATTTTTCTCTGAATAATAGCGCGCCATTCCAAACTTCAATCATTTTTATGGTAACCCAATAACTTCGCTTGTCGCTCTATAAAATTACACCTCTTCAAAGAACCAAACTACCAAGAATGGACCAGATGCAATTAATAGAATTAAAACCTTGGAAAAATGAAGATCAACTTCTTGGGATTAAGTTTTGGATAGAGAACTTTTACTTGAATAACGAAATTGGCATTTGTCGATGAAGATCAACTTTTCGAGGTGAAAGTTGCCGAGGAAAAGACCTGAAGCAACTGAAGTGGGGGATTTGAGGGTTTGGAAGATTCTGCACAAAAGAGCTCCGAAAGGAAAATAAAACCTCGATTTTGAAAAGCATCTCGGCACCCTTCACCTCCACGTGCGTGGGAAAGTGAGAAAGCTCAACTTGAAAAGTCACCCGGAAAAGAGAGCTCTAATGCTCTAATGAGAAGAGAGGACAAAGCCCCGAACTCTATAAACCCAGAGAAAGGCGAATATGTGGAATTCCAATGCAGGAAAAGGTGATCTTCGTAAATGTCTCGAAAGAAAAGCTAATCTTCGTCGATACGTTTGAAGGATATATGAAACCCAGGCAGCTTATATTCTGATAGAAGATGTTAAATTTCAGATTCCAGAAAATCTGCATTCTAGTCCAAGTTTGACAGAGAATTTCGGCAGAAGTACGCGAGTTTTCCCTATTGCCCTAAAGTGTTTGCACAATTGAATTTGCATGAATCTCGACTTGAAGCGCAAAAATCCCCGCTGCACAGAAAATTAGATCCACACAAAACACATCGACCTCTGAGAGCTCAAAGATAAGACGGGATATATGAAATTCCTTAGATATCCTCAAATTACTGTAGAACTGCAATGTGTTGGATTGCAAAATCAAATTTCTTGGAGAATGCTCACATAAAAGTGAATAATGCTCGGGGAGAATACGAAATGGACCGGGAAATTTTTCGCACATATTTCATGGGCGGGCGAAGGGGGAACGAGTAGGAGGCCGTAGTGGATTGAAAAGAATCTGGTAGGATTTGAGCTCTGAGGATGACCTAATTGAGCGAAACGCTACGAGTTCGGTCCCGTACTGGATCTCCATTTTTATTCCTCGGCTATCAAACATTTATGACCTTGCACGAAATTCAATTCATAAGCAGCGAATTCGGGCTCCTTGTAGTCTGTTGACTCACACACTAGCGAAATTAGCCTTTCGTCTACAAAAGTTGAGTGGGAAAATAGCGCTGAAATGCGAGAGAACGCGAGAAATTCTCGCATAACCATAAAATAAGCTCGAAATATATGACCATATTTGAGAAAGAGAGGAAAAATGCCTGAAAGCACATGATAAATGGATATATGAAGAAGAAGAAGAAGGAAGGAAAGAAGGAACATGGTGCGGATAAAAGAGATAAAAAATGAAATGAAGAAAGCGAGTAATTTAGTCGCTCTCAGCTTCTAATAGATAATAGCATATAGAGAGATGGCAATCCTTACGTTAGAATACTAAATTCGACAACTAGCGCTAGAAAAAAGCTGATCTTCACCAAATTTGAAGGGTGGAGTTGAAATTCCACAAACGTAAGTAATATTCAGATCCAGACAAGCATTTCTGAAAAGGTAAAGTCCTTGATGAGAGACAATGTCATTAGAAGAGAATCAGAAAGTGCAAAGTGGTTGTTTGGTTTGTGTGTATTGACGTTTGAAATATGGGGGACGCACAAATTAGCTCCGCCTATTCTTTGATGTTCAATTTCCCAGTAGGGAAAATTGGCTGCGAATTAAAATCATAAAATTAACAATTTGAGTAAAGAATTTCGAAAGTTGCCAAATTTCAACTCTAAATTTGGTGAGGCGTTCCTTCCAAATGTCTTAGTGTCTGGGCGAAGAAAGGTAAGTTTCGACCAGAATAGGGAATGAGCTGCTCGAAAAGCCGCAGTTCCGAACGAAAAATTCGGGGGCGCAAATTCGCCCCACCGATTTTTCGGCTCACCGACTTTCGAAATAAAAATTTCAAGTAGAAACGCAAAAATTTACATCATTTCATAAGAAATGAGTTGTGAAATGGATCTTTGAGGTATTGTTTATCTCCGAAGGACAATAGACATTATGATAAAAAGATTATCCTCTTTCTCTACGTAAAACGCTCGGCCGACTAATATTTATTCGAGTCATAAATAATTCTCCTATATACTCGAAGAAAATAGAAAATTACACTGAAGAAGAAATATATATATATATATATATAAAGTTGGTCTTCATGTGAGGTCTTCCAAATATCAATAAGAGGCAATTATAAAGTCATAAAGTGATACTGATTTATTATGTCTTATCGCATCCTCATATAATAAATCAAAGCTAAATTATTGATAAATCTATGGTTTTGCACGGGGTGTAAGGATTCGCAATAACGGAATAACACAGAGCACATGTTGGAATGAGGTCAGACTTGTGTTTATTCAGCGATTTTCTAAATCCTTTTATTCCCAGGAGGATAATAGTGGCGAGATAAAGGATCTTTGAGACGCAATATCATGGACTCTAACGACAAACTCGGCGCAAATTCTGACCTCCCAAAAATGCTCTTCAAAAATAAATATTATGCAAGAGTTTGGTTGCTCGGGAACGAATTCCGGCAAGTTTTGGCCCTTTCGAACCGTTCTATCCCCCAAACCAAGAATATGCAAATTGAAATAGCTCCTCGAGGAATTGAAGACAATGAGTAACTCCAAAATGTGGGCAAAATTCAAATTGGAAGAGTTGGTAAAGACAATCAATTGTCTCTGTATATCCCTGGACATTCTGGGTATATGAAAGCCTTAATCGAGAAAAGAAGAAGTTTGATTTACAGAACATTTCAAAATGACGAGCTTTTGTATGCGAGCTTCCGAGCTTCCGGACTCCTAATCAAGAATAGAAACTCTAGAACCGGGAAGGGTTTACGAGGACGTTTCGCCCCTTTGTGCGTCAAAAGTTTGAATTTCCTTAGCTCGTTAACGAATAGATTCAGAAATTTTCGAAGCCTCCAACATTTTTAGATAAAAATGTCCAAGTTTTGAAAATATATGGACTTTCAGGGCTAAACAGGCCTATGAAGTTTATAACACATGCGCAGAAAAATCACAGGGACGTTAGTTGTGAAGATACGGCTTTTATAATGCTCCAAAAGTCAAAGAATTTTAAAAATAGATAAAAAATAAATTGTAGAGCATAGGATTAGGTAGTTCAGTATCAAAATGATCAGCACATTTTGGCACCAAATTTAGTCTATCCGGCCCTAGCCCTAGCCATATTATAATTTTCCTGCTCTTCGGGGTATTATAAAAGCCCTAATAGGATAATATTCAGCGGAACATTTCGACTTAATGGGAGCACACATGATAGATATGGCTTAAAGTTTGCCCTAGCTATGTCAAAGTTTTGAAAATGTATGGGTTTTAGGGCTTTGAGAAAAAGTTGAAATGAATTCCAACCGTTCCCACGGGGGCTGCACGTTATGTGCAGATTGTGTGAAGAAGAAGCAAATGAAGAATGATGCAAATTAATAATTTTAGGGCCTCAGTGCATTAGAAATAGCATCACGCTTGGGAAGTTCACTCTATTATCTCGAAAAGCCCTAAATATTTTATTCGCTATATATAAAAAGGATATCCCTAAGTGGGCGGATTAAGTCTTATCATGCAACACCATTTATTATAACCATGTAGAATATAATAAAATTATCAACAATTTAACAGCACTTAACTGCCTAACAATTAAATTATTTTGATATGGCAAAGACTTTTAGGAATGGCATGGTAGTTGAATATATTGCACAACGGAAATGCTTTTAAAGAATTCAAAGACTAGAAAATTGATTAGACACATACTTTTCATATAATATGATCCCTACTAAAAATCAGATATCTACAAATAACCACTAACCAATTCAAATATCTACAAGTATAAGTAATAGATAATAAAATGTAACCTAGAACGTTACCGTAATTAAGCGAAAATTACTCGTCTATCCTTGGTGATTTCTCGAGTTTTTGACTCGTTTGAATTTTTCCGGGAGTTCAGCGGGAAGAGGCCGATTTTTCGTTTCCGGAAGTGCGAAAAATGCTACCAATGTCTGATAATTTGAATTTTTTCTTAAATTTTCTAATTTTCTTTACTTGTATCGACAAAAGTATCGAGAAGATCACATATGGTGTAACGGTATTCACAAATCTGAGCTGAGTTATGAGTGGGGCGACCGCAGAGCCTAACCGTGCCCCGACATTGCACACGCCTCGAGCCATGCTACGAACGGCCGTGGGGAAAAGCTCTAAATTATTCAGGCTATCAATTTATCATATCATCATCATCATCATAGAACAGGAAATGACATATTCGGCGATTAATTATATCGAGAACCTAGAATGCTGATGATGTACCTGCTGAATAAAGATGTAAAACTTTCCACACCGGGTCGATACTGGCTGACACGATTAGTGATAAGATCGATACGATCGAGTTCCTATCGGAGGTCAGAAGAATTGATAAAACCCCCGTCCATCCACATATCATGCAGATCGTCAAAGCCACCACCGCTATGGGCTTTCTTCCGCACCACTTTGATAGGGCATATGGTATAAGCCCTGAGTTTATCATTTCATCAAGAATCATACCTTTCTTACCGAACAAAAACTTGAACATCCCCATGAGCCCCATATTCAGATATCGGTTTCCCGGCAGAAAATCCAGGTAGAAGTAAAATCCGAATGATATGATCGAGGCAGCGATGAAACAATAGCACAGGCCAATTAGGGGAATCGAAATACGAGAATGTCTGCAGAGTTCAGAATAGCCGTATCTTTTCTGGATCGATGAGAATTGGCCAGATCTCTCAGACAGGTTTCGATTTTCATCCATTTCAAAGTTGCCGATGGGCTCGTTTGAAGATGCTGGTTTGATTGGAGGGGAAAGGTGCACAATTTCATACCATTCCGATTCAGCCGAATCTAAAGTTGTCTATTTGAGAAAGTTTCATTTCAAAATACCGTTAATGGTGCAAATATTATTTTTCTTAGCAATCCAAATAGCACTTTTCCTAGCCTCAGCTAATCTATTAACACTAGCAAGCCATCTACTCGATTCTACGGTTAGTAGATGCTAAAAATATCTATTTTTTCATAGAAAATCAATTCCTCTTATACAAATGATATGATGCAAATAACTATAGCAGTAGATATGACGATATGATAACTCCACCAGTTTAACGTTAACCATGCTGTTATTGCTGTGAATGTCTAAATTTCATCAGTCCTTAAACAAAGAATTTTTAACTCACCATAGAAATACTCCATCCGTTTAAACTAACCACTATTAGTCTCGAACTCGATAATTCCAACGCCTCAATGATGAGCGTTAAATTGCAGACCTAGAATATGTGAAGCTCGATTGAAATTGAATCGTAATTCTCAGACCATATATCCCCCACACGGCGCCCCGATGCAAAACGAAATGAAGATCAGGGCTTTCCATGATTCGTTTAGCCCGCTTAAAATCGTCAAGTTTCCCAGTAGAACTATTGCCAGACAACCTGAGACAAATAAGCGATTGTATGTAGATTTGAGTCAACTCATTTTTGATATTCTTACAAATTATCGTAACTCTCCTTCCGTATTTATCGGCGGCCCATCCAGATACAAGACTCCCAAATAGTGCTCCAAACATGGTGGCAAATGGCAGTGCCATAAGCACTTTGGATTTCTGGCAATGCAGATCCCATCTAACTAGTAACGAATTGAATTCCCATTTTTCATACAACTCCTCGCTTTCTACAGTAAGATTCGCATCTCTAGAGCTACAGTATTCCTGGAAATCGTCAAATTTAATTCGTCTTTCGAGATTTTCTTACTATCGAAGGTTCGTAGAAGGACGACGCCAACATAGATGCACAAATCGGGTAGTAGGATAATTGGGTCAATACAAACAGCGTTATTTCGTATTTCCTGAGGTTAATTGCTCAATCAGCTCTTGATTAGAGCAACTATTACCCAAAATCCTCCTTGACGGTCCTCCGGACATGCGTAGATTTTGAGGGCGAGTTGTTAAGCATCGGTAATTCCGGTGACATTTTGTAGCTTTCTGTAAGATTTACTAGTTCTTTACTTTTCCCTACATTTCCTGACCCTAAAGCCTACACACAATGCTAGTAGCTCCTAAGAAACGTGTAAAAGTGAGCAGTGTAAGAAAACAGCGTGAAAGATACATATCTGAGACCGCTTCAAAATGAGATGAAAATTGCAAACTAGCGCAAAAAATTAGGCGAAAAATCTTCTATAGTAAATCGATCCCTCTGAATCCGAATTTGGAGTCGAAATTAATTGGAGAATCATAATATTGGCTAGACTGATAACATCATCTGTTGCGTGGAAAGAATATAAAGAAGCCTAGCTTCAAGACCTAATTTCTCATAGGCTGTTGCCATACGAACTAGTGAATTTTACGGGAAGACAACATAGCATTCTATTCAAAACGGTAATTTGATCGATATGCAGGATTAGTCATCATAGTTACGAATTGCGAGTAGCGTACCTGCCCTGTCTTCTCGAATTTTGCAATTACATGTCCAGTGTCGATTGTGGATCTGGGATCTGAAAAGAGAATAAATAAGCCCCGTCCCCCTTACTTCAAGCCCGTTAAATGAAGATGAAAATAAGAATTCTGTCAGTAACAGCTATGTGTCAGTTGTAATAACCCCATTTCATTTTCACTTTTGAACAAATTTATTCAACACAACTCACGTCATTAAATAATCGAAAAAAACATTAAAGTTAAAAAATGGAAATCCTTGAAAATCGGCCAAGTAAATAAGATGTAAAACAACGAAATTATTGAATGAAACATGATGACATTTTCAAAAGATGGAAAGATAAGGACCCAAATTACAGCTCATAAAGTTAATATCAGAAGTCAGAACCAGAAAGATGGTATATAATAAATGTTTACTTACCCCTCGATTAACTGGTTAATTAGCTCGTTAATTGCTTAACTAGATAGCGAGATTCCTTCCTTCTAGCGATACGCCGACGGCTCGCTGAGCCTTGTTCTTCTTGGTTCGTTCCTTGAAGTCTCTGGTGGCTCTGTCCAATCGAGACATGGCTTTGCTTTTTCGCTCACCCTTAAAATTTAGGACCTGTCATTTCTACTCGTCAAGATAAACATAGATTTTTTTTCATCCATCAAACAACGTATTTTCAATGAATTTGTAAAAAAAAAATACCTTGAACTCTCCTTCAATCGTGGATTTCGGTCTGATGACGTAATCCTTCGTGGATGGACGGGGTACTCTACAAAAGTAGCCATTTTTTTAATTGTTTAATTTAACTACGCTGACATTTTGAACAAATATCAAAATTAGCATAATTCGCATAAACTAATTTTACCTGGCTCGGTTGATGAATCCCTTGTCTCTGGGCCCCAGTGGAGTTGAAGATGATGAGGATGGAGCTTCAGTGAGCGTGGTCGGCGTCTTCGTGGCCGACACCGAAGTCGCGTTGCCTTCATCATCCACACTGAAACCAATAATTTATGGGAATTTGTGCAAATCTAAAATAACCTCAATCTTCTCCTCTTCGCGGCGGGCATGTGCTCCAGATCTCGCTCAAGACGTTCCTCCTTTGTCAACGACCTAAAACACTTTAAGTCTTCAAAAATATCTAAATCGTTGAAAATTTCCGGCTATGAGTACTTATGTCCCAATCGCTATTTCCTTCTCTACCCCTCGCTATTTCTCCTGTCTCTAGCTTTAGGACATAAATATCATTTTATTTCGTGGAGACAGAGACACTCCGCGTGGGATAGAAGTACTCGCGGTCAAAATTTGCAAGTTTTGAAACTGTTCGCTTTTGACCTGAAGTCAGTATCCAGCTGGAAGATGGGTCTGGACCATTCTCGGATCAATTTGGCGGCCATTTCTTTGTTCTCTTTCGTTTCCCTCGGATGCTTGTAGAGGAGCATCACCGCTTTGCCTATTCCGGACTGTTTCAGGATGCTCTAAATCTTCTCTCTTCAATTATATGACTTTTCCAAGCTTTACCGCTTCGAGTCTGTTGAAAGATTGGAGGATTTTCAAGATGGTGGTCCTGATTTCAAGTGCAGGCAGGGATTTATCAGGCAAGGGGGCTAGCCATTCAGACACTGCGGAGAGCATCCCGTTGTCCATCATGGTCTCAGCCAAATCCGCCTGAAAACTCCGTATTTATTGAAAAAGAAAAGATACAGCAATCCTCACCCGAATTAGCATCGCCTTCACTTCGCTCAGCATTTTTCTCTTCCTCAAAGCAGGACGTCTTTCGATGTTCGAGGTGCGGTCGTCCTGAAATTGCGAGTTGAAATTTTGTAGCATATTCTTTCGACTTTGTAACTTTGTAAACAAGTAAAGAATATCAGAAATTCTGGACCAAAATGGTTCAGATTGCTGTAGTTTTTCTTTTAAATTTTTCGAAGGTATGAAAGCTAGATGAAAAATGTAAACTAAAAAATTTATTATATAGATTACTGTAGTTCTGACCTTAGCAGCGGCCCGCATGGCCTCAACCATGGCAGCTATCGTTCCGTCGTCGTCGTTGATGATGTCGATTCCCCCATCCTTTCTCCTCCTTCTGTGACGACTTCGCTCCTGCTTCTTCTTCTGCATCATCGTGTCGAAGTCCCATTGGAAGTCGCTGAAAAGACTCTCGTTTATCATACAGCTATTTCAGACTGTTTTCGTCTCTATCCTTAATCATATGATATCTGAAACTAATTGAAAATCACTAACATCGTGTCTTTTATCATAAGTTATATGGAACTCAAACATACCTTTCATCCCTCTCGTGCCTGTCCCTGATCTCCCCATCGTCATCATCCTCGTTCTGGCCTTCTTCTTGCTGAGTCTCCTCCTTCTTCGGTTGTTCTTCCTCGTCATCCGAGTCCTTGCCGAAAATGTTGGCCATCAGTTCGCCGACCTTAAATTTATTCCTTATTTTTTTTTGAAAACGAGAAACCCACATCTTCCGTATTGCGTTTCGTCGGCTCTTCCTCATTGTCGGAATTGTCTGACAGATCAGAGCCAATCAGGTTCCTTCTCTTCTGATTCTGTTCGACGGGCGATCCGGATTTCGATCGCTCTCCTTCTTCCTTCTCCACAAACTCGTCGTCGTCAATCACCGTCCTGCGCTTCTGAACCACGATGTCGTCGTCATCGTCATCGTCCGAATTCAGAATTCTCGACGACGAAGCGGGCTGGTCTTGGTCTTGTTGGTGCTGGGATTCAGGAGCGGGTTCTTCGGGATTTTCTGCTGGCGTTTCTTCCTGAAAGTTAGTTTTCGAATTTTTTAAAAGACGATAAACTCCAACCTCATCATCAGAATCGATCATGACCCTCTTTTTCTGCGGAGTGACGTGGACGGGAGAATTAGGCTCATTTTCTTCTTGCTGCTGATGTTCATCAGTCTCCCCTAAAAGTTCTAAATTTGAAGAGTGGCGATCAAATTAGAATACCGTAATCGCCCGCTGAGTCGACATTGCTCTGCTCGTTGTCGGGGATCTGTTGGGGGGCTTCTTTTGGGTCTTCTCGATTTTCCGAGTCTTGGTCCTGACTTTGCTGATTTGACGGGGATTTGGGAGATTCAGATGCCTGGTTCGGGGAACTGTCAGAATCCATCTTCTTAAAAATCGATATTTACCAAAGTCTCAAAATCAAAGAAGTGTGAATAAATAAAAAAGAAAACGCAAAAGGAAAAAAATGAAATATCGAACGACGCATATGCAATACGAAAAAGCAACTGAGAAGTGTCTGCATCTCTAGCTCTCTCTCTATTCAGCATTATTTCGTTTCTTGGGCGCAATTTGCACCCACATTTTGAATTTCTCGCTCATTTTTCTAAATTTTTAAAAGTCGACCTCTTGAAGCTTACACCCGCTTTTCTAGTAATAACATGAAGGAAGGAAAAAAGGGTGGAAACTGCAAAAGGTCGAAATTTCTTGATTTTCAAAATTTTCGAGATTCTCAACAAATTCAGTGCCTTCCGACGATGAACTCGAACGCTCAGAACTGGTCTAGCAGCCCAGGCGGCGTGCACGATTCCAACACCGTCCAACGTAGATCCAAGTTCTAGTCAGCCCAGAAAAGAAATATCTTCAGACATTCGTCGAGTCGGCCGCATGCTCAACATGACGTTCACGGACGACCAATATGAGGCTATTTATTTGGTAAAAAATAAGATAAATAGGATAAAATAAAACTTCAAAGATTTAAAATTTAAGGCAATCAAAGCGGGCGCCGATCCGACCGCTCTGGCGCGCATCATCGCCGAAATCGAGCAGTTCCACCAGGTATCAGATTTAAACAAAAAATTACTCCTAAATTAAAATTTGGGTTGAAATGGCCGGGTTCATCAGTGTTGAAAATGAGTTTAAAATAGCTATGAATTTGATGATTTGGTTGCAGAGACAGGCCCAGGCTTCGACAGTCAACGAAGGTCCCTCACCTTCCTCAGATAGGGAAAATCGTCCAAATCGCACTGCTTACAGATGAATCATAAATCCACCAAACACCTCAGACATTTCTCAAATCTCATACAGGTTTTCAAACGTCATACGAGTATACAAATTGCATCGTTCATCAAATTGCTTTATTTTCTGATTTTTTAAAAATCTTTTTACAAATCGCATTTTCTCCGACCCGAAAGACATAGTATTGATTGAAAAATAAATTATTTTTGTCGCTAAATTCTTTGAAATTGCAAGTAGAATGGGTAATTTGACTAGCCCAGCTTATTTAACTCCAACTTTTTCTGCAGCGCTCTGCTCGAGTGGTAGATTGTGGCGTCGATCAGCTGGGCGGCTGCGAATACTCCGCCCACAATCGCGCACAGAGACACGATAAACGACGCGAAAGATCTGCAACGAATAAAAGATTACTGTAGTTTCCCGTAATCCTTAAAAAACAATAAAACAGCAGGATGATCTCGACAGTTTCTAAGCGCAATTACTTTCACCAACTTTCGTGGTATTCTACTTTTGTATTTGTTTAACTCTCACTTTTGCCTCTCCTCGTAGTGCACCATGAGTGGGGAGAATTCGTACTGCACGAAAAAGCCGGGCAATCCCGACACTCCTGAATTTTTGGCATAAAATGTTGAAAATGCCAAATCTGTCTACCTTGCTTCAGCTCCTTTTGGTGGAAAGTCACAGAGAACTGGTGGCTATTTTCGATGCGGCCGTCCAGATAGAAATAGCCGGTCGGCACCACTTTTAGATAGTACTGATACATGACTCCTCCTGGAAAGATACTAATTCGAATGCTGCAATACATTTTTAGATTGCAAAATTTTAATTAAATTTTAAAAATTAGCACATTTTCAGGCTTTGATGGAAGGAGAGGAGAAAGAAAGGTCGAAGCGACGACCGCGTGGAATCACGGAATACATCGAGGCACAAAAGGCGTTGGGCAGCTGCAGCGAGACGTTCCGTCGCACCGCTGGACGGGGATTCTATTTCGGACTCGCTGTGGGGGTTCCCTTCGGACTGCATTCCGCTTATAGGTGATTTTTCAAATCTTTTTTCCCACTTTAAATAGCTTGTCAAAAATTCTTCAATTTTCACTTAAAAGTTGTCAAAGTTCTCAGTTTTAAGGAGCTATGAAAATTTTTGCATGTTTCAAAAACTTTTGAAAATGCGCTATTTAAAATTTCTTAAGGTACAACAACGGCATTCGCCCGCCGCATATTTTCCTGCTGAAGTCCCTCGTTTCGGGGGCGATTCCCTTCCTCACGTTCACCACCATCGGAGTCATGGCCGGCGCTTACAACTGTTTGTATGTCAAATGGGAGGATTAGTGATTAACCGTGATTTCTTCAAAATTGTCTAGTTTTTGATAGGTCAATAATAAATTTATATTTATTGTTTCAAATATTCTTTAACTCACCATGACTTTGGTCGACGAGTTTTCCATCCAGAGGGTAGGCTTTGCCTGGGTAGTCCTTGCCGAACGAGAAATGATGAATCGTATGCGAGGCGTCGAACTTCGAGGGGTCGATCGAGTGTAGATCGTGGACTCAAGTAGAATAATGAGGGAAAAGAAGACAATTACCCAATCATCCTCCCTACCATGAGATCTGTGAGTTCTGTAGGGCTCGCCTGGTGCAAAATGGAAGTTTCCAGCGACTTTGGCGACCTGAAAAATGTAACAAGTCTTTGAAAAAGTTTTTTGATAAAAATTTTTGAAGATGAAACCAAATGCCGTACCTGCACTTTGCCATAGACCCTGCATCCCTCGCCCTTCTGCTCTGTGTACCGTTTGAGGTACTCGTCAGACTTGCATTGTTCGACCTCCTCGATGTTCACCTGCCAGCCCTTCCCCGCGTACGCGTCCTTCACTTCGTCACACGTGTTACAGCAACTGAAAGGTCGTCTTTTCCTCTTCAAAAGAGATCATTTTTAGAAAAGAGATGGTAAAAATCATAGAAAGATAAATGGAAATTTCCGCACCTTCCTTCCGGCAAAGCCCCGTAACAACTTCCACAGGCAGGCAGCGCCGACGGCGAGGCATTTGCCACAGAGGACTTGTTCGTGTTGGCCTCTAAATTTGGAAAAATAATTCAAAATTACATTACTGTAAAATACCGTACCCATTTTCTGCACCGTATCCGAAATGTTCAGTCCATTTTTGTCGATGCGCAGCTTGTAAATGTCGTGCTGAATGTTCTCCTGCGTGTCACTGCTCACATCCATCACATCGACGGTCACAACTAGAAAATAGGATTTTATAAACCCGGGCATATGAAATCTATTTTGATTAAGAATAATATGCTAAGGCATAGAATCAAAACCAGGTATTATACAAAAAAAAAATCGGTAGAAAATACTCACATCCACAAGGCAGACGGTGAAAAATGATGTCGAAATGAATGTCCACACGGATATCGGAGGTCGAGGAATCCACGTAGAGCTGTAAAGAAATTTCATATATTCTCCACTATTCATGAATTTGAGTAATTGCATAACAGTGCTTTGCCTTGTCCGACGAATCCCTCTAACAATTGACTCAAAATCGTTTTTTTTTTTTTTTTTCAATTTTACATAAATTTTTATGGGAATATTTTCCGCTTTGATTGCCAGGGATGTTTTAAAGCGTTTTTCAGTAAAGAAATATTTTTAAAATAATGCATAGATAGAAAGCTATAAGTTTTCCTGAAAAATGACGCCAGACAACCCAAAGCATAAAGCACTGGATAAAATACCTGCTCGACAACTTCCGTCGACAGAAAACTGTACGTTTCCAGCACCGTCAAGCAGATGATCACGATTGAAGCGATTAGGGTCACTCAAATCCGCATTATTTTTTTTCTTTTCAAATAATCGGGATTTTTGTATTATTTTTTCACCCTCATCTTTTTCTGAGTAATACGGGAAAAGAAAAAATGGATGAATAATACAAAAGAGTGAGGTTGAATAAAAACTTACCAAATCCCCCAGATAGGGTTTTGACCCGGAAATCCTCCATGGGCTTCGTGTAGGCGTCGAATTCGCGCACCATCGAGAATATCGACACCATTTTGAGCTGAAATAAACAAAAATCAGCAAAATCACGACTTCACGATTACAAAAACAGAGTTTTTTAGTATTTTTTATCGGGATTTCATAACCCTACACACAAATGTCTAACTTCTCTACATTTCAATTAACTGCGACTTTTAATAAAAATGTATTTATTTGTTTTTACGTATACTAATATTCGGGAAAGAGTTGAATGTACATATGCTGCAATACATGCTCAAAGTTCTACCTACCGAATTAAAAAATAGAAAAAAAACAAAAGAAATAATATAAAAGAACAAAAAAACCGATGGTAAAAATGAATGACTGCACTCTAATTTTACCCGTCTTCAATAAAAGTCCTGGAGTCTAGTTGTGTATTTGGCTTCGTATTATTTTTGTACGCATTTCGTACACTTTTATTGAATTCAGGCGATTTTAGCCCCACTGTGGAATAATAATTACAAAATTCTCAGCTACAGAACTTATCACATAACGTTATTTCATAGAATGATAGAAGGTAGACTATTGTGAACGTCCGATTACCGATGAAAATGGGACACGACGCATTTTACACGCGCAAGAATAAGCAAATGGCATTACGGACATACATATTGTCTTACAGAATTTGTAAAAGAACAAACACGTGAAGCAATGAGCAGATTTGACGTGCACACATGCTTATTTTTGAGCGTATAGAAAATTAGAAAATGCGTCATTTTTCATTTTCATCAAGCAACCAGCAGTCTATACAGTAAGATGTTGTCAAAATCAAAAATAAAAGATTTTTTAGAAAAATCATTTCATTGAACTACGAAAATCGATGTTTAATGAATAATAAACCTATCTTTTAAATGTAGTTTTCTACCCATTTTATAAAAATAGAGGATGTTTCGGGGATTTAAATTGGTTAATTACCACTGGTCTAATAATGCCGATTCGTATTGTTGTTGTTGCCGCTGTTCCTGTTGACTTTGTCTTAGTCTAGCTCGATGCAGGGCAATTTCTGGGTCTTCCGGACCAAGCAGAGCCGAATAATCTGGCCTTTCAAATGTCATAGTGTCATAGCCGTCACTTGGATTTGATGGTTCACTCTAAAATAGTACAAATTGGCATTTTTAAAGCATCTAAAGTTTTATTTGGGTTTATCTATTTATTGTGTGTTACCTGCAATGATATTTCTTCATGTCTTTGCAGTCTCTCGAATGAATTATAAGACACTTCTGGGTTCGTATTAGCCGAATAGAACATTGACAAAGTGTTGACCAAGGTCTGGAACAAATTCAAATTAATTCAAAGCCTTAGAAAACAAGAATCCCGTACCTGAATAGCGTGAAGTCTGGAAGTCTGCATGGGTCTGATCTCCCCACTAACAGGCTGTTCCGTCCTGGACTCCATTGTCCTGCTTCTGTGCAATGGGAAGGAGGTTCCCGTTGCTCCCGTTTCTATTGGTCTAATTACTCTGTCTTCTGATGAAACCTAAGGAGAAAACGGGTGAAATTCGAAATTTTCAAAGTTGTCTTACTGTAGGAAGTTGAACCGATGATCGAGCACGACTTTGCTGTCCTATGCTTGTAGCGATTGGAGAAGGCCCGACGGACGATCTCTGCTGCAATGGCACGAATGGGGAGAACGCAGAGGGCTGGGTCATCCAAGCCGGTCTTTGGGCCTGACTCCCATTTTGGGACGTCGCTGAGTTGGTCGAATTTGTGGCCTCCTGGGTGGGAAGACGCAAAGTCTGTGTCAGTCTGGCTAGGGGTTGATGTAATCGTGGCTGAGCGTTCGAGTCTTCTTCCACATTCTGGCTTCTTTCCATCGTGCGACGGAACTGAAAATTAAGAATAAAATATACAAGATTTAGAAAAGTAGAACAAAAATACCATCTGATCGAGCCTGAGTCTTATTGGGGCAAAGTCCTGTTGAGTGGGGAAAAGAGAGGACAGCCTGGGGATTCTGCACGGCGCAGTGCAGGGTTCCTTCCAAATGGGCATGGCCAGCAGTTGAGAGGCGGAGGGACGCTCCAGAGGTTCACGGCGCAGCAGGCCGTAAATAATCACTCGGGCTGCAATTTATTGTTCTAACTTTTTAAGAGAAATTACAACAACAAAAAATACCTCCTCTGCTGAGGTGATAGGTCGGCGGGAAGACGACTTTGGCCTTGCGAATTTTCTCGAAGAGGCCCCTCGGGTTGTTGTCGTAGAAGGGGTATCTGCCCAACAGGACCATGTACGTCGTCACGCCCAGGCCCCACATCGCGGCCGCTTTCGCTGAGTGCACGCGGGACTTTTTGGTCAGCACCTGAAAAGTTGCAATTCTAAGAGGTTTGGATTTATTTTCAGCAGATTCGATTGCTGCTTCCCAAAAATCGACTTGCTCGTACCTCAGGCGGAACATATGCAGGCGATCCGAATTTCTCTTTAACTAAGTCATTATTTGGGTCGTCGAGCACGACGCAGTCCACTACAGTGCCCAGACGCAGCTTATTCGTCTCCTTGTCGAAAACGAACTTCTTCGGCTTCAGATCTCGAACGATTATGCCGATCTCGTGGCAGAACGCCAGAATTCTTACTATCTGAATTAAAAACAAAATTTTAGAATCAATATTTCTCTATAAAAATACAATACCTGTTTGAAAAGCGGCTCAATATCAGCCTCAGCCATTTTCTCGGCCTTGCTCTCCGCGAACGAATGCAGACTTCCCCCGTCAATCGGGGTGATCAACAGAACTCGCCCGGAAACCTCCTCGACCAATTCAGCACTCGAAGGAAATACCAACTCTCTGATAAATATCGTTTTTTTTTATCATTTATTAGATCTCTCCCTTACTTTAATTGCTCCAAATCATATCCCTTGTAGATTTCAGCAGCGTTGTCCAATCTGTAGATGACCTTGGTCACTGACAAGACTTCGTGGGGCGCTAGGACCTGAAATTCAAATCTCTCATTTTGTCATTGATTGCTTATCACTCGCCTGACAATTATAGACGATGTTAGTCTTCCTGTGCACGGCTTTGGCCTCTTTGCCCGCACCGATGATGTGATAATCTCCGATTAGACAATCATTTGTTAAATATTCCAGTTTTTCCTTTTCGCTCCTGCCTCCGATCAGAATTCTGGCTGGGGTTGAATTCGGGCTCGACAGCGAGTCAGAGGATAAGGCATCAGCCTGATTTTTTTTTGTTTATCTTCTGAGGAAATCATTTTTCTCTAACCGACAAAAATCCATCACTTTCATCTGTAATCAGGTCCGACTCGTATCTGCCTCGCTTCATGAACGACGCCAAATAGTCGTCTGAATTCTGGCGCGAACTCAGCAGCGAACTCCGTGAAACGCTATCGAACAGAGAAGTGCCCGTCGTCGGGACTCCAGATGCGAACGTGGACGTGTTCGTCCCAGACAAACTGCTGCTTGACGACGAGAGGCCTGAATCTGAAGCCGCCAGCGATGTCGTGGAACCAGACAGGTCCTGGAAGAGTTTCATTCAGCGACTGAGAAATATCACAAGTTCTCTTTCATCATTCTCTCCTGACTAATTTATGAAATCTTATGGTTCATTGTGAAATTTTGTGCAAAAATTTTCGAACGCTTTTCCAACTAACCGGAAGTGGTCGAGGTCGAAATCGGCGTTTTCGCCAAGTCCCAGGCTCGGATTCCTGAGAAGCGGACGGGGTCTGCGAGATTGGGATTCCATCCTGCGAACCGACGGAGGCAATCGAGCCCTGGCTGCCCGCATTCAACTCTACTCCCATGGTCGGGTCATTAAGGTCATTATTCAGCGTCGTCGTCTGCTCGGCACGCGACGGCGTCTCCATCATTACTGAAAAGCACCAAATTTTGTCATTTTCCAGAGGAAAAATGAAAACACAAGCCTTAGCATATCCCAGGGTCTAATTTAGACACAAAATTCGGATTCTACACCTAAGAGAACTTCAGAAAGAAACAACTTTTTACCCCAGATCTTTACGCCATAAGCGAAGAACATTTTAAATGAGTTTAAATCGTCCTGTGTTTAAAAACACGAAATCGTTTAACATACGAGAGACTCGAAACTCTCCAATGTAATCCGCACTATTTCTCACACTCTCATTCCTTCAACCGTCTGGTAACGCTATTTCGCCTCGATTTTTTCATTGTTCGTGCATAAATGTACTGTTAAATGAAGGATGAAAGTTGGTTTTTTCCAATTTCCTATGAGATAAAGCTCAGGGATAATGGTACCAAGTTCAGGGAAAAAAATTTCATGGGGATAATCACAGGGCTATAAATGTTAGACACGCGCGGGTATACATGCATAACGAGATAGCGTGTCTTCGAGAGAGAGCATAGGAAGAACATGTTCTTTTCTCTCTCTCTCGAAAATACACTATCTCGTTATGCGTGTATACTCGCGCGGGTCTAAACACTTACAGCTCTGGATAACCAGGCCTTCTGAATCCGAATTCGAGGTTCAAATCGTTCGAAAGACCAAAAATGACCGGATTTCGCAGTTTATGGTCATTAGGCAATATTTTCATTAAGATGAAGATGAAGATTTCCGGTTGAATTACCTTGAACTCTCAGATAAGGAATACGGTACTTTCGCATTTGGAGTTGAATATGCGAAAGTAGGGTTAGCGGTTGAATAAATTATGCAATGGACATTAGAATATTGTACTGTAGATGCGAGATTTGGTGGGTTATGCAAGAATATGTATGTGGAATGCGTCACTTTGGTTCAGGAAATAGTGGGCGTGGTTTATCGTAGTCTTATGCATTTCCATCGTTTTCGTAATCGGCCGTATGGTTAGAGGACTCATTTCTACAAATTTCGTAAGGCCTCTAGATACCATGTGCCTCTTTCTTTTGCTTTTGTATTGATTTCGTATTTCTCTTTCTCGTAGTGACTGGGTCTTTTTTCTTTTCCCTCTCCTCTTTTCTCTCATCCTTTCTTTCTTTCGCAACTACAGAGATCAATAAATCGCAAGGGAGAGGCAGAGGAAAACTGAAAGACTGGTATTGCGAAATTTGTTCGCTAATTTCAAATTTGATAAAAAAGACAGAAGGTCACTGTAACCAAAAGACGCTCAACAGGCGCCATCAGAAAATTTTTCTTATCGTCTTTTTCTGACATCGATTTTTTTCTTTCTCATAAACATCCTCTTCTCTCTAACTACAAATCTCATAGATAAGAAAATGCGAAATGTGAAATAAATTTGAAAAGAGCAGTAAGACGGGCAAATTCTAAGTCTTATCAGGCGATCAGGCGGAGCGATGAAAAGAAATGAAAGGCAGGTCCGACATGTCCGAAATGGGAAATCTGTGGAATCCGTCAAGGGACAGATTAAATCTCCTAATCCATTGTTAATCCTTATCAGGAGATGCAGGGGATGCATACTGTAGGGTATGTGATAAGTCTTACCAAAATCAATATCTGTGCGATCAACTGGGCTTCAAAATGCTCTATATGGAAGTTGATGGCAAAGAACGTCCTCTTTTGCGCTGGGGAGATTCTGCTGGCAACCAGAGGGGGCGAATGATTGGCTGTTCGGTGAGAGATCCGCAAATTATCGATTTTTCGGATCCGAGGGACTTGGCTCGCCAACTCGGATGAATATGCAAATTGGCAATCGGCGACAATCGACAATTCCAGAGAGTCTCGCAGTGACAGCACCGCCCTCCTCTCGTTTACCAGTCGCGTATTTCAAACATTTCCTGAAAATTACTGAGCTATCTTTTTAATCGTACTCGAAATCCCCGCGAACAAGTTAAAATGCAATTTTTGCGAAGATCAACTACATATGTCTATGATTCACATTAGATCAGCATGCATAACATGAGAAGATACGTGGAGAAAAATTTTATTCTTAGAAAAATATGCATATGAAAAACCGTATACGAATCGGAAAATATAACGCTTCTGAGGTAGATATAAATTTTCAGGGACTCGCCCTATGATGGTAAGAATAAGGTCTGAGATAGATCAAAGCTTAAGATGAATCGACTTGATCTAAAGGGAGTGGATGCATGGACTCCTGCTTCAACACTTCAATTCATGTGCTGAGTGCGAACGTATTGGGGTTTGGCCTAGGAATTTCAAATGTCAAAATCTCAGTTTCTCAATTCAAAATGCTGAACCTACGAATCTACACGCCACTCTTTCACTCTATCAGATACCATAGGCCCTGCGATGGGAAATAGAAAAGGGGAAAGGAAGGAGAGAAGAGGAGAATTGTAAAAGGGGCCGAGGCCAGGCCCGATGGCTAGAGTGCTAGACACACCAGTTCTACAGCCACGAACTGCACGACTCTGCGTGTCTGCCCTCGATTGCTGACGCTAGCATTAACGTAAGGAACGCCTCGCGTCCTAGATGCGTCGCGATTGATGATGTGAGAGTGTGGGAGGCCCGTCTTGCGAAACTGGCTTTGAGCAAGTGTCCCTGCGTCTCTGGCCCACTTATTTCGTAATGTCTAGCACTCTAGCCACATTGATGCAGCAGCATGTGATTCTCTCTCCTTTTTGCTTCTCTAATTCTCTAGCTACCTCGCTGTCTCTCCCCACTCTAAACAATTTCTCAGCCATCGAAAATTCGAAAAGACGGCTGATGTATAGCGCACAACTTCGAAAACCCAAATTGAAAAGGGTATATCGAAAGAAATTGCATTTTTGTGAAGATCAGATGGCTCGAAATGGATGCCGTCAATTAATTATATCACCTGGGATTTATGGAAATCGTCGAGATTAATCGAGAAAGAATAAGAAGATGTCCTTTTCATGTCTTTTTCAAACGGTCTAGGAATTTCGCAATTCTCCAACGCTATTTCGCAATGTGCTGCATACGTGCAAAAGCGAGTTTTTCTATTTTTAGTCGTTGAGTGGTCTAATTGAACTCTCAGATGGGAATATGCCTTGTTGAGATTTTAGTGAAATGCAGAATGTGGCTGTTGGTGACATTGATGAAGTACACTTTAGTCGTCGATCCTCGATTTCTCGATTCAATTGACGTTCTGCGTGTTTCGCATGATGTCCTTTTTGATCTCTGCTCGGTTCGTTCTGTAGATGCCCTCGAGTATCGTCACCCGCTGTTTCATGTTCGACGATAAATCCTGAAATTCGCTTTATTTTTCCCTCGGTTTACTCATTCGGCAGTTTGTAAATGACGGAATAGCGAAATGCAAAATGGCGAAATGATCCTTTTCCATACTATTTCTCCCTAATACGACATTTCATCATTTTGCACTTCGCCATTCCGCCATGTACAGATTGCCCATTCATTCAATAGAAACTTCAATGTCTAGGTATTTCTCACATTAAAGCTGGTGTAAAGATTATTGATCTGAGCATCAACGTTCTGGATGATGTTCTTCAGACGAGTGAGTTGTTCTTCCACAGAAAGAATTCCGAACATCGTTTCGTCCTCCAGAATCCCTGTTATCGCCATTTCGCCCACATCTTTATCTAATAGCTCCCGGGCTTCTAGCATTGACCTCGCTTAAATTTTTCCTCAAAACTCTCATTCTCAATAGCCCCCACCAGTGTTCAGCAAAATTAGCCTATCTTTGGGATACTCGTGGAGAATCGAGGTCACGTCGTCCTGATTCAGAATATACACGTCGGAATACCCTACTGACCTGAAGATCTACAGTTTTTTTTCTCGGATTTTCAGATAGATAACCTTAAAGACACGGTTCTTCTAGCACCGAGTTTATTGCCCTTAATGTGGATGACAGAAAGCTCTCCGAAAGTGGCTCCTTCTCGGAGTGTCTAAATTTTGAAATTTCCGAGAAAAATTCCGGAAACGCACCTCCATGATGAAATCGTCTTCATCTCTAACCACACACAGTAACCCTTTTTTTACTATGAACATTTCCTAAACTTGCAATTTTTCTCGAAAATATTCCAAGTTTTTTTTTCGCCCCAACCTTAGCCTTCTCTCCAGCTTTGCAGAGATAATCATTGGGAGAGTAGACTTGTTGCTTGATTTTCCTCACGATTTCGTACAGAAAACCAACGTCACACTCCTGTATGAAGTTTGGAATTTAATTACCTAGCAGTTCGTCAAATCATAATTACCCTGAATAATTCGACCTTTCTGAGAGTTTCCATGTGTAAGTTCACTGCAATTTGGCCTTGCAGCCGAGGGGGAAGTGGTTCCAGAATTTCCTAAATGGGAATTAATTGGGGGGTAATTAAGTAGCTAAGCAATTCGAGATAATTACCGCTTCGTCTGTTAGTTGGCTCTGACTGTTCATGTACATGAAACATTTCAGAACTCTCTCTTGAATATCAACGTTTACAATTCTGAAAACTACAAGTTTCGACACGCCTCATGTCAGAGGTTTTTACCGATATTTCATATAGAATTTAATGGCGTCCATTTTCATGCGGAAATCGTAGACGGACTGATTCATCTGAGTCACGACGTTGCCGACCCCTAGAAAGATGTTCATTTTCAACAAATCACCGAAATCGGTGAAGATCAGCTTGCCTCCGATAATGGTTGCAAATACTAGGACTCCGATTAGCGTATCGACAACTTCTAACAAATTCTGAGGAGAGGACGAAGGGTAGGGTTGTTGGCCACAGGTAGTGATCGTCAACGAAGACCAGTACATCGACATACTGTATTCTCGGGAGAAATTGCCCATATCCCAAACCACGAATCTGCAAAAATGTCGTCCTGAAGAAAACTAAATTTGAATCTCCTACTTTCCAGCCCAGAATCTTTCATAATCCCTGGACCGATTCAATCTCTCTGCATACGGATTGGCCCTGTCAATGTTCTCCTCGTGATACAGACAATTGTCGTCCTCATACACCTTAACTTGGGCAACTAACTCGTTAATCTCGACTTAATTAGCCTACATTGCATCTAGGAAACACCGGATTGAACACTTTGTAGTAGTTAAAGCCGAAAGCACCCGAATCATAGTCTATGAGGATAATTAGGTGAGATCATTGGGACAATTATGCGCGTTAATCACCATTTAGTCCTTCGATAATTGAGAAGAGGAAGTACATGCAGGCATTCCAATGAAAGAGAATATAGCAGGCGCAGGAAAGCAGGAAAATTTTAGATGCATGAGGAAATGATGTTCTTTTCTGAGTCGTCGCTACAAAATCCACTAGGCGGTAGGCTGAATATGGAGTTTTGTTCGAAAAATCTGAAAATATAAAATCGACCTACACTTGAACAACCTAACCATCCTGATAATTGATATGGCTGGATTGATGAACAACACCAGGTCTAAGGGAAAAAGAGATAGCAAGTCCAGTACAAGTCTTTGGCTAAAACTTGGCATTTAAAAAGCCAACTGTTTTACCCTGACCTGTGCAGATAGTTCTTCGTCGTCATGTCAGTCTGTTTTACTTCAGACCCCTCGGAAATGTAGGCTGAAGACAATTTGTACCTTTCAAAGAATAACAACAGATAACAAAGAATACAAACTTGTTCTCGATTGAATTAGAATATCCAGCAGATATATGAAATCGAAGAAGAAATTCGCTCCAAGCCAGGGCTTATAAAATCCCCTGAACACGTCGTCGAAGATGAATATGACCATGGCGATCATGTTGTAGAACACTCCGACGGACACGAGTAAAGTCCAATAGTATGCCGGCGCTGAGCCTGGGGTCACGTAGAAAAAGGCCACTTTTCTAAAAATTTTGATTTTTTTTATCAAATTGATCAAGTCTATACCTCAGTTTGTCCATTATCAGTTTCCCGATAATCTTCCAGCCTCCCTGTCTAACGATGGGTTGAGGCTCTTCGGGTCTTGGCGAAACAGGCTGATTGTTATTTGATGAAGCTAGCAGAGACGGCTAAACGGCGAACATCAGCTAGCCTTTTATCGGCAAATCTTGGCCTACCGGTTCGAAAACGAGGTTTTCGTGTACGTTCTCAGCTCCCTCGGCTCGAGATCTGGCCGCTTCATCGCTGTCGTTGTCTTGGTTGGACAACATCCAGCTTCGGACTAGCTCAAATTTTCAATGTCTCCATAAAAAGTCACCGAAAACGCCAAAAATCAATAGAGAAAGTGCTGTACTGGCGATTTTGACGATTATCTCACTATTTCTCTCCCCCTCAAAGGCTTCTCTAAATCCCGACTCCTTCCCAGCCTCTTATCCATTATCCTTATCACAACAGGCTAATCTCTCGGATATATTCAACGTATTCACTCTTCCCCATGCCCATTCGCAATTAGCCTGCTCTTCAAAAATATGCACGCTTCAAAAAAGACTCACAATAGCAGTCTTGGCGATTCCGCTGAATTTCTTCTTGCTCGCCTGAGCCTCTACTTTGGGCTTCTCTTTCTCTGTCACGACCGGATTATTCAGATCCAAAGCAGAGGGCCTAGTCTTCATTATTTTTGGCCTCTGAAAATTGAGTTTCCTATCAGAAAATTGCTCAACTCTGACCCTATTATAGTTGATTTTGGGGTGAAACGAAGGTGAAGGATCAACTTTGTCGGATTTCGCATCTTCCATTTTGACCCTGACCCGCTTCTTTTTCTTCTTTCTTTGGAGCGTGGATAGATCCTGGTGCTGATTTAGCAATTTGACGATGTCAGATCGGCTCGTAGTCATTGTATCCGAACTCAGGTCGTTCACTGATAGCATCACAGGCTTATCGGCTGTTCTTCCGGAAGTTCTCGGTTTTTCCAATCTTTTCGGGCTTCTTCCAGATCTGATCGAATAGGGTAGCGTTAGAGACGCGGTTGGAAGTTTCCTGCTCGACTCGGGGGCGAATTCGACCATTTCTGTTGCGGACGTTGCAGGCGGCTTTGAATTGGAAATCGTTCTGCTGTTGTACTTCCCGGAAACTGCCCGAATCGCGGCCATTCTCGTCGATTTTCGGCTAGTCGATTTCGAATCGCCCGAGTTTCCATCGGGTGAATTCTCATCCGCGAGCATTGGTAGTCAATCCTACTTAGAATTAAGAAATTTTCAGCCCGTTAGCTAAGTTCGGTGTATTCGAGCGTTAAATTGGAAGAGAGGTGCTAATTAAAATCATCCCCCTTGCTTTTCCCCTTTTCTCCTCTCTTGAACAGCTCATTTCTCACTCATCTCTGTGTATCCTAGAGACCGTGCGATGTTTTGTTGAAATTTCATGCGAAAAACTGCACTAGTAGTCTACCCATTTATTACTCGCCTATCGAAAATAATAAAATTGGAAAAATCGACTAGAAATTTTGAAATTTGCTGGAATCAAATCGTTGCCTTATGAGATCATGTCTATCGTGGGCGTTACCTTCGATTTTCGAAATTTTGCCCTTTTCAACTTCGACTTTGAGGTGGCCATTCTTAAAAATTCTCATCATTTTTATCATAAAAACAAACAAAAAACCTTGGTTGTGAAAATAAACTTGGGTGTTTTTCCGTATCGCCACTCCCAGGAAAGTAGCTCTTCCAAGTTCGTCACAACCTCAGTCTCCTGCTCGCTGATCTTCTGCACGTCCACATGCTCGATTTCGCATTCCTGGAAAAATCAATAAATCGATTATTTTCTGAAGCATGCCCAGGGGACCTAGGGAGAATTTGGGTTCGATTAAAACTATACGAGGGGTAGTTGTTAGAGTAAAACTTACGTTACAACTCCATCATAAATGGAGAAAATCTACTGAACATTCAAGGCTAGAGATACGAAATTGTGAAAGAAATATTATAGGCGGTGATAGGTCGCACGATCAAACTCAGGTCCTCCTTAGGTTTATTCTGAAACTTTCCAACCTCATGCCCCTCTTCGAAGGCCTTGATGATGCCTCTTCGGACTTCCTCTAGAGAAATGTTCGCCTTGTCCTCCCTCATACAGCCGACTTTTGCGGCCCGCACGCTTTTCGAGGCATTCGTTTCAATTTGGTCCTGAATTTGCAGAAGTTAACGTAATTTTTGGAAAGATAGATATCGTACCCGAAAAGGCGACTTCAAGGCGGCTTTAAGGATATCGGCCTTGGAATCAACCAACAGAGTCAAGTGATGATAGGCCCGTCCTCTGGCGATTCGCGCTGCTGTTCCTGAGATTTTTCGGGGGGTTTCATCACTTTTTCTTGGAGGCAGTTCCATGTCATCTCTCTTCGTGGGGGCTATCTGAAAAATCAGAAAATATTTTCGGGGAAATATGATGAAGTTTAACCTGAAGTCCGAACTTTTTGTTGAGAAAGTCGGCGAGAAACCGCAAGTTCTTCGGTCTGCAGTGGTCTTTGTGCGATGTGATGAAAGATATGTTGAGATTTCCTGAATTGATGTCACATAAATAAAGCAAATGTTTTTTTTCGATTCCTACCCCGATCATGATAAACCGTCCCACCCCCGCTGTGTCTTCGCGCCAAGTCGATGTTGAAGTCGTGCAGAAAATCGAGGTTCGCCTCCACCCAGGGATTCTGGTGCCTCCCGATCACGACGGCGGGGTTATTACTGCAAAAAGATACAGTAATCTTGTTGAATGATAGAATAAAATAGTGAGCTTTGAAAATTTGTCAAAATACCTCCAGAGTAGCATTGCAAAGGGCTGTTTCTCGAGGTTGTGGTTCCTGAAGAGGAATTCCTCGAAGGCCAGATTACGGTAGATGCATCTGCACGTCGACAGGTAGATCTTCGCCGCTCCCCTCCGGACTACGGTATCGCACATCTGAAACTCCGTTTCAATAGAGACATAAAGAGATTAGCAGAAACGTAGCGAGTTTTCAAGCCCTTTTGAGTTTTCATGAAATAAAGCCCGCTCAAAAACTTGTTTATTCAGGAATGGAACATAATTGTAAAAGTCAAAATGATAAATAAAATTAGATAACGAAAAAAGTTGAGATCCCAAAAATATTTCGAGGAATCACATGATCTCTCCGAGATAGATGCGTTTGTCGCTGCCAGCGGATAGCACTGAAAAACGATAGTCTCAAAAAAAAAAAATTAGAGCAAACTAGAAAATCTCACGAATCGGCTCTTTGGGATGGAAGTCCGTGGCGTTGACCGAGCCCTGATGACCGGGCAGCTTGTAGAGGATCTTCTTGCTTCCGACTTCCCAGACGTACGCGAAACGGTCCGAGGAGCCGGCCGTGATCCGAGAGCCGTCGGGCGACCAGCCGCATTTCAGCAGATTCTGCAAATTTATCTATTTACAAAAATCTAAAAACTTGTATTAAGTTTTTCTCCTAGACAATTTCGAAACTTGAATTGTTGGTCGAATTTCCGAAAGAAAAATAGCGAACCTTCTCGAAATTATGCTGATGTCCGAAATAGGTTTTGCCCGTTCTATCGGCCGGCGCGAACGGACGCACATCCCACGTGCGGACTGAAAAATCAAACAAGAAACCAATAACTTTGAGAAACTCAAATACCAGAGCAATCCATCGAATTGGAAAGGACGTAGTTTCCATCGGGACTCAGCGAAATGCCGGTGATCGTGTCACCGTGACCCCTCAACACGTACGAAACTTCATCTTTGCGCATGTCCCACACCTGCAAAGATTAAAGATGGAAGATAGGGGATAAACAAGGATGTATGAAATGCCTTACCTTGATATCGTTGTCGATTCCCCCAACGATGACCTGGTCCGAGGTGTCGTTGAATGTGACGGCTGTTTGCTGGTATTTGTTCTCGTACGTCTTCACCGCGTCCTTCATTCGAATATCGTGCACCTCAAATTATTCTGATTCATTTTCGTCTATTTTTCTTTTAAGTTACCTTTGCACACCCATCATCTGAGGCAGAACAAATCAGCTGAGGGCCTCTTCTGGCAGGGTGGACTGCGTTCACGATGTCCGAGTGGGATCTGAGCAAATTCAAAAACTTGCATTTTAGAAAACCAAACCAACTTGAATCTCCTCTGGCAAGCGCCAGTCTGCATGTCCCAGACACGGACGGTCTTGTCCGTGGAGGCACTGACGATGATGCTCGCGTCCGTGTTGAAGTTGATGTCCATCACAGCGCCCGAGTGACCCTTGATCACCGCGAAATTCTCGCAATCCCCGTACACGTTCCACAGGAAAATCTGAGCATAAAAATAGTAATCCAAAAAATATATTTTTAAAAATAAATAAATAAATAACCAACCCTCATGTCGAATCCCGCACTCGCAAAACACGAGCCGTCCGAGCTGAAGCGGGCCGTGTAGATCTCGCCCTCGTGTCCGTTGCACAGCATAATTGGAGCCTAATCAGGGCAATTGGGTTTAGATAATTGGGGAATTAACTCGTTAATTACCTGGAGATTACTGAGTCTGGGCACTTGGTTCTGTTGAGGGCCGCCTGCAGCAACCAAGGCCTGTCCGGCTCCTCCCCTCTCGAATCGGCCTCTCTTCGCGGGGACCAAGTCCATCGGCAGCATGGGCCGCTTGAATTGCTCGCCGTGACCCACGTGCACAGACGCCATCTTTGAATTTCCTCCTCAAATAATTCTCGATTTTACAACAGTCTGTATAAGACTCGAGCTGCATTGGTGCAAAAAGTTTAGATTAGTTGTAGCGAGCTGAGCTGACTCTACGGATTAATCTCAATCTTTTGTACCACTTTGTTCCTTGAAAAGTTTGAGCCTTTGAGTCTTACACAGACTGTGCTTAAAAATTCAGAAACTCCATGAAAAGGCAAGGTATCAAAATGTTTGCGACATTTTTCTGGAGAAATTGAAAATTTTGCAAAAATTAATTTATTGAAAAGGAAAGAATAAATAAATGAAAAGAGATCAGATCAATTAAAATACGACGTTTATTGCAGTTCCAACTGAGGCCGCAGCAGCTTGGCCTTTACCTCGTTCGTCGCCGCATAGCCGGTGCCTAGAAATCAATCAATTACAGACTCCCCAAAATTAGATCCGCAGAAAAAGAGTGTGTCGCATTGAGAGCGGAAAAGAGTATGTCGCCTGTTTCCCTCTCGAAACGATGTACTGCTTTTTCTGCGGGCCGAGTTTTGAGAAGTCTGATCAATTACCCAAAAAGAAAGGCAAGTGGGGATATACGAAAACCCCAAATCCCTTTTTAGATAGTGGGTTTGTAAAATCTCGCTTTAAAGAAAAGATATATGATGAATCATGAAATCCCACCTCCTCTCTGCAACTCGATGATGTCCTCCTCAGTGATCTTGTCTCCAGAAATCGGATCAACCCAGTCTTTTCTAATCAGTTTCTCCACGACATCATAGGTCACTATGGACTTGCTGAGAAAGAAAACTTGGATTTTTCGAAAAAGAAAAGAATTTCTTACGAAGTCTTCAAATAAGCGCACCGAGTAGTGTTCGTCAACACGTCGTGAGTGACGGGGCACATGTAGCGATGCTAAAAATTAGCATTTCAACAAATCCCCGATTTCAAAACTACCTGTTTAGCGGCGTTGCTCTTGCCAGGCTCGGAGTCGGGAATTTCCGTGAATTTCACCTCCATCAGATCCTTCAATTTCAGCGTCTTCTCCGAAATCGGACACAGCACTTTTTGGTTCTGAAATTATGAGTCTTCAATAGTCTCGTGGATATCTGAAATGGCCTCCTGTATGTATTCCACACCCCCACTTTTTCTCTTTCCCTCTACTTTCTCTCCTCAAAAAGTGAGTGTGGAGGAGTACGAAAGGGCCATCTGAAATCTCACCGGCTTTTCCAGTTTGCTTGCAGACGCAGTCGGGTTCAACTCGGGAATCCAGAAACTCGGCAGTTGCTTGCTTCTAAATTGTTTCTTCATTTTTTAAGACCTGGCAAATTTTCAACTTTTGCCCTTTCATATTGGAAAGTTCCCCCTCATTTCCGTGAGCTTTGACTTTCTCAGCGGGCTGCTCGACTACCGTTCCTTCCGAAGTCAGGGGTCTTTTCTAAAAAAAATGTTTTTTTTTTCTTTTTTAAACCAAGATGTTTTTTCTTACAAGTGGATTGTAAGTCTTCTTTTCGCTGTCGATTTCCACGCTGTTCACGTCGACTTTAACACCGGGATGTGCGGGAGTGGCTTCCTTAAAAGGTACAAATTTTAATGATATTTTTAAAGAACATTTCTGAATGTACTACTTTATAAATTCATCTTTTTTCTAGTAATAAATAAAAGTGTAAACTTCTTTTTTTTCGTACCTGCGCAGCGAATTTCTTCAGTCGCAACTTCTCGCTCTCCGACAGCGCCTTCTGTGCCTCCTCAGCCTCCTTCGCGCATTGTTTCTCCCACAATTTGGTCTTTTTCGCGATTTCCTTTTTCTGCGCCAAGATGTACTCGAGAATCGCCTCTCTGTCGAACAGGTAGCCGTTTGGAGTTATCACTGGGTCCCTGAAACATCGTAATCATTTAAACTAGAGAACAAAGCTAGAGCGCATTTTTCCTCTAAAATTAGTAGCCCATTTTAAAATGCAGTAATCCGTTACCTGCAAGGCTGGAGAGTCAGCGAGCAGCAGTCGAATTGCTTGATAGAGTCGGCCCCGAGTCTGGCGTGCAGAGTACCGTATCCCGAAATCTTCGCGTCCCTCTTCCGCTCGTGGTACGAGTACACTGATGACGCTGTGCAGTTTTTGCCGTGACGAGTCATGTCTCCTTCAAAATATTGACTTTAAACAATCGCCAAATTCATGCATCCAAAGTACTGTATGTAGATTCTGGATGAATACCACTTTCTTCATTTGTCTGTCAGAAACAACTTGCTAGTGAACATATTTTATAACAATTTATATGAATCAACCAAAGAAAAACGACAATCAATAAGGAGAACGAGAGGGAAAGTAGCCCCACTCACACCAAATCGCCCTACGAAAATTCCCCCAGAAAAGCATCAGCAATTTCTAATTCATTCATACGAAAACAAGAAACGAGAAGGAAGAAGGAGAAAAAGAAATGCGGAGTTTGAGGAGGAATTCCGACGAGTTCTTTCGTGAAGGGGGACCAGATAACGAGATTGGAGGTGAGGGGTGCCTGAAATTTACAATTTGCATATTTTTAAAATTTCTTTTCGCCTTCCTACCCCTGATTTATTTGGCCTTCTTCGCACGAATCTTCCTCAGGTAGAATTCGAGCTCACGACCCTCCAAAATGTATCCGTCAGCTTTGCCCGTTTGACCCGGTCGCGAGGCGATGCGAGCTGCAAAATAAAATGTTTTTATTTTTGAAAATTCAATTTTTACCCAAAAGTCGGCCAGCCTGGAACTGCTCGATGAGAAGGGCGTCGACCTGAGCCGTCTTCTGGCGCTCTGTGTATTTCTTCTGCACCTTGCGCGACCTGCAAATGATCAAAATTAGCATAATTTCTTGCCAAGAACTCGAGAATTCTTTGTATAAATGCACTTTTGAGCATTCTTACAGAAAATTCACGAGATAGGCACAATAAGGATTTTGACCAACTGACCTCTTCTTGTTGATGATGGCGTTATCCTCCTCGGAGAGCTTTGTGTTCTTCTTCCTGGCGAGAGGCAGGGCGTAATGGGCCTCGTACCACTGTCTGTAAGCGACATTTATTTTTAGAAATTCAAGGTTCACAAAATTGGACTTTTCGGGAATAGACGGTTCATATTTCAAACGGGTGTCCCCCCTCAAACCTTGCCCTCCTAAAATCATGCTCTAGTGTGAAATGTTCGTGATTTCTTCCCCATTAGATAATGAAGGAAATGAGAAGAGTGGGTAAATCTACTAAAATTTAGCAATGGAGCATGTTTTTAGGTGGGACAAGATTTGCTGAGCGCATGGAACAGTGGACATTTCAGACCTACCTGAAGGGGGCTGCATCGATGGTAATGATGGTACCCTTGACGAGCGTCTTGGTTCGCACCAACTCGTTGTTCGTCGAGTTGTACACAGTGTCCACGATACGCGTCTTGCGGGAAATGCCTGCAGCAATCAATTTACTTATTCTAATTTTCAGGAATGCTTCTTCTGATTTCTTTAATTTTCAGAGGAAAACTTTTTTCATATTTTTCAAGTGTTCCTAAAATGCCCAAAACTCACGCTCAGAAGCCCAGGAGAAGGAGCCAGTATCGAGACGGAGAGCACGGAATTTGATGTTGCCTCCGCGCACGCGCACCAAGTGGACTCGCTTGGGTCCGATCTGAAAGAAAAAAAATTTCAAAATTATCTTTTCTAAGTGTTATCTTGAGAAAGTAACAGAGCATGTCTTCTTTTCTCCTCTCTAAAATACAACTTTTCTGCTGACCGAGTTTTGCGACGTCTAGTCGTTTCTTTTCATACCTTAGTATTTGCAGGCGGTCTGCCCAACTCGTACTTTCTCTTCTTGTGAGGGACGGGTCGAGAGGCTCCAGTCTTGTAGCGCTTGTGATACCAGTCGCGCGAGATACCCATCTTCTCTTGAAGTCGAGTTTTACCTTGAAATCCAACATTTAAAACGAATATCGAAATAACGAACAGCAAAATAGCAAATTTCGCGAGCTCAAGAACAACAAGTCAAATAGTAGGATGAGCATTCCGATTTTCCAAATCCCCTTTACCAGATTTTATAAGAAAATCGGAAAATTTGAAGATTTATAAAATTGGAAAGTCCAAAACTCGACAAGATTTTGGGCCCGATGTACGATGAATAGGACCAATTCGCACAACGTTCTCTGGCTAAAATCGGCGCACAAAAAGCGAGAGTGAAGAGAGAGAAAGAGGGGAGGGAAAATAGGGCGGGAAAATTTACCGCTTTTTGAACGACTCTATTTTCCTTCTCTCGTCACCTATTTGAATTATCCACGCTAATTGGTCTGATTATCTTGTTTAATTGGTCTGATTTGAGCGATGACGGACGCAGTGAATTCTGGCAATTTGGCGAATTTCGGGTTGGTGGACAAGGCCGAAGAGGCACGCAATCGCGAGGTCGTTCACGAGTATCTCAACTTCTTGGATGATTCGGTAAATTATTCTATTTTCAAAGATTACTGTAGTTTTTCCTGATCATAAGACAGTTTTGTTTTGTTAAAAATAAACAAAAATGAAATGTTCAGACTGAGGGCCGCATTTACGTGCAGAAGATAGACGAGATGATCCAGGAAGGGCAGTGCAGGCTGATCGTCAGTCTCGACGATGTCAGGCGTCGTTTGCCGCAGGTAATCGAGTTTACGAATTTAAGCGAACAATATAACTTTCGTTTTTGAAGAAAAACTTATTTTTGTAGAGGGCCCATGCTCTGATCAGGAATTTCGTGGATGAAATCCTCTGCATCCAGCAAGCCGCCAGGGACATGCTTCAAAGGGCCTCACCCGATTTTGCCACTGACAAGTCGGAATAAAAATAGAAAAAAAAAAACTTTTTTATTTTTAGAGAAATCTACGTCGGTTTCGAAGGCACATTCGGCGACAGACACGTGAATCCGCGTACGCTCAAGTCCAATTTCCTGGGAAACATGGTCTGCTGCGAGGGAATCGTGACAAAATGTACAAATTTACCGAAGAAAATATTTCCCATGAAATTTCCCCTTTCAAATTGCTGTTTTTTTTTAGAAAATGAAAAATACAAGTATCTAGAAAAAAAAAAGAAAATAAAATAAAAAATCAGGCTCTACCGTCCGCCCGAAAGTGGTGCGAAGTGTGCACTATTGCCCTGCAACGAAAAAGACGCTGGAAAGGAAATACACAGACTTGACGTCGTATGAGGCGTTTCCTTCGAGCAACGTCTACCCGACTGAGGACGAGAACAAGAACCCGCTCGAGACGGAATTCGGCCTCAGCACTTACAAGGACCACCAGACTTTCTCCATTCAGGTTGGCATATTTTTTTCCATTTTTAAGTATCTTTAATTTCGAAATTTTGAAGAGATTCTTAAAAATTTAGGAATTGCCGGAAACTGCTCCCGCCGGACAACTGCCCCGTTCGGTGGACGTCATTGCGGACGACGACCTGGCAGATCGAATCAAGCCCGGTGATCGAGTCCGAGTCGTCGGCCTCTACAGAGTTCTGCCCAACAAACAGGTCCGATTTTCAGAAAAACTACAAAACTATGAACCAAATATCCTATATTTGATCGACTATGCGTTGATGCGTCGTTTTGCAGAACGGCTTCTCCTCTGGCTCATTCCGCTCGATCCTCATCTCGAACAACATCCAGCTGCTGTCCAAGGACCTGAATCCCGACTTCGAGCCTGACGACGTCAAAAACATCAGGAAAATCAGCCGAAGGAAAGATGTAATAAACGGTTTTACTCAAACTTTGAAAAATATAGACGCTTTTGAGGTGTTCGAGTTGCTGGCGCGTTCCCTGGCGCCCTCAATTTCGGGTCACGAAGAGGTGAAGCAGGCTATTCTCTGTCTGCTTCTGGGTGGGTTGGAGAAGAATCTCGACAACGGCACTCGACTGCGTGGAGACATCAACGTCCTGCTCATCGGAGATCCCTCAGGTACAACAATGCAATAATCAGCATTTAAGGGTGGGCTCAGAGAAACACAGGCATTTTCAGTTGCCAAGTCGCAACTGTTGCGATACGTGCTACACACGGCGCCCAGAGCTGTGGCCACGACGGGTCGAGGCTCGTCGGGAGTCGGTTTGACTGCCGCGGTGACGACGGACGCAGAGAGTGGCGAGAGGAGACTCGAGGCTGGAGCTATGGTTCTTGCTGATAGGTGGGCAAATTTGGAAAGTGAAAAAATACAATAAAATGGATTCTATTTTCCGAAAAGTACCATAAGAAATTAATTTTCAAAAATCAAATCAAATATTTTTCTTCCAAAAATTAGCATATGAAGAAGAAGAAGCACTTGTTGCAGAGGCGTTGTGTGCATCGACGAGTTCGACAAGATGTCAGACATAGATCGGACGGCCATCCACGAAGTGATGGAGCAGGGCCGAGTCACCATCGCCAAGGCCGGCATCCACGCAAAACTCAATGCCAGATGCTCCGTCCTCGCGGCTGCCAACCCCATTTATGGAAGGTGAAAAAATCGTTTTCTTGAGTTTATTGGTTTTTAAACATCTTCAGATATGACCCCTTCAAATCGCCCATGGAGAACATCTCCATGCAGGATTCTCTCCTCTCCCGTTTCGACCTCATTTTCGTTCTGCTCGATGAGCACGAGGCTAACAGAGACAGGTTTCATTTTGAACATTTGAACATTGCGTTAATTCCGAATTTCCAGAGCCGTCGCCAGTCACGTCATCAACATTCACAGATACCGCACTCCTGGGGAGGTGAGATTACTGCAGTTTCTTCTCACAAAAATTACAGCAATCTTGATCTAAAGAACTATTACTTTTTTTATTTCTGAAGAAAAGAGATACTGTAATCTAATTTTTTTTTGGGGAAAAACTAATCCTGAATTTGTTAAGCCGGACGGCACCGTTCTGCCGATGGGGAACGGCGTGGAGACGATGAGCACATTCGATCTGGACAGTGCACAGAAGGCATCCGAGATTTGGGAGAAGAACACGGGCTGGACGAGCGGCGGGGAGTCGCAGAAGATTCTCTCCATGGCCTTCCTCAAGAAGTACATACACTTCGCTAAGGGCGTCAAGCCCAAGTTGACCGAGGAGGCCAGGTACTGTAGCCGAGAAATTAGCATACGAATAAAAAGAGTTAAAATTAGCCTCGGAATTTAATTCAGGGAATTCATCTCCGACGCCTACGCTGAGATCAGATCCTTCGATACTTCGAGAACCGATAAGGAGAGGGTGGGTGATAAAGATTGGATAAAGTGAGCGATCAGAAATAATCTGCAGACGATGCCTGTGACTGCAAGGCAGCTGGAAACACTCATTCGTCTCTCGACTTCCATCGCGAAAGCCCGCTTCTCTAAGACTGTCGACTACAGTGATGCTGAAATGGTAGGATTTATGAAGTTTAAATTGAACTTCTTCAAGCTAAATTTCAAATCTTCGAAGTTGAAGTTATTTGAATTCTGAATTTCAGGCCTACCAACTTCTGCATTTTGCGTGTTTCAAGGAGAAGCCCAAGGCGCGAATCGAGTTTGAAAAGGCAAAAGAGGCGAAGAGGAGAGGTAGCAGTCACTGGAGTGACGGAGAAGAGGAGGAGGAGGAAGAAATGGACGTCATGGACGTTGAGGAATCTGAATCTCAGGCCACTTCGACTCAGACGAGGAGAGGCAGGAGAAGGTAGAAAATGGGAATTTTTATTTAAAAATTATTTTTTGATAAGATGGTAAAAATCGGTTGAAAACTGTAAAACGATAACTTCCAGAAGAGCTGTGGTCGATGACGATGAGCTAGAAGAGAACGAAGAGAACCAACCGCCCTCCTCTCAGCCCTCGCAGCCCAGTCAGGACACTGACGCACCGGCCACTTCTCAGCCGCCCAAAGCAAAGAGAGCAAAATCATCCGTTTCTGCTATCAGCGTTGACAGGTCAGACTCACTGGGTTATCAGAGACCTCGAATAAAGACCCCTTCTAAAATCTGAAAAATAGTATGATAAAAGAAAAACGCCAAGATTACTGTCGATTTAAAAAGAAATTTCACTAGCATACAGTGAAGATTTCAGGTACAAGGCGTTCAAGAAGAACATCCGCAAGGCGTTCGACGAGCTGCCTCCCGCTGAGAGGGACGACATGGTCGAGCTCAGCGCCATTGTCCAGAGTATGGCTTAAAAAGAGATAAAAACTAAAAAAGACCATTTGCAGAAGTCCAGTCCCAAATGGGCAACTTGACCTTCACGGGAGACGAAGTTCAGGCCGCTTTGGAAATGCTCGAGTCCGAAAACGCTGCCATGGTCAACGACGACAAAATCATTCTCATCTAATTGTTTGCTCTAACTTTTCCATTTTTATCTGATTACTTATTTTATATCAAGTTGTTTTCATGTAAAATTTTCGAAGCAATGAATTTCTTTGAGTAAAGTAAAGATACTTTGTGTGTATTCTAACTGAAGCGTTCTGAAAATACGCGTCAATATATGGATTCGAGTTTAGGGTAATAGCCCTCGGTTTTGAAAAGTTTCTCAACCTGACCCATTCAATCGTCCAATGATTCGATTTCAGTTCTTCCCGATTGATGCATGATAGTTGTTGGTAAACGAACAAGGCAACTGCTAGCCGTATACCGAAACATCACCAATCAGGCACTCATCGATGTTTTAATTTTACTTTAAAATTTGACTTGTTTCAGATTGACCATCAGTTTCTGATTCGTTTGGCGTCGGGAAGAATGCCTACCACGATGAAGCTCGACACTCCCGAATTCAAGAAGTTGTTCACGCCGCAACTCCACAAATTGTCCGAGCTTTTCCAGGAATGCAATTATGAATTGAGGTTTTATTTTATTTGTGTTAGATTTTAATTTAACTTTCCAGAATTGCTGGAGGCGCGGTGCGCGATTTGATGATGGGCATCCAGCCAGCTGACGTCGACTTCGCCAGCACGGCCACGCCCACGCAAATGAAGGTCAGCGATCACCTGTAGAGCTATCGATGTTTTAAAGTTTTACTTATTTATCTTTTTGCAGGAACTTTTCGAATCACACGGAATTCGAATGTTGCACAAAAAGGGTGAGGAGCACGGCACAATCACTTGCAGAATTGACGAGGCAGAGAATTTCGAAATCACTACTCTCAGGTTTTTAGAATTTAAAAAAAATTTTCAAAACTAATAAAATTTCTAAAAAAAACTAAAAAATAAACAAGTTATTTGAGAATCGACGTGCTTTGCGACGGTCGTCGGGCGGAAGTCAAGTACACGACCGACTGGGAGCTCGACGCAAATCGCAGGGACCTCACCGTCAACTCTCTGTTCCTCGGTATTTCTTTTGCATATTTAGTTAAAAACAGTTTGATTTGAGGTCTGGACGGGACGGTTTACGACTACTTTGGAGGCATTGAGGACGTGCAGAAACGACGAATTCGCTTTGTCGGCGACGCACAAACTCGCATTCAGGAGGACTTTCTTAGGATTCTCAGGTATTCTCCAAGCAAAAACCGAGATTTTTCTAATTTTGTCCGATTTCAGGTATTTTCGATTCTTCGGACGAATCTCTGTCACTGAAGAGCACGAAAAGGAGACACTCGGAGCCATCGCCAGGAACAAGCATGGATTGAAGGTGAGTTTTTGTTCAAAAAATAAAGAAGAAATCGAGAATTTGGAGGGAATCAGCGCAGAGCGAATCTGGGTGGAATTCAAGAAAATCGTGATCGGTCGTATGGCGCCTGCAGTTCTGCGATCCATGTTCGGACCTGAGTGCGAGTTGCAGGAATACGTCGGGCTGCCCAAGGCCGTCAATCTCGACAGGTTTCAGAAGGTCTCAATTTACAATTTTCCAAAAATCAAACTATCCTATTATCTTGTGAGTTTTTTCTTTATAAAAAATCGAAATGCGATTATAGGTCTACGAAAAATACGGTAACCGCCTGGAATCGATGACCTCGGTGGCGCTGCTCTGCGAAATCGAGGACCACATCGACGCATTCCACACAAGAACTAAGGTATGCTAATTTTCTACAGTAATCTTCATGTTTTCCTGAGTTTTCAGTTATCGAACGACGAGAAGTTCCTGGGATTTTTTATTGTGAGAGAGCGCGTGGAGGCAGAGAAAAACAGGAATGATTTGAACTGGTGGAAAGACCTGTGCGTGGAAGCAGAAGGCAGACCTGGACGAGGTATTCATGGCATTAGTTTTTCATTTAGCTTTTAGAAAAAAATATCATTAAAAACTTGGCTTTTATTTTTGAAAAGATGCATCTTTTTGTTAAAAAATATATAGAAAATAAAATATATTCTCGAGGAACGGAACCCGACAAAATCCGACAGAAAATCCTGCAATTGATGATCAGTGTGCTGGCCGAGGAAGAGCTCATCCAGCAGATCGAAAATTACGTTTGCCCCAAATTCCAAGTCACAGGTTTTGTTTGTTTTTTTTTTTAATTTAGTTTTCTTTGTTTATTTTACAATTCAGGAGTCGACTTGATGGAGGCAAAAGTTCCCCGTGGACCGAAAATGAAGGCCACGCTTGGATATCTCTTCGATATTTGGAAGAATGTGAGATATTGCAATTTTTTTTTTACAAATACGGGCATTTTCTTTTCCCAGGATATTTTTCAAGTTTTTAATTGCTCTAATTTTTAAATCAGAATTTCGAAAATGATTGATTTTTCAGAGCAAATACACCATGACGAAGGAGGAAATTCTGAAGCACGCACTCGATGGCAGCATCCCGGACAAGGATGTCGGATTCGACCCGCTTTACGGTAAACCCAAGCACAAGCGACAGAGAACGGAGTAATTCAGCAGCGAATAATTTATTTCCAGAAAACAAATATATACAAAAAAAATTAGTTAGGCATAATGTTATCGTTGTTACTTTTTGAAGAAAAAATAAACAATTCGAAAATAAATAACTTAGGGTCGGCAGGAGAATTTTGAGAGCTCAAAACTTGATGATTATCTCATTGCTATCAATCAAATCGTTGTCATAGACTGGCAAAATTCGGGCTATTCTTGGCACTTCGGGATAGGTAAGGAAGTTATGTTTGGATAAAACTTGGTAAGGGGAATCTTTTGAATAGGTTTTGAAATGTGGCACTTTGTGATATGAATTGATTATAGAAAGAAAGGTGAAAGGGCGCCGAGCATCGGATGAACATGGAGTTGTTATGGACTGAGTGATAGGGGCTAAGTCGTGAATTTGAAGGGATTCGGGGGGTTGAGTAGATCTCGGATTCGGATTTGGGTTTTATGGATTTTGATGGAGGGCTGTTGAATTTGTCATCGGTTTGGCAACTGGAAGGAGCTTCTGTGCTTCTGTTGCAGTCGCTATAGGCCCAATAGATGTTGAGGTGCCATTTTTATTCGCAACAGGTAGTTGTTGAAGAAGCCAGCAAAATTTAAAATTCGAAGCCTTCTGCAGAATGTTGACCTGATTGGCGGTAGAGTTATTAGGGACGTTAAAATTTTAATTTTGAAGATTTGCCCGATTATTATTAATATGAGCAGCCACTACTAAATAGGTTAATTACGAGAATAGAATTAGAATAGCTAGGGCAGTGATGATTTGCTCATTACCGTACGATGTCCTCCGCTGCGAAGAAGAGCTATGTCTTCGACTGCAAAAAATGCAACAAGCAACTGACGAGGAAGGACGCTCTCACGGTGAATTGAAAGATTTCGACTCGAGTACTTTGCTACCAAAAATGGATACTTGGCTAACCAAAATGGTATTTCTCCCCTCTTTTTGATCTGGTAACAAAGTACTCTTATAGGCTGGAGATGAGATTCTTGAATGTTTCAGGACAACGTGTGCATGACCGATGGCGCTCTGTACCATGCGAAACACTTCAAATGTGAACGATGCAAGGTTAGGGGATTTTATTTCGTTGAAAAAAGATCTCTTTTCCTGGAAATTGATCTCTTTTTAAGACGGATCTGGTCTCGCGCTCGTTCTTCAAGACGTTCGACAACGAGCCGCTCTGCGTTGACTGCTACACGGTCGAGAACAACCCAAAATGTCACGGTAATTTTAGTCTTGTTCCGAGTTAATTAGCAAAATCTAATTTCCACATACAAGTTTAACTCAATCTTGAAATTTAAAGTTGTTTTTTCATTTAATATGAAATTTTACGACCCCGACTTGAATTTGAATTTCTCGTAATTTGCAGTGTGTGGAAAAGCGATATTGGAGACGTTCCTGAAGGAGCTCGGCAGCTACTATCATCGCGACTGTTTCAAGTGCCACTTCTGTCACAATCTCATCAAAGGTACCATTTTAATTCCATTTCAAAATTCTGGACATCTTTCCCTACTTATTATTTTCAAATATCTTTTTGCTATGTAGTCTTGCAATTCCCAAGTAGTTTTTTAAGGGACTACTATAACTTTCATCGTCAACGAATTCAGGTGACGTCTACGTACTCTACAACGACGCCGTCTACGATGAAGACTGCTTCTATCTGGAGACCAAACTCGAACTCAAGCCGGATCGGTACCATCCTCATTTTCTTATTTTAAGAAAATTTATATTTTTTCAGACTCTTCGAAAAGAAGACCGAACTCGATCATATCGGCTGAATATCAGATAAACAAAATAAACATCTCACCTTTCTCCAAAAACCGAATCGAATAAATAAAATTATTGTCTGACTACAATAACCGCCATTGTCTAATTGAAATATTGGTTGTGAACCACTTTACAAGTCTCTGAACTTATTGAATTAGGAATGAATTTTTGCAAGTTTCGGATCAGACTTCTCAAAACTCGACTCACAAAAATAGTTCACCTTTTCAAGAGAGAAAAGGAGATATGTTCTTTTTCTCTCTCGATATGACATACTATTTTTCTGCGAGTCGAATTTTGAGAAGTCTGTTGTCTGTTTGAGATGTTGGCGCAACCGAATGAACTTCCCCTGTCTCTGGAATTGGAGCAGGTCTATAATGCGGCGATTTCCGCGTGTCGTTTGGTGACGATTTCGGGGCCCACGGTTGATCATCAGCATCGGTGTTTTGTCGTCGCTGGAACTTCTGCTGGTATTTCCTCATTCTTTACTGTCAATGGCTGATAACTTGAGAGGAAATAAGTGATGCACAAATTCGAATATGCAAAGCATTTCTTGTGTATTCAGAAACAGTCGCCTGACTCATTCCTTGGATATGATATAATAGCGTAAAGTCTGCTGCAAACTGCGTTAATTACCGAACATTAAAAGACCGTTTCATTTACTTCATCTCAAGTAATCGGTTATTGACGATAATGATTATACATCATTTTCTGCAGAAAAATGCCTATTTCAAGCAAAAGAATCTACTTTATTAAAGAAAGAAAAGAATTTTTAAAGTATTTATTTTAAGGAGAAATAAACGCGATCCCCTGCGACAGTGCGAGTGCCCACTGCATTATGATGCCAGCACGGCATCCAAATGCTATTTCTGCGATTGCAGCTGGATGCTTAACCAGACCAGCAAAATCGCAGCCTAATGGGATGAAGTAGGATTTTTGCAAACTCGGTTCTTTAGCTCTGAATTTTCAGGGAAATAATCAGTATCTCCTCAGACGGTACGCTCTTCTGCACGGCTCTGACCACTCAAAATATTGCGTCCTTAGTCTTTTATCAGATTATTCAGGCCAGTTTTTTTTATTTAAAAATTATCTGTTACTTCATTATCATTGAAAAGTCGAAAAGCTTTACTTTATGAGTAGAATAAAATGTTTAGTTGAAGTTTAATGCCTACTATTTCTGATGTCGGTGATAAAATGGGAACAAATTTCAGTCAAACGTAAATGCAGCTCACATTATGGACGTGGACAAAGACGGCTGGGACGAGTTAATCGTTTCCATGACTGATCGAGTAGTGAGGACTTTCAGATACGAGGCAAGGCATTTTTATCTTTTATCAACTCTATTATTCATCTTTGAAATTTAAAATGATGGAGTAATTTCAAATGAAACCCTTATCAGTTTAATCATGTTGATTCAAGACTGACAAGAAAAGACTCACGCCCATCCACAAATGGGACGTGCCCTCGCAAATCACGGCCTTTGCCATCGGTGAATCCTCTGCGAACCTCTGTGGAGTCGAGATGTGGCTTTCTCAGGTCTCATTTCTCATTTATTTCAAATTAAAAGAAAAATAAGCCCGACCGTCTTTCAGATGGCCGCAAATTACTATGTGAATTTGGATCTTTCCAAATCTCAGGCCAACGTATTCCCGGGCAGCGTCTACGCGGACTCTCTCATCATGCCTTATCGGTCATTTTTAAAATTTAATGTATAAAAAGTAATTTAATTAAAAATGCACAAATATTTTGAGAATACACCCCCTATATTAATACATCGCCGGAACGCCGACACTCCGTCTGTACTAGACGCCGGATTTTAGGGTAGGAGAGTGTAGGAAAAGAGGAGAAATAAGAAAAGCGAGTCAATGTTTTTGACAGATAGTGTCGGTGTTCTGGCGGCGTATAATGAAGGGGAACTTTTACTATACCTTTTCTTCGGAAATTCAACTTTTTGTTGAAAAGACAATAGTGGATTTGCAGCTCCCTGTATATTTGGCTGGGCACGTCGTCTTTGGTGTCGATAATCATCGTTGGTAAGTTTGGGTTTTCCCGATAAGAATAATCGACTAAAAGATGACTGTAAAGCGAATCAACGCGAGCGGTTGCTGCAGAATCCGTTCGGTCCGATTCGCTCTGCCGCCGCACTCAAATTCAACTCCTTCAACGTGGTCGTCACTCTACACGCCACGGGCAAGGACCTCCTCATCTACGGGTACAATGAACGCAATATCAAGGTACGCAAATTCGCCTTCTGCACTAGCTATCCACGCTGTTCTTCTCTTTCCAATTCGTTCCACGCTTGAAAGAGACCGAGCCCTCTTCCTCGCTCACAATTTTACGTGTTCTTCCTTTTTTCGCTCTTCTCCTTCCATAATATTTCTTCCTCACTGCTTAAAGAAAAGAAGAACAATTTTACAAAAAGGTACGAGTAGCTTGAGGGCAACTAATGCTGCAAGAGGTCTGCAAATCTATGATTTAGAACACTTTTCTCCCAATATTCATTCTTCCTTATTTTGAAAGGAACTACTCCAATTTAGAATTTTCTATTTTATCATCCCAAAAATTTCGTAATTTTAAAATTAGCATAATCAAACCCCAACGCTATTCTCACTATCTTTGATGAAAAATAGTGCGGAAAACACGTATGCTAATTTTCGAATTCCAAAATTTAAAGACTTGTTAGATGAAGGGATATTTTGTCGAAACGTTCAGGACTCCTCGATAGCGCCGATCGCTCGAGTCCGATCACTGTGGCGATCGGACATGCTGACTGCGTGCCATTGGGCCGACGATATTCTGATCGCCCTGTCCGATTGTTCTGGGCGGATCAACGTCTACCGACTGCCGATCACCACGCTCAAATCACTCATCACTAATTCATAAATGGCTAAATATCCTATTTTAATATCTGTAAATAGTATTTGCAATAGAAAATAGTATAATGTGAATGAAATGAAGACCATCTTTTGTTAAAATTTCAATTGCAGCTACTTTTCCTGACTTCTACAATTTTGTACAAAGGATTAGTAAATGATTTATTCACAAGACATGCTATTGTATTAGATCTTCTTTTATCATCAAGAAAAGGAGCAGAGACGCAGGACACATGATCGAATGGTGGGGACGGTCTGAGAAAACAACAAATCATTCATGCTTGTCTTTGTTTTGGAAATTTAATCAAATTTCTTGACTTTGTCTTTAATTCTTTTCAAACGCAAGAACAAATGCGTGATCTTCAAACTTGTTCATTTCTTATTTCCGGATCCGACGACGACGACGACGACGACGACGACGACGACGACGACGACGACGACGAACAGCGCTGTTGTGACGAGTTGCAGGGAGATGAAAAATGGGAAGAATGGCAATATTGTGTGAGCGAAGTGTTCTTGCAGAACACAGCCGAACGAGTGATAAAAATGACCAAGTTCAACCATTTGATACTCAGAAAATTAATTACATGCTAATTTTCCATACTGATGGAAAGAAGAATTACAAAAATAAGCCTCGCAGAGTTTTGGCAAAAGTAATTTGCTATAAAGACTCGTAGGCAGTTACTATATGACGGAAGACGGAGTCTATAGTTAATTAAAGGGCAGTAAAGTGAGAGTAGGAAGAACTAGTGCGGGGAAGACACTCTCCGTCATATAATAGTTTCCAGACTCGTATTAACAACGCCATCAACATCAGCCTCGCATTGGGGGTATGATAGAGCTGCGTGCCATTCGGTCTGAAAACCACGATTTTTAGAAAAATCGGCATTTATCAGTACATTAGAAAAATGATCTAAAATTTAGGCATTTGAATATTTAAATACGGTACGAATTCGAAATTTTCTGAGTTCAACAAGCTAGAATTTGACTTTTTGGAAGGTACATACACTAGCCTATCTGAAAAATGCCATATATTGACATGAAATGATAGAAAAATTGCTTTAAAAATTCCTACATAAATTTCTGTTGAACAGAAAATTTGCTACTGAGTATCCACACTTACTTCTTCTCTTTATCTAGATGACGCATTAGTTTGGTCATTAAGCATAGACTAACACCTGCCCTTTTATTTTATCATCAAGGTTCAAGGTTTTCCCTCAAAGTTCTCATATCAAGAAAAGTCGGTACGAAATATTCAAGTCATCAAAGGCAAATAATTGTGTCTGTCTGCGTTAACTTTGAGTTATTTGCGGGTGTTTTAGTTTCCATAAATTGTGTCTGAGTGTAGGGATGTAGAATGGGAGATATTTTCTCATTTCTCATGTGATTAACGCCGATCTCATTACAGTTTTCGCATCTAGAAAACGGGGCTTCGGACGTGGTGCCTTGCTTGACGCCTTGACAACGCCTGCAGAGCTTTTTCCTGTGGAAAAATGCGAAATTGCTCGATAATATAATCAAGTTAGTAGTTGATAAGCTAATATGATTCCCTATAAAATTTCTGCATAGATTTTCATATATCCGATACCTGAATATGGATATTTTAAACCCGTGTTTTCTCTGCTACAAATTTATAATTCATATTATTGCCTTTCAAATAGAATGCACATACCCCGTTTTCCAAATGTTCTTTTATTCTTTCCGCACAATCTCATATTTCACATTTGCAAATTGTAATCGAATACCCGTTACCCAGTTTCTACTCTTTACCTTTTTGTTGCTAGAATCGCGAAAATCTAAGGTTATTTACCTTTCCTTTTTCTTCCAGCTCCTGACTCTGCAATTCCACAACTGCATCATCGTTCATAATAGGCGGGTCCAGATTTATGGACCCCTCAACCTGACTTCCGACTTCCTGTGTGCTTCTGAAAGCAATTTTCGGGCCCACAAACTCGACTCTTCCAAGCCGCATAAACCCAAAAATATTCGGCTTTTTCGAAAAGATCTCTAATTTTTTGCTTTTTTGCATTGAAATACCCATATGAAAGGCTTTAGAGATGACTTTTTTGCTTCGTAGCAACACAATGCGTGTTTTGTCATATTCAATTTAATTAAATCAAATTCGAAATACGATGTCAACAGCTCTATTTGAAAACCGCGAAACTACGAGACCACGAAACATAGACGAATAGTGTAGAGTTAGGGTAGGGTATGGGGAATGATAGGTTTTCTTTTCTCGCACTATTTCTCATATCCCGTGGTTTCCGAGTTGTCATGTTAACATTGCTTTTCGAGCTGTTTTTGGTAAACTTGTTTTGGTCCCCGGAAAATTGCAGTTCGATTGAATACATTTGTCTCTGACTTTCTGACTTTCTGGCTTTGTGACTCTCTGATTTAATCTGATAATCGTTTCTATTCAAAGGGTGCGTAGGATTTGAATGATGGAATGGGGAATCATAGTTTGTAGGTTGTGAATCGGTGAATTGTCAATTCGTGGCTGGCAGGGCAATTTTTCTAGAGTAACATAAAATTTCTAATCTCAAAAATCTTATACAAAGGTTGGGAGAACTTCTTGATTTCTTCATTTTTTACGTGATACTTGTCGAGTTGATGAATTCTCTGGGTACTTCATAGTTTTGAGAATTCGAGTGGTGTATATCAGCCGACTTTCGAAACTGTTCTTTCTTCTCTCCTTCTATCTTTTGCGTTGAGCCATTCAGTCGACAGTTCAGCCATGAGACTCTTCGTTTGTTTGCCTGTTTGCTCGACGAGTTTGCTCAAACTTTATCTCCTTCTCATTTCGAATTTCTTCCACGTCTTTTTTAATTTCGACCATTCCTTTAATTTGATGTTTGGAAAATTCAGAACTTACCTAAATAGCATGTAAGGTTAGGAAGACAGAGAAAAGCGCCACTCTCTTCTCCATACTATTTCACAAGTTAAAAAGTAGCGAATTTTCAACGTTGTCCTTAGTTTTCAATATATCATTGCTCCACATATGGGCACGTTTTCAATTTCCAATTCGAAAGTGGGCAGGGTTTTGAGAGGAGAAGTGATGACTATGGTTTGTGCCTTTAAAAAAGGGACAGAGCATTTCAATTTGAGTCCTTTTTCTCTTTGAACGGAGATTGGCACTTTTCCTATGGAAAATAACACAGATTCGCGACGATTCTTTTGATCTCTATTTGTTTCTTAATGATAATAATAATTTTAGGTTTGATACTTTGAATATCTTCTAAAATCTCTAAATATGACGGCTTCTGGTAGTGGAGACGAAGAGCAAAAGTCCGAACTTAACGCCGTCATTCTGGGACATTCGCATAAATCAGCTTTCGTAAGTTTAATTGATATTTGGACTTCACATATCTCTAGATCATTCGTATATATCTTATCATATCACATTGAGTCATTCCAAACACTCCTTCATCCTTGTACAAACATTCAAATGTGCGATTCATTACCTCATGATTCATTCTCCCTTCCTCTCTTCAGAGGAACGAATATTTTTCGAGCGATTCAGGACAAATTCTGACAAAATCGATGATGACGCTATTTTTCACTGAAAACCCAATATTACACCGAAATTGAATGTATCTATCTATTGAAAAAGACTTTCTATTTTTAGCGGTTCAAAATAGAATTTTCAAAAATTCAATATAACGCCTCCAGAATTTGGAAAAATGATATCAAATATTGATTTTCTTAGGTCTAAACTGTAATTTTGTATAGCTATAGTCAATAGGTTTTTTCGTTTATGGACAGAAAATTCCATTTCACACTTAACTGCTGCATCATATCATTTTGACCGCGTGAAAACTTCAGTCCTTCTTCATTCAAAAAGAGCAAATATTGCTCGTAAAATGTTCCATTTACGACTTTTTGCTATTAGATCGCATTTTCTACACGAAAAATTGCGGAATAGTTGACGTGTGTTAAATGCGTTTAATTCGACGAAAGAAACTTGCGAAACCGCTCAAGTGAAAGAAAAGAAAATATTTTGCAAAATGTTGAAGAAAATAATTGCTCGTGCTTGGAATGACTTTGCTTCTTCTGAATCATTCCAAAATAAATATTTTCAGTTTGAAAAACTCTGCAAGTCCGCATCGTACTATGAGCGTCACGTGGCCTATCAGGATACGCACTTTCTTACTGTACAAAAACAAATCATCAAGTTTACTGATCCCGGATTGGTAAGGAGAATCTTCAGAAAACACATACACAGTTTCCGAATTCAGGCAAAAACCGGCTTCCGAGAGATGGAACTCAATTTAGCCGACCTCATAATTCTATGCTATTCAGCATTTTCGTTAAATTCTCTAAGTCAGTTGTCAGCGCTCAAAAAGGACCTGGAGTTGCATAAAGATGTATGTTTTAAGTAACCTATTCCCATCACTTGTAGTAATTTAATTAGACATTACACATGAGAAAATAGAAATGCTTACAATTTGAGCGCCGCGGATTTCCCAAACCACTTGATACTTTTGTCCGAGATGTGATAAAAATAAATAGAGCCATGGTGAAATTCTCCCCGTCAAAATCACAAATATTTGCCTTCTCAATGAAAACATACAGAAGCGCGAAGAAAATAGCATTTTACCCGAGTAATTTTATCATTCGCGTTTAGACGCCAACTATCATAATTTGCGATGAAGATGAGTACGTTGAGGAGGACGACGAACATACCACGAAAATGAGTGGATCTGGATCCACTTCTGAAGGTATACACCATCTGAAATAAGATATACGAAATTCCAAATCCCTCCATTTCCAGGCTATGAATCGGACCCGGAAAGTAGATCTTCATCGATAGGCAGACATAAGTCGATGGAACGTATTGTCAGGGCCCACGATGACAATGCAGCTTCTATAGAAGAGGTCATTTTAGTTTACTCTACTTTTCAAATAATAAATGTATTTTAGGGAAGGAATTTTGCCTTGGAATTAGGACCTAAATGCACGTTCGTGCAAATTAATTCGAGTAAATTCGAAGAAGGGGAAGCTTTCCTTGAAAGTTTGCTTCAATCGGTTAAATCTACGAAGAGCTCCAGAAGACGTTTGACTTTGGCTAATATACGGTAGATTGACCTATGAAAGTAGATGCTTTATATGTAAATGTTCAGATTTCCTCGAAGATTATCAAAGTCTATGGATAGGCAAGAGAATCAGGTCAAAAGGGATTCGCTTTCGACAGGAAAGATCGAATTGGCGGAGAAAAGTTCCGAAGAGAAGAAATTAAAGTCGAAGAGTACTTCGTGGAGTAATTTAACGGCTCTGGCAAGGAGTTCGAGAAGTAACAGATCTACGAAATCGAGTAAATCTACTGATAATCAATCTAAGGCCTGTGTTATCATGTAATTCTTATCTCTCTTATCAACACGAGGTACCTTTTTCACTCATGCAATAGTTCTAGTTTAAAATAACGGGCTCTACATTTTGCCACCAAAATTTATTTAATCTCGGTGAATTATAATGTCTTTTCGAGTGTCATTTCAATAGATTTCTAGTCGGTTTTTGATAACTTATCAATAAAAAATGTGCTTTGTTCTGTTTTCTTGTTCAAATGAGTGTCTATCAACCAGGCTCATCTGTTTAGAAATTTATTACCTTTCTCGGAGACGGGGAAAGATGAGACATGAGACAGGAAGGCATAGAAGGCATATTCATCAACATGCTCAACAGATAGACGAATCGCTCACGCGGACATATTGTTATCCTAGCAGATATTACCTACAAATTATATCCAAATCTTTTCAAATATCTCTGATGTAATTTGGTCTGTTTAGTCTGAAAAAGCAAATTTCCCGTGTGTATTTCGTATTCATGGCACGACTGAGCCAATTTTTTAGGCTACCTCTCAAAATTGGACTATAAATTTTCGATATAGTCCCAAAAATTTCGCGAAAATCTGCAGTTCCTAAAGATCCCTATAAAAATTGCGTTTTACCTCATACCATTTTGGGCGCTTTTTTGTTCAATATACGCATTATGTAATTCAATCTCTATTATTGCGCGCACTTTGTTCTGTTAGTATTCGTATTCCGCTTCACATTCGTAATTCCTAAATTGAAGTTACCCTTAGAGAGAGAGTGCAAAATGAAGAGAAGAAGAGATAATTCTTAATAGCATCATTTATCAAAGCCAACACATTCGGATATAAACACGCACGTTTTGCAGAATTAGGCTCCTTTTGGGATGTCTAATGTCTAATGTCCATAGGTTATGAGGGATTTCATATATTCCATATATCTCGATAGTCATTTTGGGATATCTGGCCCTGCCCATTCCGCGTACATATCCTACTTTTCATGGGAGTCTTTTGTAAATGCTACCCATTTTTCCTACCTTAATTCAATATCCTTAAAGAAAAACCTCGGACTTACTTTTATCAAATTCCGCGCATATCTTTGTCTTAATATATGAAGTGTTGTATTTTGTTTTTTTTCCTAATTTGCCCCTCCTTCTCCTTTTTTCTTCTTGTTCGCCCATTCCAAAAGTCGTTCAGCTAATTTGCTGATTGCTCTCCACGCGAGTTTCTTCCTTTTTCCAAGGGTTTGTTCTGCCGTTTTTCTATCTTTCTATAGTTGCGACATGTGGGAATTTTCGTATTTTCCGCGGAAAAATTTAGCCACACCTCCTAAAAATAAGCCCCGCCCTCATGAAATACAGCTTCGCGCAAGTGCAATTCCAGCTATAGAGCAATTGGTATAGGGGAACGGGCCCTGGAGAGATGCACGGCGTGAATAATTAAAGCGGTTAATTTTCGGCCTGCGCCTTCGTTTTCAGCCTCATTCAGAAGAGTGTCGACGAGTCTGCCCTCTACGGGATCAATTTGTAGCAGAAAGTCAAACCACATTTCCAGCTCCCACCTATTTTTATCTTTCGCCTAATAAAATCTAGATTTATAGCGATTCGGAAAAGTAACCCATGCTCAGCAGGCGAAATATCTTCATGCTAGGTTAGGGTAGAGTTCTTTTTTGCACACTATTTCGCCTAGTACTCACTTTTGCCGATTTTCTAGATCTATGCCATGATGTCATATTCTTATGCAAACTCCTTTCTTATTTGCAGCAGCAAGCTTAAACTTGAATCGCTTTCATGGCTTTCTTTTTTCCATCTTTGATTAATGCTGCCTAAGGTTTTATATGTTGCTGATCTACGGTAAATCCTCCATAAATCTCTCAGATTTATGTCCAAATCGGTTTCAATTTAATTTATCTTCTGACCGCTCGCTAATTTTTTCCTGAGCAGGTACAAAGCTAACAACGAGACCCATAATTTTATTATTCATGGTCCCCCGAGGCTGTCTCTTTGCGTTTTTGCAATAAAGCCCCGCAGCTATTTTTATTCTTAGCTGAGAAACTGAAGAATGTGTGGAACTCAATAGTCTATGTCCGCAAATTCGATCGCGATGCGTTTATCCAAATCTAAAGTAATTTCCGCTCAAAATGTCGAGTATCTGCAATTCAAAAGATTGCTGACAGGAAGGCAGGCGCCAGCGGCTACAGTATTCTGGGTTATGATAAGGATTTTGAGGTAATAAAGACGCTGATAAGGGACTGATAAAACTGATAATGCCTGTGGCTGCTTCCGTTGTCTTCGTCGGTTGCCTGGGCGACGAATTTTTGAGAGTCGCTCCCTCGATTTTTGCCGCTGACAGGCATTTGAGATTTTCAGTCGACTTTGTGCATCGATTCTGGGCTTGGGAGACGACTTTCCAATTTGTACATTTTTACCCACGGATTTTCAATGTTTTTCTCTCTATTTGAAAAGACTACAATTTTAGTTCCTCTTACCTGCGCATTTTGCCTGCAAACCAAAACTTTCCCAGGTAGATGAAATTACACAAATCATATATGGCACGGAACGGATATGTATTGAATTTTATCTTTTGTAAAGCAAATATACATTCCTTCATCACTACATCATTTTTATTTGTCTGATCTTCAAATACAGGGCTTCTCCTCAAACTTGTGATTTTTATCCGGCTTTCTTTAGCTTTAGCTGGCTAATCCTTTTCTGCTATTGAAGCAGCCATATTTTGCGTTTAGACAGAGACAAATGGACTTAGATTTTCTGATGCTAAGGATGAGACTTATTCAGCTGTGCATGCTCAGTTTTAGTAATATTTATTATTGAAGGGCTATTCATACTTCATCAATTATTTCTTCATTTACACTTCACTTGAAGCTATCCTTCAAAATAATCCACTTTGCATGCAAATTATCTGCAAACTCACTTCTTTTGACGTCATTTTATAATTTTCTCTTTCCTTTCTCTACAGTAGTTTTCGATATCTCGACATCAACTCATTGCCGATTCCGTATCTCAGATTACATGTGTTTCGTTTTTCCCAATAGCAGTAATTTTCTACATCTCTGCGCGCTCTCCCTCTCTCTTCTATTGTCGTTTTCTAAAATTGGTCCGGCTTTTGCATCGCATTTGTCTCGGAAATGGATCGTCCTTACTGCTTCGTTCAGGCGGCATTCGGCCTGCAGCCGCTCCGAGTCATGAATTCGCCCGTCAGGGAAAAGGAGCGGTCTTCGCTAAGTTAGTCCACTTTTCTCCGGATTCTAATCTCGCCTAGACAAGACTTGGGTCCAGATCTTAATTACAGAACCCCCCTCCTTAAGGATCAGTTTTTCATAGAGACATTTGTCTTTACGCATCCCACACCCCTACAATTTTCTTTTCTGGCCCAAAGCCTGTCTAAGTCAGTCAATTTTTCGCGGATTTTTCATTCATCCTTGCAATTTTTAGCCGGTCAGTCAGTAGACACAGCGAGTTTTCGACGATTTCTCAACGATAAACGGAAAAACTACAGAAATCGGAGCCTGGTAAGTCAGTCAAAAATCGAAAATAGCGTACCCCAATCTAAAGTGAATTTTTCTGGACTTTGATATTTAGACAAGACATCTTTGAAGAGAAAAAGTGCCAGGTATATCGATATACCAATATATGAAAATGAGATCTGTCCATAATTGCATTTGCGCTCTTTCTAGCCTTCACATTTCTAATGAACTTTGGATATTATTCACCAGACGATAATTGTATTTTGCCTGGAGATTTAAGCTTTTCCCCTCTTCCTCTCGCTCGAAGAGAACGCGCTCAGAAAAAATACTCCAATGCAACACAAATGGCAATGCGAATTCGGAAAATCGCGCACAAAAATAATCGAATTCATCCACCTCCTCAAAATACAAATTCACGAGAAAATATTCCTAGAATGCATTCTGCAAAGTGTTTTTCTCTACTACTTCAAACGAAATTATCACGAATTTGCTCGTTTGTCTTTTAAACTCAGAGCCTAGTCACCGGAAAAGAGTCATTTGTATTTGGAATACGAGGGCTCAAAATGCGCTTTCTCTGCATGCCTAACCATAAACTAATGTTATAACATAGTAACTCTGGCATACCTGACGCTATGGCCATTTTGCACTCACATTAGGCACATAAAGAGACCTATGGTGAAAAAACGAGAACACTTCTAAAGCATCGAAAAGCCCATTTAGGAGAGGTTGAAGTTTGAAGGATGAAACACATGTTTATGAAGGATTTTAAAATTCAGAAAAATCAATAGGAATTTTGGAACATGAAATGCTTAGGGCCCTACAATAGCCTCGGCTCCTTCTGTTGAGCAGGAAGACTACCGTACACCAAGACCATCCTTCGATAAGACAGCCGGCAAAAGTTTCGATCTGAGTGCAAGTCACCAGGGCCCTACAACTTCCGATTCTAACGGTCTAATCAAGGTAAGAATAGGATAATTTTATCTACGACTATCTAATTTGTAAACCATATGACATCATCACATGTTACATAAACGAAATAGGCTGTAGAGTATAGTTCGATATGATATTTCTTGCAAATATTTTCGCATTTTTACTTTATGTAATATTTCTCCAAGTCTTAATCTTCTCATAGGACAAACTTCCTGGACATAAAAATGCGTGCTCCAACTTTCCATAGTTAATTTTTCACGGCGAGGGCAAAGCATAAGAAATCAGGTTGAATAGCCTATGCTATGAATGCGTGCGGCGCGACTCATTAGCACCACAAATTAGGTATTCAACAACCTCAGGTAGAGATATATGGGATTTCATATCTCCTCCGAAGTCATATCTTCATATCTTTCATCGTCCGGCATGCTACATGATGATTTTCTGCTCCATTTGCACTTACCCTGTTTGGAATTTCAAAATTTGCAGTCGTCCGAGGATCCAGCCTATGTGACCTCATGTTTAATTCCTCGGGCTTTTGTCCGTAACGTACCTCTCCAAACCAATTCTGGTCTATGTTTTCCCCGATGCACTTGTCAGTTCTTCTTTTCTTCTTCTCGACACGGCCCTAGATCCCCGTCCGTTGCATGCTAGAGCGTCCAATTTTTCGGTCGTCGGTTTAAAAGATGCCGCCTAAAATTTTTCGTCTCGATTGTTTGAATGAGAAAAAAGGTCTCCTTGAAGCATCTTCTTCATTTTCGAATTCTTCAATTCTGCACATTCGACCAGGTCTATAGAAGAAGCTGCTACAGACATTAGTTTTCTCGCGATCAAATTAATTTCTTTCGGAATTCAAAGTTCTAAATTTTCTGGCAGAAAGGATAAATCTTGCGCTATTGACATGCTCTATTTTCTCTTCTATTCTTCAAGGATTTTTCACTCGTCCGCGCGTTTCGGATTACCAATTTAAACGGGCGACATTTTTCACGCCTTTGGCTCTCACATTTCCTTATCCTTGCAAGGCTAAAGACTTTCTCAACTTCGCGAGATTTTTCCGGATTTTGTTTTAAAACTTCAAAAACTCCGTTAAGTTATTGATAAGAAATGCTCAAAGCGCCAGCGCCCTCTAAGCGAAGGGATTCAACTTTTCAAGAGGTAAAAAACTTGGAACAAAAATATGATGTTTATGACTTACTTATTTTAATAAGTTTTTAGGTTTCGACCGATTTCCTGAGATTGAATGGAAGCAGGCAACAATTCCGCAATCTTCTGTCAGCCAGAAAAAAGATGGGCTCTTTGCCACCGGCCTATACAAGAATTGACTATAGTCGAGAATCTCTTGATTCTAATCGTAATGTTTTAAAAACGACAAAAAACCAGGCCCTACGTTTCAGGAGGTGGACATCATGGTCCTGTAATTACTGTGGAAGACACGGGATCTCAATTGAAGATCAACCACATTCGCTCAAACCCTACGGAAAGACTAATTGAATCGCAGAAAAGCTCATTTGAAAAAGGTTTTTATTTGAAATGTCGGCATTATTTTTAGTTGGAAAATTAAAGGTGCCGTAGCATTTTGTGAGAGTAATGGCTCTGCCGGCACAAGACATACGTCAAGTCATTTTAAACGGAATAATAGCCGATATGGGGTGCCGGTCGATTCGAGTCAAGTCAAACTGGTATATCGAGTCAGATCCGAGAGATTGTCAAACAGGTATAGAGGTTCTGATAATCCGATCAAACTGATCATTTTGCTATCAGAGTCCGAATCACCGATAGAGCAGTGGCGTTGGCCCTGGTTGGAGTGGTTGTCATGATGATCGATTCCGAAATTACATCGCAGAAACTGTTTGGAATTGATAAGGCATATCATCATCTAATCACTTATTTTGTCGATTTGAACATTTAGATGCATCCTGTATCCCTATTACTTCGATCATTCATAGCGCTAACTACAATTGCATTGCTTGTGCAAATCGTGCTCTATCATGCCAATGATATTATGGTATTTTTTCTATCATTCATTTCAGAGGATCAAACGGGGCTGTAAATGTTTAGACACACGCGCGCACGCACATTTACACGCATAACGAAATAGTGTGTATTTTGGAGAGGGAGAGAAAGACATGATCTCCCTATGTTCTATCGGAAATACACACTATCTCATTATGCGTGTACACGCACACACACATATCTAAGCATTTACAGCCCTAGGAACACATTTTCTTAAGCTCGATTTGGTCGACTGCGGTGCTGACGATTGGAGAGTGGTTTTAACGCCAGAAAGAATTTGCCAATTCCTTATCGAATTTATAATCTGCATGATATGTCCTTTACCTGGTATATATCAAGAATTTCAAGTTTCGAAGCTTGCCAAAAAGCCGATTGCCTTCAGGAACCGGCACTATGAAATGGTCGTTCATCGAATCTAGCCGATCCATTCACGCTACCCATTCCGGCAGGACTTTCGATGTCAGAGAGGTAAAATCAGAAACTCTGAAATTTGGATTAAGCCAAGCCATGTCCCTTTCATTTAGGTTCCCGTGGACGTGCTTCTGTCCATGTTAATGCTGTGCCGATCGTATTTGTTCGCTAGATTTATGGTTCTACACAGTAAACAATTTCAGGTATTTGAGAAACTATAATGCCTTTTTACAAGTATAGATTTAAGGACGCCTCGACTAGAACTCTAGCCGCTCTAAATCGAATCCAAGTTAACTTTTCGTTCGTTATGAAGACTGTGCTTGATCAAAGACCCCTACTTTTTCTTACAACTTTCACGATCATCTTCTGGCTGCTCATGTCGTGGGCCTTCGTCACTCTGGAAAGGTGAAAAAGCTGACCTTCATCGAGCAAATGCTGATTTATGATTTCCCTGCAGATTCGGCCTTGAAGACCAGGATGCTCCATCGATCATGTACTCGAATGCGCTGTGGTTTATCGCAATCACGTTCATGTTAAATGGGTATGTTTGGAGAGCGCAGGTTCTTCTTCAAATTTGGTATCGGTGATATTTGAGGCATGCAGAACTATTGCCTGATCCGTCTTGAAGAATTTGTTAACAAAAACCTGCAACTCAGTTTTTTTTTCAAATTTGAGTATTGTTTTCCCCAGATATGGAGACGTAGTTCCCCAGACGAACGCTGGCAGAATTCTGGCTATATTCGTCGGCGTCATGGTAGGATTCAGAATCCTCACGCGACAATTTGTCGTCGTCATCTTGTAATTTCAGGGAGCCATAATTTCCTCAATTCTAATTGCGGTGATTTCGAGAAATATTCTTCTATCTCAGGGACAAAGAAATGTCAATAATTTCATGTACGACAGCAAGTTGACGAGGGAGCACAAGCACGCTGCGGCGAGGGTGAAAATTTATTTTAAAAACTGGCAAGGGCTTATTTTTGTTTATTTAAATTTAGGTTCTCCAACACACCTGGAAAATCCACGTCTATCTGAAGGCCGGCGAAGGGTTCGACGGAAGACTTAGGGCTCAGCAGAGGAAATTCCTCAGGGCTATTCATGCGTATGTTCTGGAAAGCTTGAATTGGATTGAAACGACATTTCAGATTTCGATCCATCAAGAACGAAATGCGCGTTTTCAGCGAGAGTAACTCTGTCAATGCACAGCAAGTTACGAGGGTAAGAGATAAATGGGATTGGGATAAAAGGGGTAAACCCGGATTTGATATATCCACTTTAGCTGGTAGCAGAAATGCATTGCTCCATGCAGAAGTTGGTAGCTGCACAGGAAGAAATGCGGGCTCAGATCGAGGTTCTACAAAGGGCCGTCAGGAACCATTACGCGCACGCGCATGGGGCCAACACTCCGACCCAAAGGTATGCGGATATATCATATATGAGATCCCCTTTCGGGTTTCATATTTCACATATCCGATTTAATTAATGCAGCTGTTTCGCTTCTTCTTCTCCCTCACGATACGTTGAAGATTTCAAGGGGTATATAAAGTATATGGAACCCCTTGGAATGAGTCGACGTTCGTCACGATTTCTAAAGATTTCCTCTCCATTCACGAATTGTTCAGTGATGTCCTCTGGGAGGAGCCGGCCTCCACAGCGCTCATCCCCACTGGCTCTCCACAACACACACAACACATACAGCACAGCCATCAGGTTACTGTAGTTCGCAAACGGGCGTGACCTATTTCCAGGGTCACGTTCATTTCGGAAATTGCGTGTTTTGACCGACAGCTTGCATGAACACACAAACATGATCACCGTTGCATGCAATTAAGCTTGCCGGCGAGTTATGGCCTATGTATAATTTATTTATCTGAATGAGTGAATGCGAAGACTATGAAACTCGAGAAACTCCAATAAATTCGAAAATTTAGTGTAACGTCAGTACGAAACACGGTCTGCTTACGATCTAACCACGACGCCATTCAAATTGAACAAGGTGCAAATGATCTCCAACCCAATTCTTATTATAATTAACCTCGGATTAAAAAAATTCATCCTATCAAAAGAATTATATTGTAACATAATCTAAGCAAATTCATTTAGTGCCTTTCACTTTAAGAATACGGGAACTCAACAACATTTAATCATAAGCTCATCGGCTTTATCTAAGGGGAGTTTCTTGATCTTCTCATTTTAATAATTCTAATCGGTATTTACTCTTCAACACTCTCAACTTTTTGTTGTTTATTTTGATCTCTGCAAAAATGTTTTATCATCCATTGGATAAACAATTTTTACGACGACAACGTTTTTGTCTTTTGCATCGAACTTTCAATGTTTACGATTAGAAAATGACACGATCCTGAATATAAATTACGAAAAAATAATCCACTCTGAAAAACGAGCAATATTTTCGATATAGTAAAAGGCCTGAATGCAATGATTTATGCATTATATCATGTCTTTTTATCGAAATCCCGCCCCCCACATTCACAGAATTCACGAACCAATTCGGGTACATAACTAGTTTCCGCCGAGTTCTCTTAACCCAGGAAAGAACCAATGATCACTGAATAGTCAGGCTGATCTTCACTTTGACTTTATTGAAAAGTGGACAGAGCTTGGCATTTTGAGATCTCTATAGCTCACAAGTTCTTTCCCTCGCCATCTCTAAATTGAAATTTCGTGAGTTTAGTGATTTGCTTCATAGTGAACCGTAAACTACAGGAAACGCTCTAGATCAAGTGCTCTTCATCTACTTTATTAATAAAAAGTGGACAAAGCTCGAATTTTCGGATTTGCAATTGTTTGAACTCTCGTCATTTCGAGTGACTGTGGTATTGTGGTTGTCACTATCAAATTATCAGTGTTTGGTTGCCTTCCCTTTTCCTTTTCCTACTCTTCCCTTTCCCGTTTCCCACTCCTCTTATAGACTAATTGACATCGTCTTTCTCGTCGTTGTCCTCATATATCAATCATCTTCCTCTGCCTTCATCAATAATATCGTTCCTCTCCGTCCCTGACCACATCTTCGCAAGGCTAAAGAGCAACCATTTTGACTCTCATTTTACAAATCCTTATCGATAAATCGATATCGTATCACTCTATCGAATTCAAAGATATCGATTGACCTCTTTCCTTCTTGAATTCTTTATCATTTTATCATTGTTCGTTTCTTCTTTCCTGTCGAGAATAATTGATAATGTGCCACTGTACGCGCCGTCTATATTTATTGCATTGCTATTGCGCCTTTGCCTGTCCTTTATTTGCATTGATTTTAGTCCGTACGCATACCAGCCATTTCAAACAAAAAAACGGTCTCTTTTTTTGTCATTTTCTTCCGCCAATTTATTCATTTTCCAGAAACGGGTCTGATTTTGACGCAAAGACGGATGAATTAGCGCCTCGTTGTGTGACGTCGTGCGAGAATTCTGAAGGCTGACGACGACTCAAGAATGACTACGGTATTCCAAGGCGGGCAGGACGTCACTGACACTGAGGATGAAGACGTGTTTGACGAAGAAGTGAGTCGATTCCGAATCAAGCAGGGAAAAACCTGTTCGAATATTTTGAATTGAGGGATTTTCTACAGTAAAGTGGATTATCTTGTTGAAAGTGGCGTATAAAATGGGGGATTTGGGCGATGTCTGGCGGTAGAATTAGCTGTTGTTATTTGAGGAGATTCCCCCGGAGAAGTCGCCATTCACTCGCGGATTCAAGCATGTCGACAGTGTGCGTCTGAAGTCTGCGGACGGTCCTGGACAACCTGGCCAAGCCAACCATGGATTGCCGCGCAGCAGTAGCTCACTTGCGTCCGTTTTTCTCTCATTTTTTTTTTTTTAAATCTAAATCGAAGAAAAGTATTTTGAAAATGTTATTTCATAAAAAGAAAAAAAACAATTCTGTACAATAATCCCTAATTTATCCTCGTCTATCCTGGTTTATAATAATTGCTTTATGTTGCGATGCTAGATTTTTCGAAATTATTTTTTTAAAAGATGAAAAAAACTGATTTGTTTTCGAATGAGTCAAATGGAAATAAAAAAACATGTGATTTTCCTGGAAATTTTCGAATTCGAGAAAATTCGATTATTTTCAGTCGGCTGTCGATGTTCATTCGCCGCTCACTGCGCATCCCGTTTCGATCGCAGCGAAGCTTCACAGGAGACCATTCCAAATGGGACGGGGCTGCTATGGTAAGTTCATAAAAGGTGCATCAAAATCCAAAAAGACTTCTTTCCCGAAATTTGTAGTTTCCATTCTATGAAGCGTTAATTTTAATTTCATTAGACCGAGATGATATAAAATGAATATTTTTCTTTTTTAATTTCGAAACAAAACTTATTTGATATTAGTAAAATCAAAATTCTGCGAAGACCAATTATGGATATTCTCTGCTTGAAAGAATGGCAGCGAGAGAATATGCAAAATTGAGAGAGCGAAGAGAGGGGAGAGGAAAAGCCTAACAACTGCCAAAGCAGCCGGAGGCCATTGGATAATCGATCCACGCTTTTCACGCCTAAGGAAAATTGCCATCTTCGTGAACACATATTATTGTTTAGCCCAGAAATGTCGAAAAACGATGATTCAACAGAGGTTAGAAATGACCATTGTGACGTTGTGATGTGAATTCGATTTTCTCAGGCTTTATCAATCTTTCCGAATACGTTTACTATTGTTTTGTCTGTGGGAAAATGTGGATTTGTATGAAAATCTATAAAAGCATGGAATTTTTTTTTAAATAAAATAATTTTTGAAAGGTTTCAGGAGAACGCACGATGCTTCACGTCGAATTCGCCGACGAAGATGGGTCCTTCCGAAGTGCCGAATCGACTCGATGAACTGCTCGACAACAAACGACTCAACAGAACTCAAAGGGTACTGCATTCTAATTTTCCAATCCATTTTCTGCAAGGTTCTGGTGTATTTACCCAAGAAAAACACAGATTTCTATATTTTTCTCCGTAAAAGGAGTTCGTGAGTGGGGAAAGAGTGAGACTCTGCACTCCGAAAACACCGTTCTGCTCAATTCGTGCTCGAGCTTTTCCCTCTCTCCTCCCCTTGCTTTCTCTCTCTCTTCTCCCTGTCCCTTTCATCCGGTTATTCCGGCCCGTTTTTACATTTGTATTGGCCTTTCTCCAAAACCCCGCCCACTTTTGAGTGTTTACCGAACTGTGCAGAAAGGGCGCCTCAGGCAAAATGTCTTTGTCTGTTTCTCTCCCCCCCCCCTTCTCTTTCTATAATCTCTGTCTTTCTTTCCTTTTCGTCTCTAATCTCTCTATTCATGCAGTACTATCTCTAGGACACTGTCTGTATTGCCCTTTTGCACTCCGACCCAAATGATTATTTCTCTGCCTGTCTAAGATTTGCGTCTCTCCTCCTCCCTCCCACTCGTTGTTTTGCCATATCATATTCGTACAGTTTCTAAGCTGCAGTTCCGGTGTAGAACCGCTTTAAAAGGAGACAGTTTGTTATTGTATTGTGGATCCAAAAATGGCCTATTTTCAACTGCAGCCCAGCCCGGCTCCCAGGGTATCTCTGAAGGATGTGTCCAAATCGTTTAAATCCTCGCCGATTTGGAGGTCCATAGATTCAGAAGATTCGGGCTATTCTGGCTGCTCGTTAGAGTCTTCAGACGATGCTAAGTCTCGTTCTGAATCCGAATCCCAATTCACGCTCTCAGCCTCGTCATATTCCATATTCCACGAGTTTTTCCTGCTGAAAACCGATCATTCTAAAGTCATCAATGAAATCACCATCAAGAACTTTGCCGAGAAGGATACGGTCTTTATTTTCATTTATTTTTTAAAATTGAAACTTTTCAAACTTTTGAAATTAATGAAAATAGACGAGAAAGAAAATAGATATTCCATTCTCATCACTTTATAATGGCACATATATTTTGGTACATTTTTGATAGTTATTGCTTAGATAAACTTGCCCTCGACCTAATTTGTTGAAAATTCAGGTAAAATCGATAATTCGAAAGACGGATTGGCCGCCTCGGCACGAGATTCGACAGACGTTGTGGAAGGAGCTCTGCAGGGGCAAGGACTTCGACAGCAGCAGAAGTCTCTACATCTCTGAGCTCGAAAACGTCAAACGATCAAGTCATTTTTCTTTCAATTTTAACAATGTTCAAAAAGAGATCATTTTCATGTTTGCCACAGACCCTCAAATCCACTTATCTTTTTCTTCAACCTTTCAAAGTCTGCCCTCCTGGTCTATCGACTTTTAATCTTCTAGTGGTCACTCCTTTTGAAGACGGCACTGATAAGAGTTCGAATGTTATGACACTCATTACCGATAACGAATATTACAGTTTGAAAAATCAACAAACATGCTATGTTTAGTAATGCTATAGAAAAATGATCTTTTTTTAGAAGCTTTTGCTCTCTTTTGAAAAATGATTTCTTTAGAGAGATGATCTATTTTCGAAAAATAGCCTTTTCAGAAAGAACGACCCACCCGCATTTCCTGAAAGAGGATGGAGTCGTGATTCACAACTTCGACCTCAACGAGCGTGGAGCCTTGAATCTGATGAGTCTGCTTACAGTAATCGAGCGCATGCGTCCCGAAGTCACTTCCGCTCCGGTAAGTAACAAACAGCTCTATTTTTATTTATCCAAACAAAAATCTTTCAAAATAGTAGCGGAAGAAGAAACTAGTTTCTTGTGGAAAATATGAATGATCTGATTCATGCTATGAAAAAGACCACTTTTCTGATAACGAAAAATGATAGTGAATCGTGTCTTAGAGATGTTACGCTAATTACGCGCATTAGTTTGCGATTTAGTCCATATTTGCGCGTCGTTTTCCGTGTTTCTCCTCGCGTTCTTTACAGAAAGCTTGTTTTTGTTATGTTTGCTCTCCAACGCAAAACCCTTCTTTTTCTTCTGTTTCTAAAGAAAACATCCACACAAGATAGTTGATTATCTTATCACCAGAGAAATGAATTACTATATGATAAACAATGTGCAGAACAAGTCATTAATTCCCTGCTTGTTTTACGAAATTTATTTGTAAAGATGAAGGCTTTGTGCAGAAATGTGACAGAGCAACGGTCGAGTGAGAGTGAGCGACAAGGCATGCAGAGAAAAAGAAGGAAATTATTTGTCGAATGAGAAACAGCGCGTGAAATGGGGAGAGGACAGAGATGCAGAGTCATGCACTCAAGTTGTTGATTTTGAATAGAAACGAGAATTGCACGCGCGAGTTAGAATGATAGAATGAGAATAAAGTGCCTACAGGGCCTACAGGGGGCTAACAAACAATCGAAAGTCGGAATAAACTAAATAATGATAATTCGATAAAAAGCGCGATAAAAGCTTTATTTATTTTCAGATTCTTATCAATAGAGAACAAAAACTTTGATAAAAATGATAAATGATAATGAATGTTCAGATTCTCTACCCTCTATGCGCCCTGATGCTGCATTTCCTGGACGAAGCTGATGTTTTCGCCTGCATACAGTATTTGTTGAGCAGCAAAGTAGGGAAATGTTAAAATTTATTATAAAAATGAATTAAAAATTGAAGGGCTTCATCATGACCTCTCCAATCCAGTGGACCGCTGCACCGTACACAATCTGTGCGCTTATCAAAAAACACAAAGCCGGCGCCTATAACTTGCTGAAAAGACGACTAAACACCGACGACGATAATCTAATCATGAAGACGGTAGGTGGATTTCACAAATTCTCAAACATTATCTCAAGGAAGGGTAAACATTCCAATGCGCAAAATTCAATTTTCTCAACTCATAGAATGAACATTTATTATGAAAAGATCAAGTCGAAGATATAAAATTAAGTCTATTGTAGTACTCGCTCCCGCCCTTTTGTAGTATTCGCTCGATTTTTCCCCCTTCTTCATACCATTTCTCAAAAATCGAGCGAATACTACATAAGGGTGAGGGTAAATGTAGACCGAATACTACAATAGGCCAAAATTAAGAAAACCTCATGAAATATTTAATGATAATTTTTACCTCTTACAAAACCGACTTCTTCGCGATAGCAACTTTAAAATCTATACCATAAAAATTGGTGTATTTGTATGTAAAAATACGCTCTCTCACTAAATTAAAATTTGAATTTCGTTCATCTCAAAAATAATGAAGTGTATTTTTAGATGACCGATTGGCTGTCGTGGATCTTCGGCGGTCTGCCGTTCATGCACGTGTGCCGAGTGGTGGACTGTTTTCTGGTCGAGGGCCACAAGTTCTTCATTCGAACAGCCATTTCCATCGTCTACATTTGGTCTAAAATGCAGAAAGTACGAAATTATACAATTTTTTTCATTTCGTTTTTAATTTAGACCGGCCAATTCGATGATTTGAGCGGGAAATCTCAGGACGAGAGAATCAACGTCATCAAGGATGAACTCATGCACACCGCGCAGCATATCGGGGTATTTCAAATCTTGCAATTATAGTAATTTTTGAAATTCACAAGAAAATTCAGATTTCAACCGACACGTTCATTCTGACGGCGATCAAAATCCGGAATCTCCGAAGCTCGACCATTGCCCGATTCCAGGCTCAGTTCGAAGAGAAGGTGGGAAAATTTTGCAAAACAAGGCAAAAATATGAATCAAACAACTCGCCATTTAAGGTAAAGGCCGAGTGGAGCCATAAACGGCATTCGGTAGTGAGACGCGACCATCGAGACATATTCACTGAGTCATTCAAGTCCGACATTGTTGATTCAGGTTGGATCTGAAACTTATCTTCTTCTTCTTCTTAGATATGCTAATTTCAGAGATAGCGATTGACCTGATGGCTGCATTGCCGCCTCGGCTACAACTCGCCACCCCAGTCCTCTTATTCAGACTCAGTCAGGACGGAGCGAGTTTCACGAAACTTTGGAACAAGTAGGTGTATTTTCAAAATTATATCGTATCCCAAAAATTGTCATACTCATAAGGTAGAGGGGTGCATGGTTAGGGGAAGAGAAATTGCATGTATTAGAGGAATGACTATCCTTCAAATTTCAAAAATTAGCATATTTGCAGTATCGATGAGGCCTCGCAGACCCTGATTCTGATCCGAACGAGCGAGGGCGACATTTTCGGTGCATTCTGCTCGTCCCCCTGGTCTGAGAGGAACGACAGACGGGAGAGGAGCAAGACAAAGTACTTCGGCACGGGAGAGTCGTTCGTGTGGAGACTCGACAAGAAACTCGGATTCCCGGTCATTTATTTCTGGGCGGGAAGGGACGCAGCAGCTCAGCAGGATGACGATATCCCGCAAATGTTCATGACTGCAGGCGACAGGCTTATGGTGGTAAGTATTTAACACTCAGCATTAGCGCATATTAAAGAAACAAGTAGTTGCATTTTTACATGCGAAATAATATAAGAATCACTCATTTCTCCACCCTAAACACATGATATTTGACAGTCTCTTATACTTTGTACCCCGTTTTCTGGAAATTAGCAAGAAAAAGAGAAGAAAACGAGGGTAAAAAGTGCAAAAGAGTAAGGGTAACTTAGGGATAAAATATAAAGGCATATTTGGCATGCAACAATGCAATTACCTTTGAAGTTAGTGAAAATTTACATATTTTGGAAATGAGAACGTTGTTTGTTTGTTTAGATTGGGTCCGGCTCTGGCGATGCGATCCGAATTAGCGAGGAACTGACCCAGGGCATGTCGCGCGCTTGCAAGACGTTCAACAGCCCCGCCCTCGTCGAGGATGAAGCCTACCTGATCGACGAACTAGAAGTTTTCGAGGTCCTTACCAGCGTCTGATTTTTTGATTGCAAATTTCATGCTTTCTTTTCTGAGAACTTGTAAAACTCATGCAATTTGACAAAATATTCTAATTTAGAGAATGACTTTTACACGTTCTATATATCCAAAGTTTCCATGTCAAAAGACGGCGCCTAAAATCTAGTCCATTCAATTTTTAAGAGGAGAAATGTACTGAGTTTAAGAATAATAACTCGAGAAAAGTGAAGAAATGTGCAAAATCCAATGATTTTGTTGTGCTAGAATTTTTTATCTTCTTGCCATTTAACCAACCTCAAAAATTCGTTAGTCTTGTAATTTTTTTTATTTCGATTTTTTTTTCGAAAACATAGCGGGTCACTTGCGTTATGACAAAGTCTCCATAGCTTTTTAGAATTCTAGGGATTTTTTTTCTAATTTTTCTGTCTGAGATTTACCGTTTCTAATCGCCATACAAGTCTATTTATGTACTGCCATCATAACCTGGACTTCGAATTCCATTTTTATAAATTTTCAAGTTTTGAAGTCTAGATTTTCTCCCTACTTTATGCCAAACGATTTATATAACCCAAAGCTCATAGATTCACATTTTTCTCAGTGAAAATCAAGATTTACGAAATTCATTAGCTTTGTATGAGTCTAGTTAAACTTTCCGATAAAATAATACATTCCCTCAAGAATGATATGAAATCGTATTTAGTGAGAGCATTTCTAACCTCTCTTGTATTATAATTCACTTATTACGGTACTTTAGGTGGTGTATTTCGTTTTCTTTTGTACACAAGAGCTTAGATAACTAGGTCGGTTCGACTTATTAGACAATCGAGTTGGACATGTAGGCGACCATGCTCACATAGTGTTAGTGGTAGAGCAGCGCACCCCGCGGAAAGGTGGGGTTCAGGTTCAAAATCCTGACTGCGAGGCATAAGTTTTGCATAAAGTAGCCACTCGTAGCGGATCCAACTGCGAGATACCGTTAGGCCATCGTCCTACAATAGAATATAGAGATCTCATCGAGTAAGACCCCTTGAAAATCAAACTTTTCATAATTTTTGATCCCCGAGCCCCAAATTTTAGAAATAAGCTCTTTATCGAGGATATATAGAAAATCCAAAATCATAGCTAGAGTCCGACCTTCTTCGACTCGAGCTCTCGACTTCGAACTTCCAAAATTCTAACTAACTTTTGACCATGTTTGTTCATAGTGAAGTACACCACTTAAGATATCTTTTGGATGATTCATTCCTCTGCCATATAATTATTCGAAATTGCTCTAAAATATTTAATAAAGATTTGTTTCAAGGCGAATTTAAATATTCAGGCATAGTTAGTTGATTGATTGAATTATTTCGATGTTATTTGCTTTAGAGAACGTTAGGGCTTATGAAAACGTGAGATAGTGTGGGGAAACGAGAGACAAATAACGAATGCGAAAAATTTCAGCCGGGTCCTCCGGTTATGTTTGAGGCTCAGCGCGGGTCGAGCGCGCCGAGCGTTTCATCACTTTTTCGTCAATAATAAAATTTATACGATTTTCAAACAGACACAAATTCCAATTGAAATCTCGAGGATTTTCTATCGATCTATTCTGTTTTGGCTAAAAATGGCGCCGAGTTTAAAATATTGATTATAGATTTTTGGTGGTTATTTTTGTTATTTGTTATGAAAATATGCCTGAAGTATTTGTGTGTTTGCGCAAGCCCTTAACCTGGCGTGATCGATACTGCATTTTCGTGAGCCGAGCCTGTCTGGAAGAGGCATTCTGGCATTCTGACTCACTCACACACAGCTCTTTGCTTCTCTCTTACCTAAGCGCGCAGCAGTTTTATTTACCCTTACCTTCGGCATTTTCAGTGTCGAGCACTTCAAAATTTCACCACCAACAGATTCCATTATTTTCTCGCGCCAGCGCTTTTCATAGACTTTATCTATGATGAGAAGCACATTAAAATCTTGTATTTTCATTAAGAAAAAACTGATCTCCATCGATTTTTGGTGATAGATTTCAGAAAATATTCGGAAAGTCGACCAACCATTGAGGAGAAAATCACCGTGACCCCGGAAGTCCCCAAAGTGATGGGCCTGAATTTGGATGGACTCAAAACCCTACAGGGCCTACTCAATGTTATTCAAGTTGTGAGTCTTAAAAGAGTTGAAAATCACATTTTTATTTTAATTCGAATATTTTAGTGCCTCGGTTTCGCCGCGTTGTTCGCATGCTCATTTATATGGCGAGGACAGAACCTGTATTTCCAATTTATCTATGAAGTACAGTCCTATTTAAAAGTCTAGATTTCATCTATTCGTTCAGGGCTTCGGGTGGCAAACCTTAATCCTAGCGATCTTGCTGTTTACCTGGTTTATTAATCTCGTAATTCTATTCGCTACATTAACGGGAAAGGATATCATCGGTACGATTGGAAAAAAGAGGGTAGGATTTATGATTTATGACAATTCCTCCTAACTTTGCAAATTGAAGCTATTGATACTGTACGCTGTATGCCTATGCTTGCTGATCATATCGGCATCGCTTGAATCGTGGTACATCAAGCGAGCGAGTTCCGTTGGCAAACACCCAGATGGAACCTACCATAGGAGATTCATAGCGGTTACGGTAAGCGAGCATATTTTTGAACCGTATATAATTTCAAATAAGCCTTAGAGTGACAAGATAAACAAATAGATAGCTCTTAAACTCTGATCTCATTGTCAGCAGAGTTTCGCTGCACATCTTTCACGCCTGATTTGACGACGTTTTCAATGATTTCACTTGGAAATATTGACGTCAAGTTCGACATTGCGCAATGCACACATTTGCAGATCTAAATATATCTCGATTAAGCATCTTGCAATATTTAACTTTCAGATATTCAATTGGATGCTAGTCTTATCGTATTTCGTCCTAATTCCGATCACCATGTTTTTCGTCTGATCATGTCACTTGTATCCAGATATCCAGGTCTCATCATTCCCCTTCCCTCCTCTTGAAGAGCTTCTCATCCCTTTTCCTTACTATTTTATCATAATCCCTTTATCCTTATCAGTCTTATTAGTCATATGCCAGTGTTAATCCACTTCTCTAGTCGGCTCTCTCTCCTTATTGATTCCTTCAAGTTTGTGCAACATGCTTTGCATTTATAATTCACTTCTCTGTCTCCAAGTGTTCATAATCAGGAATGAATCTTTCACTTAATATATCCTTGTAGAAATCGGCATATCCGACCATATTCTCGTGTGTATTTGACCGTTTCTGTTGTACAAATTTGTCGAATGATAAAGATTTTTATCACTATTAGTTACAATTGAAAGGCATGGAAGTCCCAAGGAGCCCGAAAAGTCCCAAATTCAAGAACCGAGGAGCCTCTATCAAATCGGTGAAGAGCATTAGGTATACTGCGTCTTTAATTAGTGCATTTTTATTATATAATATATTAAGGAGTGCCCATTCGTTCCGTATCTTCAATCATAATCATGCAACCTATCTAACGTGCTGTGGATGTATTCATACAAGGGTATAAATTTCAAGGCTTTGAAAAAGTGAACTACATGACTCGATGATTTAATTTTAGATAGCAGCCTGCTTTGTAGGCTTCATAGCTCTACTGGGGGTTTGCGTATCGCTCTTATATTGCGTCATAACGTCTCAGGAGGTAGGAGATTCAATAATTCAATCATTTATGAAATTAGAATAACCTTTGGTTTAGCATCGTCGCCCAAACATGAAACTCTACGCAATTCCGATGATTTTAGTTATCGTAGCTCTGCTTTACATGTTTGTTGGCCTACTTCAGAGGAAGGCCAGATTGCTGTACCCATTCATAGTTCTTCAGGTATAATATAATCTAATAATCTAAAATTCAATTCAAATAGAGTTTTTTTTAGATCTTCCTCGTATTTTCGATAGCGATAATTATGGCTATGTTAGCGATTGCGTTACTATGCAATTGTCGATTTATCTTAAGATTCCTGGTCAACACTAATGATAAACATCATAGTAAGTATTATTCACCACGATAATGTTCGAAACGACGCCTAAATTCAGTGCAAACGGCTACAGTACTCCTGTTCTCTCTGTGTGGCCAATTGATATTCCAACTTTGGGCTTTAAGGGCTGTCTGTTGCTGTTTCAGATACTTCAACGATGCCTCGAAATTCGAAAATCGAGAATCTCAATACAATTTTATTTAATAGAAGTTGTTTCCAAATACACACATACACAAATATGATAAAATTATTTAAATATTGACGTATTGCATATAAAATCGATACATAACATAGAAATAAGGCAGTGGATGATGAATTAATTCAGATTTAAAAACATATCCTAAAACCCTGTCGAGTGGCAAGAAATTGTATATGAAATGATGGCAATGAATGATAATAATCGTCGTTTCCAATTAAGCTGCACTTTTCGATGTGAAGATTTGTTTGGACTAGCGAGACGAATAAATATGACAGCTATTAGTGAGGACTTCAAATTTGCATATCTCTTTGAAAACTTGCAAAAATATAAAGATAAAGGTCACCGGGACGAGCTTTCGCTCAGAATTCTGATTATGACGCACAAGAACAAAAATTGAAGAGATTTAGAAATTTTACCTTTGTCCATTCAAAATAATCATTTGAAGAAGGAGTAGAATAGGATAGATTGTACAATAATCCTCAAACTATTCCTTTCTGATTTACTATTTTAGATGGCTAGAAAAAGGCTGTTTCGACAATTTGTTTGACCATTTGATATAAGATAAATGAGATTTGGGGTGATTAGACGGCAATTTGAAATAGTAGTTGCACGCGAAATTTATAAGATTTGGTATATAAGACCAAGACTCTCTTCGTTGATTTTTTCGTATATAAGTATATAATGATGCAACTCTATTGAACTACTATTTCAAGTTGTCGATAAGACGTAATTTAGCAAGTTTAACAGGCTTAACAGGTTTAACAGGGTGGTTCCTGTTTGCATGGCTGCGTGCCCCTGCACTGCTGACTCTCATCAGCCATTCCGATGCAGTTGCAGCCCGCCTCTCCGACGCACTGCCGACTTCGACTGTGCACGCCCACTACACATTCCTGGGTCGACGAGCACGTACTCCATTCACACCTTCAAATCACATACATAATATGCAATATGCTCAATCAGTAAAAAATAATGGCAAGTTTAGCCAGAGTTTTAATATCTTCATATTTCTCACAAGAAAAAAACCGATCCTCATTAAAAATCGCTAAAAAAATCTATACCATTGCGTCCAATCACATCTCGGAGCGCATGCCTGTGCATTGCATTGTCGTTCTTCTCTGAATCATCATGATCAAAGTCATTTTAAATTTCAAATTCAGATTTAAGCAAATTGTAAATGAATGCATTTGAGCGTATTGTACCTATCAGATCCATCGCAATGGCATGTTGGATCAGGACTGCCTCTGTTGGTGCAAACTCGGGTGCGAATGCTCCTTCCGACTCCGCATTCGGCATCGCATTTGCTCCAGGAGCACCACGGCTCCCAGCTGCAGCACGACGTGCCTTCACACGGCAGATTCTCCACACTTTGGCCCTAGAAACTGCACTTTTTGAGGAGAGTAGGGGAAAATAAAAAAGTGGGTGTGGACTACAGGAGGCCCTTAGATTCTACTGCCTTATTATAAATCGCGATATTTCTTAATGAAAGCTGCATCGTCGCGTCATTTCTTGAGTTGTCGAAATTTATTCACCTGACAATCGTTGCTGTCCCTTCCGTCCGAGGTTTGGCAACTTCTAGTTCGAGTTCTCTGTCCGGGACCGCATTTGGAAGAGCAAGACGTCCACTCGCACCTATTCGCTTATGTTAATTTCTAGGATTACGGTATTCTACAGTATACCACTCCGTCCATTGCGCGCAGGGTGGTCCATAGCAGAAGAGGCTCTCCTCATTGGGTCCTGGGCAATCGGTACCGTACTGGCAAATACGCTGACGGCGCTTCATGCCATTTCCACAGCTGGCCGAGCACAAGCCCCATTCCTAATCAACAAAATCATGACTTGATGGCCAAGATAAGCTCTTATTTATTATATATCGTTGATTAGAGAGCAAAGTCGATATATTCATGCAACAATAAGAATTCGAATTTGGAGGAACGAAATAGTGAGCCGCGTAAAAGAGAAACGAGACGAATAACGTAATTTCGAATATCGACACGTTCTCTCCCAATCAATAATATACACATTCTCTACTCCCTTCACTATTTTCATTATTCACAATTTTATGTCTTATGATATTTTTCGTTGAAAAATTGATGAAGAATCAAATTCGCCATTTTATATAATGAAGTGCAGTTCTCCGTTGCTTCTAATTATATCCAAACTTGTTTTTTTTTTCAAATATTCATCCTCTTTTCTTCTTTACTTCGTGTTATTTTTCCAGAAAAGAGGAGGAATATTACGATATGCAATTATTTTGTTGATAAAGATCGCCTTTTCCCACCTGCCAAGGAGCCCATTGACTGCAGGGCCGGTCTTCACAGGCCTTCTGCTCGGTGCTTTGACCTACAGTAATCCAAAATTCTATCGATTATTTGATTTGGTTAAAGACCTGGACACAAGTGCTCAGCCCCACCCAGACAGCTTCTCGATCTCGTGGCAATTCCCTGACCGCAAGTAGCGCTGCATGTCGACCTGGTTGATTCAATTTCAGGTAAAAGTAAGAGTTTTCAGGCAACTTACCACTCGCACCACTGAAATCATCGATTAGACTTCCGATTTTCATGAAAATTTATTTTCTTCTCAGTTAGAAAAAAGCTAGTTTTCAGACCTCTGACCACTCAGGGCACGGTCCAGCATCGCATCGCTCTGCCTCGAAGTCCTTGCCATCGCAACGATTCGTTCCCTGATGGCAGAATCGGGTTCTCGACCTCTCACCCTGTCCACACGTCGCAGAGCATGTCGACATAAAATGTCCTATCAATGATTAGAAACACCCAGATATAACTTAACATTCACACCACTCGGACCAAGTCTGACAGGGTCCCAAATTGCAGGGCTCAGTTTCCATTTCAGGTCCCTAAATCTCCGTGATTTATAGCAATTTTTGGGCTATTTGGGAGCCATAAGCCCTCAAGCCATTGCTAAATAGTGTATGGTTAGAGGAGGGTATTGAAAGGTAAGGTTTCTTTTCCCACACACTATTTCGTATGGCTTGAGGGCTTATGGTTTCCAATGTTGCCTCGTGTTTGTCAGTGTTTATTGACCTGGCAATTATTGGTGGAGCACTCCCTTCTTCGGGCCCTCATGCCGTCATCGCAAGTGCAGGAGCACTGACTCCATTCGGACCTGAAATCCGACATTTCTCATCTCAACCGTGCAGACTAAGTGTCAAGTGCTGTAATTCGATATCTATTCTAAAATCCGATCCTCACGTTCGATGATCTGTTAGCAAATATTCAAAGAAACTTCCTCTTACCAGTCGTGCCAGACTCCTGAAAATTCATATTTTCTAGGAACAGAGGGAAGTAATGCGAACCCTGAGTCATAACCGGAGCGCAATCCTTGGATCCGCACTGTGGCGGAGTGGGTGGGGCGGGTTTGTAAGCGGACCTAGGTGGGGGCATCGGGGGTCGGGTCGGAGCGGGCGGGTAGGGCTCACATCTGCCTCCGGGGCATGGGTCTGCCTGTTGCTGGGCCGGATGACGCTGGTTCACTCGGTATTGAGACATTCTAAATGGGAGCTTGGGGGATTTGTTGATTCGTCTCCAGCTTGCCTCTGCTGATAGAGCTGTGCATATTCGTCGTACGGTGATCTCTGTGCGGGCTGGGGCGGGATCGGTCTGGAAGGGGCTCGTGGCGACAACGACAATTGCTGAGGCGGCTGCGCGGGCTGGGGATAGGGCTGGAAATTTTGAAATTTTTATTCAAAAACCCTCATTTTCTTGTACTTGACGAGGTGGAGGAGCGAACTGTCTCTGCTGAGCCTGTCTCGCGGGACATCCTCGTCTCTGGATCTTTCTGCCGTAATCACAAACTTGAGATCTGATCTCATGGCCTGAATTTATAGAAGGAATAACTCGAAATCCATATTATTCAACAATTTCTGACCTTGATTGCTGCAGTCTGACCAATCAGTCCAGGATCCAGTGCCAAGAACGGCCTCATTGCCCTGTTCTAAATTGGGATTACGATATTCTAATTCTACAGGAATCCTTCTCTCACGTCTCTTCTTCCTGTCGACCTTATCCGTGGATGAAGCCAACCCGTCCTCCTCCAGTGGGGGATGGGCGTCGAACAAATGACAGTCAGGCACGATCTCCAGCATTCTCACTAGGTCTTTCTTGTGCTCAGGCTTCTGCTCCACCAATTCTACCTACATGGATATAGATTAGACCACGCCATTTTTTTTTCTATATTTGTGCTAATTAGAAACAACATGAAATAGGTAAAGAATAGCATTGGGGTCAATTTGTATGTCTCTTCATAACCCACACTATCTCAGATATCCTAATATCTTGCATCTCATGCAGTACACATATATCTGTCTAGATTAAAGTAAATTACTTTTTCGTCGATCGAATTCTGCTCGAACAGATAGCAGAAATGATGCTTCGTGTCATTGTGCAAGTAGTAGTAAACCACTAAAACAAATTATTTTTTGATGAGTTTTTGTTCCTATCATTTTTCATTTTACTCCCTATCATTCTCAGGTCGAGTGATGAATGAGTGAGTGATAGTGATAGTGATAAGGGTGAATTTTTGAGAGATAAATGATAAGAAAGAAAATCAGACAAAAGCTAAAGGCTATTGTGATATGTTGCATAGAGAATGGCATGACTGACAGAGAGATTATGCTGAAAGAATGAGGCAGAGTGTAAATGAATTCACTCGCAAATGAAGCGATCAGGCTCAGAAAATTCCGCTATGATGGGGAAATAGTAGGGGAAAAGAAGAAGAACAATGAAAAAGTATGAATCATCACGAATTTACATGCTCACGAGACTGCGGATCTGAGAAAATCAGCATCCTGAATCAGGCAGACTTTACACCACAAACATGACTAGGATCAGATATCAGGAACTGAGAAAATTTCGATTAAAAAATTGAATGATAATAATCAATCCTATATAAAAGATATACTTTTCAGATTCAATTTATAGTTTCGATGAGCATATACCTGCAGTACAAGCCGGAAACATATCCACACATTTCTTCTGGCATTCGAAAGCAGTCGCCTGCATCATTTCCAGGGGAGAGGCTCCTTCTAAATTATAAGTGATTTCATATTCATATACCCCATTAAAAGGATTTCATATATCCCCATTTCAATGGATTTCACGTATCCTGATATATCCGGGGAAAATCCTACCGAGTGCGGTATTGTTGTGCATTCTCGCACAGAGGTCCTCCATTTTAGTCGCATTTTTGCCTCTCGAGACGGATATCCTCGCTGAACAGATCATTATCATTAGTCTCCTCTGTCAATTCGTCGATCGTTAACATAATCAATCTTATCATTTTATTAGTCACTTCATGCAAGTGTTTATCTTTCTGTCTGTGTGTGTTGTATCAACGAAGTGTAATAAATGTTCATCTAATCAGCGATGAAAGCATGCTAGCATTCTCGATATGTACTATCATAAGTCAAATCAAAAATTCTTTTAGTAGGTAATAAAAATAATCAAAAACATTCAATTTTTACCAACCTGCTTCATCCACAGGCAGTAAGAATAGAATAATAAATAGGGCTAAATATGCTAAAGAATTAAAAGCAGATGGGCGGAGCATGCTCGTGTCTTCACTATGGGCTCCAGGAGATTATGGATCTGAATGATCGAATTAAATGAGCTGAGGATTGCAAAAAGGGGCGGGACTTAAAGGAAAAGCTGAATGATATAGAGATAAGAAGAGACAAAGAATGATAAGAGAGGTCACAGAGAAACAGACTGATAACTGCTAAGTGATATGATTGAAGACAGGGAAACGAGTGCGAAAATGACAAAAAAATGCCGAGTCAAAGTCAAAGCGAAATGTATGATAACTCAAAAATGTGAAAATTTAGGGTAAAAATAGGCTAAGATATAATAAAAGCCTTTCCTAGAACGGTTACTTTTTCGAGCCTCTCAAAATCCCTCCGTTTCGAATGCTCTCTCTCGCCTCTGTTGCCTAAGCACATAATGTAGAAATGCGTGAGTCTCCCCTCATGACAGTGCGGTGTGGTGGGTAGCGAATCAGATTTTTGCCTTTATTCTGAATTATTAGCTAGGGATTTTTAAGGAAGGTACAGAGAAACTCGAAAAAGTAAATGTTTCTGAAAAAGCCAGTATAGCTGACCAAGACAAGGCATAACTGGGCATTTCTGAATGCCTTTTATTGCCTTGAGCGACAATTTATGACCACTGGATATGACAACCTAAAATGGCGTTCATTTTATTTCAAACATGATTGAAATAGAAATGATATTTTCAGAAAATTTTAGTTTAAGTTCAGTGAAATTTAATAGATCCTAAATTATATGGTGATGATAGATTAAAAATATTCATCTTTCCGACTTCTATACTATTCCCTTCCATGACTATATCTATTGTCATTCTGCCTCATTTACAAATTGTTATAATCCTTCATAAAGTAAAGTACATGCAGTTGAGTTTTCGTCTGGCTGAAGAAAGCGGGAGAGAAAGATAGAAGCTCGGTTGGAATACGGCGGACGAAACGAGGGGAGAAAAATGACAGATCGGTCGACACGGAACATGTGGCACACGTAGAGAAGATGGAGTTGAGGCCTGAAAGTTAGGCTGAAGAAATTCGAAGATTCGAATTTCCACATAGCGCTGCATTGCCAGCGGAGAAATGCTCAAACATTTGACGTGCACACAAAATGAGCAATTAGCAGCAAAATCCGAGCTAATTCCGAAACGAAGAGCTCGAAAAATCTCCTCATCCTGACATTTTGAAACCTAAAATCCTCAAATCTATCATCAACCAACTCGACTAGAAGGTTGATGAGGGCTTCACAGATAGCAACATACATATGAATGATTATTAGTCAAAAATATGTCCAAAGAAAAAATTTAACGTCGGCAAATGTGAGCTGGGAATGTCATATTTGAAGTTTCATATTTTACACCATATAATAAATAGGACAGGAAAACACTATCCTAGAAAAGATCAAAATTCGAGCTTCTACAATAATCGCACGTTGCACCTTAAAATAGACAATTATTAGTACTTGATGATCAGAATATTTAAAAAAAAAAAAAAAGATAGAATAAGATAAAATAAGAATTGGAAAATATTTGGAGATGTGGAAAAGGGCGTAGAACAAATTATAGAATCTATTATTTCTATATTATTTAGATCAAAAATAAAGTTTTAAAACCTAAATCCGAAATTGTTCCGCGCCGAAATATGCCTGAGGCCATGCAAGATCGTGCGAAATTCCATGTATATTACCTAAAGTAGCGTAAAATTTAGGTAAATTGAAGAATTGGGCGAACGTTTTTTCAAGTATGGTTGGTCGGTTCTGGGATAACTATGAAAAAGCTATATTACCTGAAATATAATACAATTAACATAGATTCTCTTTATTTTTTTACAGATTCCATTGCATAACGAACGGGACACGTTCATATGGTAATTTTTGAAAGATCAAAATTTGATATGGACCTACTATGCATTAGATTGAGTCATAAGCTAATGCATGCAACTTTCATGTTAAAGTTGTGATTTGGGAAAATTAGCATATACAAGTGGTTATCCCTGGCGAAGTCGAGTAAAGACAAAATTCTTCAGAAATATCACGAAGTAGCATGTTCAGGATGTTTTGGTGTCCTTATTTGGATGGCAATACGGTTGAAAATCATCATATATATTGAGCTTGACCTAAATATTGAATATCGGACTTGATAGCCATCAGGGGTGTGCGGAACTTTCCGTTCCGTTTTCGAAAATCTCAGAGCTCATTTCCCGCATACCCCTGATCACCATTTTGAGTCGTTAGTCGTTCAAAATTTCATTTCTGGATCTCCTGCTTTCAAGCGAATTAAGCTCGCGTTCCTATTTCTTTGAACATTAATCTCGTTGAAAATTACTCGATAAATCTATGCCAGCAGAGAAAACTTATTTAATTTTTAAACGTTCCAAACTTAAGACACGTCCATTGTATTAAATTTTAAATATTTTGAGTCTTTACATTTTAAGAAATATAAAAATTTCAAAATGAACATATGGCCAGATTTATACTTATATAAAATTTACGCTGATTTTTACGCCTTGAATCCTCCAGATTTGTTAATTTACATTCAGGCCACTATACTAAAACTATATTCAAACATAGTCGTTCTCGATAAACAATACTTTATTATCCCAAATTCCAAGAAATTATCTCTTGCAAGGAAAATATTTTCACGAGACACTAAACTACGTGAAAAGTGAACGAACGCTTGTTTTGACCGTGGTCGACTCTTCATCTAGAGAAAAATATGACGGAGAAATAGCGTTGAAAATCGAAAGATCACTAGAGAAGCTGAAAAAAGGAAGAGAAATAGTCTGTCAAATTAAGAGAAAACGATTAAAAAAATGAAAGAAATAGCATAGAGAAAGACGAGAATTAGTAGGTTTGTTTACGCCATGCACCTATTTTTCGTTGTCTGCCCTCTCTCCACATCACATGTTCTCTATTATTATTCACTGCTACCATTCGGAACGCTTTCTCTCCCTTTCCCTATGCTATTTCTTTTCCAAGTCTATTTTTCACTCTAGCATCTTCTTTAAATTCGGGCTTATCTCCAGTCTATGGCTTAACATGGGTTGAGTACAGTTCATTTCATTTATTCTAATCTTTTGATAATATTTATCATTTTCTAAACTCTTTAATATGCTAATTTTCTGAAAATATTTCAAATTTAGGTAAGTTAATTGAATCTTGTTTTGCGAAAATTCTTAGAATTAAGACACTATCGCTAGACTACCTCTCCGCGAAAAACTGATCTTCAAGAAAACTCATATTTATTGGAACAAATTTTGTGGCGATTCTTTGATTTTTTTGTCTTTCCATAACATGCAGCCGAAGCTGAAATCTACCTCAATGTAAATAGCGACTTTTTGTGTTATTTTATTAAAATAAATTTTTGAATCGAAATTTTATTTTATTTAATGCAATAATTGAATCCTCTCGGGATCTCTGGTATTTAAATATTTCTTTCGGTAGAAAAATGTCGAGTATCCTAAAATTATCACCGATCCTATGAACAATGTCGCAAAAATGAAGGCGAGAACTTAAAAATAGTAATTGCTATTTGTATTATTTGCAATTAATTTATATACCTGAAGTGCCAGAGTTATCCAACCTAAAGTCATCTTTAAAGCCTAATCCTTTGCATGTCAATGTTATATCATGTTTCGTCCTACGATATGCCTAAATTCCAAGTTAAGAGAAAAATATTCTAACTCAAAGAATTTTAATTGAAACCCTAGATATTTCTTGCAATTGCTCAATATTACAAGGCTCAAGGCAGTATGGTATGGATATATTCTTTCTAGCCGAATTTACCGATTCCAAATACCATATCTGAAAGTTGAGAGTTGAATTATTTATTCAATTTTTAAATGCTTACCTGAACCATATTATTCCCATCAACTTCATGCAATTCTAGAGCAATATATCCTCCAAACTCAGGTAATTTTCTATCAGTTTCGTGAATAGACAGAGATTTAAATAACGTTATTAAATTTGTGTCATGCTAAATTGATAATTAAAAAGACATTTTAATTTTAAAAATCACTTACACTTCCATAAAATACCGCTTTATTCTTACTGTCCTCGGATCTCGCTAGATACTGCTCAAACTCCGATAAAATTATATCCAAATGATAGCCTGAAATATGAATTAAAAAGATATTTTATTAACTGAAATAAAATACTAATTTACCTCCTACAGTATCATTCTGATAGTCCATAATTTGATTTTGGAAATATGCGTCGTAAAATACTAGTTTATCGATGTCATTTATCGCCCAATCAGGTACAGGTAAGCGGGTGTCGTTTATAAAGTACTTAAATAATTGAATTTTTGTTGAAGATAATTAAGATAATTTCAGTTAACACATGAATTGGGAATAAATAAACTGAAAAGAATCAATCTTTTGAAACAATTCAATAGCCATTTTTAGGTAATTCTTAAATAGTTAAATTTCAATTTCAAAAATGAATGAATGAACGAATTATGCTTACCCTGCACTTAATGGCATCTATTACTTTGAACAACTCATACGAATTGGTTTGTCCTGAGTGTTTCTTCAGATTCTCGACTATTCGGGGCTCAGCGATTAAATTTATATCGTTAAAAACTGGGACTGAATTTAGCATTTGAGCATAATTCGGGCATTTGCTGTCTATCGCGTTCGAAAGCTGAATATTTAAATCATTAAAATTTAAACTTAAGTAATTTAAAATATTTTATTATCATAAACTACTTCATTACCGTTTTAAAAAATAAAGTTTTAAAACATAAAATATTAAATAGATTTTCGAATGAGTGTTCAATAACGTTTCAAACTAACCATCAAATAAATCAAATACTTAAACATTTCAACAATTTTTACATACCCAATCTAAGCTTTCATCCGTATGCACCGAGATAGGATGCCAACCTAATTCAACTTTCCTATCATTTTCCAATTGAAGTTCTGCATTCTTAACACATTATATTTTTTATTTAAAATTTCATTTAAATTATGCCTGTCTGTTTGGAAATAGAGCCTGAAGCATATATAAAGCGGTGTTAATCGTTCTATTATCTAAGCCGGAATTTACCCGTATCTGAAACATCATATATCTATATTAACTTACAAAAAATTAGCTTAAATATACCGAATACGGATTAAATTTATCGCCCAGAAATTCGCCATAATATTGATTGAAATGCTCTCCGAGAATATACGACTGCTTTATGCCTATCTTAAATTATTCAATTTAATGATTCGATGAAATTAACATAATTTAATATACTTACCGGCACTAATTCCTTGGGATACGCAAATTCATCGTATGTGAAGTTTAAGGGCCCTTCATCTTGTAGCCTTAAATAATCGTGTGGCATACGCGCTCCATGGCGGAACCACTTAAATAAAACATAAATTAAATTCGTTAAGTGTGATAAAAATCATTTGAATGAAAATAAACATAATCTTATCATTTTATTAAATGGTAGAAAATACATTATTTAATCATAAAATAGTTAATTTCGTATATGAATGTATCATTTAAATAATAATGAATATATTTACCCTAGCTTTCCCAGAAAAACTTACTTTTCTCGAGTTTCTCTGCGTCCTCCTATTAAAATCTCTTGTTTATCGTGTTCAAGAAAAAGCAAAAATCTAATTCGCTATCCACCATACCACACTGCCATGAGGGAAAACTTACACATTTCTACGTTATGCGCTTGGGCAGCAGAGGCGAGAGAGAGAGAGAGAGCATTAGAAACAAAGATTTTGGGTAACTCTAAACAAGTAAACGTTTCTGGGAAAGCTCATAAATTTCAATAAACCAACAATCTGAACGAATTTCAGAGTTTCCGGGGCCTGAATCGCATGTGAAATGGACAGAATTGATAAACATATTGATGGGAGCAACATAATGTCTAAAGTGAATAAGCTTATCAGGACCTCACAAATTTGGGCATAACTTAAGGGGAATGCAAATATACCTTGATACTTTAGACTGTTTCAATGAGTCGTGGTCAACTTTATTCGAATCAACTTAAACCGTGATTTTTAATTGTGTTCAACACTTGAAGTATACAGATTTCTGCATATGCAATGCTACAAAATAAAACAATTTATTATTTATGTTGCGATAATTTTATCGATCTGTTACTCTCCATTGTCCAGCAGAGCGGTGTTGCCTAGCCACTCTACGTGTCTGACCAGCGAGCCTTAAAACGGCTGCAGGTACTTTATTACCACGAGTAAGTATTTTGTTACCAAGAATGAGTACTTTGTTACCAAACGCTATTTCTCCCCTTTTTCTTCTTATCCTACACTATTTCTGCTTTGGTAACAAAGTACCTACAGCCTTCCTGGACTGGAACAAGTGAAAGAAAATTTTGCAAAAATTTGCTCCCTGGCTGATTCGAACAACCGACCTCCACATGACTCTTTGTACGTCGTACCGGTAGTACTAGTGTGGCGCTCTAACCAACTGAGCTAAGGGAGCATGCTGTGGCATGTCCCAGACTGGCCCAAGCGTTTGTTCGATACGCAGTTAGGGGGAGAGAAGAGCAATGCTGTGGGCGAAAATAGGGCGTCTGAAAGAGAGGGTCAAAGATAGCGAAAAGCGACCGAAAAGACTGCAGTGTTGTGCGAAAACGTTTGATGTTTCAAATTAAACGGGAATATTTATTGCTTAAATTTCAACTTAGAGCACTGACAACGAAAATTATGATAATAGAGCCCTTCTTTCGGGATCTTGCATTTGCTTGAGTTGTTTTCGATAGGAATATGTGGTGCAGCCCAGTATAATAGTAGAAAGTAGCAAAATGGCCACCAATATTAGCATAGAACCTGAGAAAAATCAACAAGTTAGCGTAATATCTTTAAAATACCTGTTATTATCGCATTAGATTTCTCTTCAAATAGACTTTTCGTAACTCCAGAGCAGATAAAATTAAATTGGGGTCTTTGCATACGGGCGTTCTAAATTGGTGACTAATGACAATGAACAATGTTAAGTTGTTTTTCATTTATTCAAATTTTTATTAACTTTTCATAGTCATGGTGTGGCTTTTAATGATAACGTGCTAGCTTATAACTTTAAAGGTCCGGTTTTTGCAGACCTAGGCAGCGCTTTAAGCCAAGGCTCCCATGTGTATCCCCCTTAAGCCAGTTTTTCGATAGTCATGTTGCATGTCCTCGTATGCATCGATTTTCTATAGTAAAAATTGATGTCGAGTACCCCTCCTTTATATTTTTCGTTCTGGCTGAGAATCTGCGCGCATAGGCCTGGCTGGGGATTTTTGGCAAAAAGCTGCTTGAGGCTGGAGTCGAGCCAGCGATCTTCGGTTTTCCGTTGCTGGTAATTAGCATACAAGACCGACGCCTTAACCACTAGGCCACACAAGCTTGATAATTCAACATTGGGTTGCATCACAAATGAGAATCAGGAGAATCAACGGAGAAATGAAAAAGCTGAGATGCGCGCGGGATTGTTTCCACGCAACGGGGATGCGGCCGCTGTGTGCCCCAATTCGAGAATATGTGTTTGGACAGATGTCATCAATGTTCATTTAACGTATTTCAACATCATATTTTCACTTTCTCGCTTTTCACTTAAAAAGGCTATTAGTAAAATTGGTGGTAAGCGAAATTCGTCATAGGTAGTTTTTGCTTACTACTCTTATAATGTATGAGCTTATTACAGCTTATTACAACTTGCTATTTATCAAATTATTATTATCTTTATTAAACGTTTTTTTTTCCAGCTAAGATAGTGTGAAACTATTTCAACTTCGATGATAAACTTGCGATTTAACTTTCTTGGCATTTATTAAATTTACATATTTTTATTTAAGCAAAGTCAATTTACCTTCGTAATCTCTTGAAGCTGATTTAGTGAACAGGGATTCGTGCAGAATTCAGGGTTAAGCCTGGTCCTCGCCGCGGTCATATTTTCTGATAGCCAAAACTGAAATTTTGTTAATTTTTTACATCGTATTGAAATTGGAATTGAGTTATCATACTTCAACGAAATATTGCCCGTCAAATTCGTGTAATTCGACCGCTAGATGCGACGCGAAATATGGGACATCGTAAAAGTCGTATTTCATGTTTAGCGCTATCATTAACGCCATTATATTTGTGTCGTGCTGAAACCGTTACTATCCATTATATTAATAGCTATTTATATAAAAGTATTAAGAAAGCTGCTGAATCCCATAACTTTATGAGTTTAACACTTGATTCGACTTTCGCCTCCTTCTCTTGTTAATGAGATGCTAATTAACTACTTTTTATTTTCTACTTTTGTTAATTGCTTCGGCCTCTTGTATTCCACACCCACTTTTTGAGCAGAGATCTCTCCTCAAAAAGTGGGCGTGGAATACAAAAGGGCAATTGTTTCCTTCAATCTGAACAATAGTTTAATTTGTTTACCCCCGAGAAAAATACCATCTTCTTCTGAAATTCAGGATCTCTTCTGCATTCCAAATGCTCTTCGACATTAGACATGATTAATTCCAAATGGAACGCTAAAATGCCACTTTTAAATCAAATAAATATGCTAATTTCTACCTCCTACAGTATCATTCTGAATGTTTAACATTTCCGTGTGAAAGTTCAAGCTTGACTTGATGAACTTATCGATATGAGGGGCTGCCCAGTCTGGGACTTCGTAACGGCTATCGTTGATATAATACTAAAATGAAGTCTATTTGATTGTTACAACATCTTTTTGGGGTTCAAAATTGGCATACATATATTTTTCAGCATTATTCTCTTTCGGGAATAAGAAAAATCGCATTTAATTTAAAGGGTGATCATTTGTTTGCAAAAAAAATCTGAGAACTTATTTTTGCGTGCCTTAAAATTGTCGATTTTCGGAAAAAAAACTAACTTACCCTGGACTTGACACTGTCGATCGCTTTATTCAACCAATGGCCGTCTCGCAAATATTCTCCGGTCCGGTTCCTTAACAACTGCACTACGAGGGGGTCAATGTATTTCTCGATATCCTTATATCGTCGATCATTCCAGACGGTTTCCGTGTAAACCGGGCATGGGCCAGAGATACCGGTTGAAACCTGAATGAATATTTTAAGGGCAACTTGAAACCCGAGAGAGCATGAGACACGAGACATTGAGAAATAGCGTGGGAAAAGAAAGCCTATTATCCCCCATACCCTATCCTAACCCTATACTATTTCGTCTATGATGTCTCGTGTACCTCGTGGTCTCGCGGTTTCCAAATAGCCTAATTATAGGAAGAACCATTTTTGTTCCAAAATTGGTTTGAAAGAGCGCATTTCTTACCTGATCGAGCGTTTCGTCAGTATGCATAGCGATGGGTTGCCATAGAAGTTGCGGATTCCAAATTTGACCATTTTTGGGAGGGAAAAGCCCTGCCATCATGGCCTCGGCACTTACAGAAGTACGATTGTCTACTCCGTGAGAGACGTAGAGCTAAAAACAAACTCGTTCAGGAAAATTTGTCAGCAAGTATGCCAACAGGTAAAATACAGGTACGCAATGTCACACCTCACCTTAGGTAAGTTGCAGGTACTGAGTTCACAAGTAAGGTAAGATTCAGGTACAATTCTCTGCACCTGTTGGCATCCTTATTTTACCTATTTGGAAACCGCACGATATCAAGACCTCAAGACATGCAAAATAGTGTGTATGATTAGTATAGGATATTGACTGATAACGATCTCTTTTCTCCACTCTTTTGCATGTCGTGAGGTCTTGAATGTCGTGCACGTTATCCTTGTTTTAAAGATTTTTTTTAGAATCTTTTTCATAAAATTAAACATAATTTTTTCCGAAAAAATATTTTAAAAAATTAAAATTTTTTAGAACTTACTTGAGGAGGCCTGTAAGTTTCGCCCAAAAAATCGCCGTAGATGTCTCGAAAATACTGGCCAAGATTATATTCTTGTTGAATGCCTCTCTAATTTATAAAAATGAATGAACTGTCGAAGAAATTTGAAAATTAAACACTAGCCTTGGTCATTTCACTGGGATAAGCGAGATCTGCATAGTCGAATTTGAGGGGTGGGTCGGTTTTGAACTTGGGAAAATTCGTGGGCAGCCTTTCCCCATGCCGAAACCACTCAAATTTTTTTCGTATATTTTTATGAAAATAATAAATATATTTAACTGTTTTTTATTAAAAGTGTTTTTAAGCTATCAAATTAACATGCATTTCTATATATAGATAAATATATGCATAGAAATAATAATAGGTGAGAGAAAATTGGTTAATTTAAATTAATTTTAAACGATTCAACGACTTAGTTTTGACCTACAATTTCCACAAATCGTAATGTATCGGGAGCTGAATTTACAGTGACTAGCAAAATTGAAATTTGAATAAAAAATCTCAGAAAATTTAGCATTTTAAAGTGAACTATAATATATAGATATTTAAACTGAATAATGGATAATTATGCAAGAATAATTCGGGGGTTAAATTGAATCAATAACCTGGCTATTTTAGATGGACCCCTGTTTATCTCTTGTTGAGTATGCATTGGGGGGCACGCTACATACTATAATTTTTGGCCTTATCTATCAGGCTACTTTCTGATTTTTATTTTGAGTTTAATAAATGAGAATTAAAGTTTTACGATCGAAATAACTGTTGTTAGATCTGTTATGAAATATGAAAAGAAGTAATTTCATAAATTAAAATATATATGCATGCTGCATTAAAATTTTTTTTTCCCCTATTGATTAGCCCCTTGATATTATCACCGATTTGTTATCAGTTTTTAGGCTTTATTATTAGCTTCAAGTCTTGATTTTTTATCATTGACTTCTATCGATTATTCTTAAACCATGACTATCGTTACTAGTTTAAATCCAAATGAAAAGCTACTTAATGAAAATGAAGAGGAAAACACTGAGTGAGTTAAACTATATTTTTCTTTATAATTTAGTGAGTCTCAATTTCAGACTACAACGAAAAACCTGGAAACAGCGTATCAATGGAATTTTGATCCTACTGCAGATGGCTTTGATAGGAATCATGATTATTTTGGTCGTCTTCAATGTATATTCTGAATTTGTGAGAAAATTTATCCCTTTTTATATTTATAATAATTATAAAGGACATTATAGACTTATCAACCTGAAACAATCAATCCAGACGTTGTTAGAATCAAAGGACTGTTTAATGAATTCGTCCAGAAGTTTGCATTTTAATTTGTTATAAAATATACTGAATAGTTCATTCACTTTTTCCATAGTTAATTGAATTCGAGTGATTTTTTTCAATTTTATTATGACCTGCAGACCTAGGGAGGACGATCGTCAGAAAGCCCTTGCGACTTATCTCAGTATATTTTCTTAACAAATTTCTCTCCAACCTGTAGTAATTAGCCAAAATTTTGATCAGTATGACCTAATATCATAGCCGTGAATTCGCTCGTGCACTATCTACCTCCTACAGTTGATTTTCGTCTGACGAAAGTGCTCCCTAAGCCTAATTATTTGAGATAACATGATATGTCATTTTATTTAAACTTAAAATTTTACTAATTTTCTTAACACATTTAAGTCCTGACAAGTTGTTCATTTTAGATACGGCAAAAAATACGACTCGCCCCGGGAAAAGCTTCGTCGATTTAATATATTCTATTCTAATGTTCTTTCTTACGAAGAAGAAGAGCGAAAAAATCCCGAATTGGACTTGGATGTCACTGAATTTGCCGACAGAACTGATGAGGAGTTGAAAATGGTTGGGTATTTGTTTAGTTTTTGAAGAAAATAGTTCATTTTATCCTTTTTACCAGTGCTATTATGTCTAAAATTTAATCAACTTTCAAAGAAGATTGTTTTTCTAGGCTTATTTAAAATTTTTTTAAATCTAAAATAACAAATGATAATTTAGATCCTACTAGCCTATGAAAATGATTCTATTCTCGAAGGCACTTACCCACGAAAATCCGAAAATTACCAACCTATCCCAAACCGCCCCGAAAACCACAATTGGAACGAACAGGGCAAGGTTACGGCGGTGAAAAATCAACGTAATTTTTTGCTTATCTTAATTATTTTCTAACTAATCGTAAACTATTCACATATTATCTGAAAAATCAGCTCCATTTACAAAATAATTACCCAGAAGTAACCCTAAATTTTTCTCTAACTTACTTAGAAATTCAGAGCAATGTGGCTCTTGTTGGGCTTTTGCGACTGTAGCTGCGGTAGAGAGTGGACTGGCCATCAAAAACGGCACTTTATTGAGCTTGTCAGAGCAAGAGGTAAACTTGAAAAAAACATTTCGGATTTTTATTCTATGAAATTTTTTTAGATGGTAGATTGTGATAGGTCGAATAATGGCTGCCATGGAGGCGTTAGGGCCTATGCGATGAGGTAGATCATTAGTTAGAGCCTTTCAAATTTTCCATAACTTTAAACAGATTGATAAGAATTATATATTTCGATTTAGTATATAAAGACTCTGAGATACAACAAGATTTATCTAGAATCAAACTTCTAGGTTCGTCCAGAAAAATGGTTTAGTACCAGAGCAAACCTACCCCTATACGGCAGAAGAAGATGCACAATGCCATTTGAAGAAGGATAAAAATGACGTATTTTTGAAAAAAAAAAGATATTTTTTGCATTTTTCTTAAATCTAGAGCCGGATATTCATCAATAACTATGAATTGCTGGGGAAGAGCGAAGACCAAATAGCGGATTGGGTCTATTCTAAGGGACCGGTGACTTTTGGTGAGTCAGGAAAGCTGATCTTCAGCAAAATAAATTTAAAAGGCAACCTTATGTAGAAAACCTTAAATTGGAAAGCTGATATTCATAAATTAAAACTTACTTTCAGGCATGAACGTGACCAGATTCCTCTACTACTATCGGAATGGCATCTTTACTCCCGATCCGAAAGATTGCACTGTAATTTCCATCTTATTTTCTAACAAAAAATTCGAATATTCAGCAAAATTCTCTTGGCTCTCACGCTATGACATTAGTAGGATATGGTAAAGACGCTAATACGGGCAATTTGTTCTGGGTCGTGAAAAATTCGTGGGGGCAGTACTGGGGAGAGGTTTTTTTTTCTAATTTGGTTAATAATTTTAAAATTTGATTTTTAGAATGGATTTTTTAAACTGGCTAGGAACGTCAACGCCTGCGGTATGGCGAATAATGTGGTAGCGGCAATTTTATAATTTTAAAGAAATTCGTTTGTTTTTTTTAGATTTATTAGTAAATAGGTTTATTTAAATTAAAATTTTATTTTAATAAATTGCCGATAAAATGTCATAATATTCACAAACAAAGCATAGGCTCATATCCCGTCATATTCAGAACACATGTAATAAAATAGGAATAGAAATTTTTGAGACAAATCTATGATATCTAATTTTAACAAAAAATCGTACAGCTGCAAGAATCAATCTTTTGATCAAGCTAACATAAAATGAAAGAAAACCTGAAACACTACCACTACACTATTTAACCGTAATTCATAGAGACATGTGTCACTTTCAGACCTGATGCCGAATTTTTTCTATAATTTTTCAGATTCTATGATGGAGAATAGTAGACATGAAAGCCGTCTGAGATAATTCACCATACTGTACTATTTTAATTCGAAGACCTGAGAGCGGCATTTATGATGTTCGAATTACTCGAAGGGGTTGATGATTTGGAATTGGGGGGCTTTTGTCTTCGAGATCGAGGGTACGTTTTGCCAACAGAGAACACGCCCACTCGCCAAACAGACGAACAATTTCTTGCCGCCAGTCGAATATTCAACGCTAAAAGATCGATATTTTAGGCTCTGCTCTCTTTTCTTGTTATATAGTGAGGTCCAGGCCTTAAAGTTTTCGAAACTCCCATGTTAAAAATGACAGAGGAAAGACGAAATAGCGTAGAGACGCGCGGCGGTAGACAACGAGAAGAAAAGTGCGAGTGTTTTTCTCACTTTTCTTCTCGTTGTCATGTTTAAAATGGGAGTATCACAACTTGAAGGCTTAGTGAGGTTACGCTTACCTAACAACAGGTTCTCGATACTTTTCGTGGAATATCGAGCGCACCGGCATCAGGGTCCACATTTCGACGAGTCTGAATTATCCTGTTTAATATATTTTCAATTATATAATATTTCAAGAAAGCTAATTTGGTTTTTCCTTCAACCTTGTTTACTTAACTTAGCAACACTATTATTATGTTCTAGATAATTTATATGTAAAATTAAAAAATATATTTTACTCGTTTTAAGAAGAATATGATATATATTTCATAAGTTCGAATAAACAATATGCCTATTTAAAATCGGTTTTTAAAAGCATGTATACTTTCGTCCAGCACCGTTATTTAAGAGTACGCTTTAAAACCCACTCGACATGCCCGTTGGACAGGCCCAGTGCAATGCAGTTGATGGCTGTGCCCTCCGTCTGGTTAGTCATCGTCATACACACCACTGCACACTCTGTTTGCATCGCGCCGACGAAATCACCGTTGATCTGGAAAAGAGGATCAATAAATCAATAATTTATTGAGTTTTCGCAATCATAAAGCTGATCTTCATCGAATTTTTAGAAGTTTGTTCATTAAGCCATAAATGTTATCATATTCTTTTTATGCTAAAAAGTTAATCTTCATTAAACTGTTTCGATTTTTGCGCTGTAAACATCAAGATAATATTTTAACTTATCGCTTTTCCCTTACCGTATACATTTCCACTCGGGAGCCGTTGCCCTGGTGTGCCACTACAACAATATCCCCGCTCGTCTTGCTGCAGCAAATCGAGGTTATTGCAGAGCCGGTAGCCACTTTCAGCGATTTCACGAAGCTGAGTCTGAAGTTGGAATTTTCACCTTTTCGCTTCAAGTTTAACTTGAGAGTTCTTAACTAAATTTTGAACATCAAAACTTAAAACGTGTACTTTAGGATTTTATATCGAACTTCAGACTAAGCATTTTTAGGCTCAACCCTTAAAATTTGATTTTTAACCTCATATTCTAAGTCTAGAAACTATAAGATTGAGATCTCAAAACCACAATACTGTTGATCATACCGATTCGTGTCCCATATGATCATAGTCCCATCCGCAGCTCCAGACACCGCGATGAAGAATTCACTGCATACAGCCAGACACGAGACCGAATGCAGATGACCGAGCAGCTCAGCGGATAACTCGATGGAGTCGAGGGTCTGAATATTCTCCGTCATTTTGTCGAAAGTTCGATTTTTGCCACAAATTCGAAACCGCGCCTACCTCTTGCAGTTGTAAGCGGTAGACTTTGATGACTCCCGAAGAGAAGGCCACGAAAAGTTGCTGTCGGATCGGGCACCATTCCATTGCGCTAACCTAGACAAAGATTTCTTGATCTCTGTTCAGAATTTTTTTAAATCTCTTTTCAGAAAAAATCATTTTTGAACCTACCTGATCATTCCCCACGCAGATAGCGTTTATCCAAGGCTTCAACTCAGGCTTGATCATTCTGAATCTTAGAAGTCCATCAGATTTAGCGATCGTAGCCAGACTTTCGATTATCAGAGACTTCGAAGTTGAGTCTGAAATTTTGAATTTTTGAAAAATTATATTTTTTGTTAAACTTACCCTTTGAATTATCCTGAGAGCATTTGGCTATGACTAGGACACCGTTAGTCAGTCCAGTTACAGTGCCGTCAGGCAGGGAGACGATTTTCGTCAATCGATATTGGCCCACTTTCTGGCCTTTCAAGGATAGAACGACCTGAAAATTTGAGGTAAGTCAAAGCTTTCACTAAAATAATTAGGAAAGCTATAGAATCTACTTTTTTAGTTTAGGTAGGAAAATATGAACAAAATTTAACCTGAATATGAGCTGAATCTTGTTCTGGACTGCCCACGTAGTCGCCCCATCTAAAAAGTTAGCATAAATGTCAAAAATTAAAAAAAAAAAAAAAAAAAAAAAATTCCTGACTCACCTAACTCCAATAACCGAAGGAATAGGTGATGGGATTTGAGTTTTGGCATCGCGTCTTTCCTTTTCTTTGGCTGCTGTCAAATGGGGCTGGTGGGGTGATTGGAGGAGCTACAAATTTTCAAAGTAAGTTTTAAAAAATCAACTTTTGAAGGGACCATCTCAGAAAATTTTTAAAGGGTATAATCGGTAACGTCTCAAAATGTTCGTTTCATATGCTATTTCTTTAGGTTATTGATTATCTCACTACTTATTTAGGTATCTTTCAAAAATTCGAAAAACTTTTTTTCAAACTAACCTGAATCGGCATTTGTCCATAGCACCTGACCATGGTCCTTAGGGCTGATTGGGACAACTCATCAGCGGCGTACTCGTCCGCATTCAGATGATTCAAATATGTCGCAGGGTGGAAAACGTTTATAGCGTCCAGGGCTGGTTTGCCGGTCTGGAATAAGGTTTTAGGTAGCCGAATCATTTTCGAGTCTTTCTCCATTTTTACCTGCCGAAACCCGAAAATCAAATCGACCCAATAGTTGAGGCTCGCAGTGACGGTTAGAGCTTCGAGAGCCTGACGGTGAATTAGCATGAATAGTCGAGCGTCGTTGTTTGGTACCCAAACCGGAAGTTTCACGGACCACACTCTTTCGCCTCCCTAAAATTTTGGAAAATCATAGAATTTAAGCAAGTTCTCCAGAAACAATCGTTGGTAAATACAAAAATGTTTGCAATTCTACTATAAAATTCTCCAATTTTCTAGTTTTTTAAACAAGGTTTTCGAATCTTACCTGTCTAATACCCATATCTAACTCATCCTTGTTCAACAAACATTCCGGAAGGCAGAAAAGTTCGGCAAGTAGCTCTTTGAAGTCCGTCGTGGACTCACTGCTGGCTAGTCGCCATGTCGCCTCGAACGAGTTGAACAGTCTATCAGGGAAATCGAAGTTGTTGTCCTGAAAATAGTCATTTTTGATTTGTTCCGGAGAACGAATATTTTTCAAGTGCACTTTATCTTTTTCAGGAAAATTGTTGATATTTTTAAGAATAGTTTTTAGATTTTAGTTGTATGTCTAATTAAAGGCTTGTTCCAGAATGTTCGAGATTGCTCTAGAAAACTAATGAAGTTCTGGAAAATTTTCGAACATTCAAATTTCATACCTGATACTCTAACGCCGTCTGAGTGAAGGGGCTCAATCGGACGAGGTAGTGCGCGACGATGCCGGAATTCGAATAGTGACTTCCATAATGATAAGGCCCAAAGTGGAGTGTGGTGGCGGCCTCGGCTTTCGATTTCTTCTCGCACTCGGTCTGAAGTTTCGGAAAGCTTTAGAAACTTTGAGAAAATCAATTTTTCTTCGAGTTATCTACCATACTTACCTCTAGGCACTTGTAATTCGTGATGTAATGCTGCTCCATGCGTTTGTCTTGGATTGCCATAGGTCTTGATAGATTTCTGAAAAATCCGAAAAGATAATTCCAAAAATCTAAAATCAATCAACTGACCTAAAACTATTCGAATTGCTGAGATCTAGTCTCGGACTGGTGTAGTCGGATAGGACGAACGGGAAAACCGGGTATTGCATCAGGTCGTTGAATGATCTACCCGACAATTTATTCAATTGCATTAGGTATCTGGAAATTATATGTTAATTCTTAAAATTCTATATGAAAATGTAGGAAAACATTTTGTTATCTTCAAAACTCGAACAATTTTCGTTATATCTTATGAAATAAAAATTCTGCAGTAACTAGAAAATATTAAAACAAAGCCCCTACTCAAAATTCGAAATGGCCCCGTGTCTCCAGGCCTGCACTGTGGTGTGCAGCATGTTGTCTCGGTTTGGAAAAACGTGCTCCAACTTCAAATTTACCAGTTCGTCCTTGAATTGCTGACGATGTTCAGTCGAAGAGAATACGAAAAGATGGGAGTCGCCACTGCAAAAAATCTATTTTCCCTTCAAAATTAGAAAAAGAAGCATCCTAAAATTATTCATAAAATAGCTTGAGACTATGGAAAAGTGTTGGAAAGGGTGAAATTCTTGACCAAACTTGCCTAGAAGTGAACATCTCCAAAGCGACATTTTTCAGCAGGTAATTCCGCATCTGGACTTCGGTGATTTGGTCGTATCTCCAGGACATCGCGATCGCGTTGCACTCGAGACCTTTCTGAAACGAAACATTTTTAGGTGAGTTAAAAGTTAAAATTTTTCTTTTAGAAAAATCAACCTTGAATCATTGCTTAGTTAAGCAAATTCGAGAAAATTCTTTTAAAAATGTACAAGTTAAAGATTGCCTTGCTTGAAAATAGGTAAGTTTGAAAATTTCTAAAAATATAGATAAGTGGAAGGATAGCTTCTGACAACAATCATAGAAGTGGTATGTTAAGCAAATAGTTAAATTTCCTGGCCTGCGCAGTTTTGGCCTTGTCCCCGACGAAATGTAGATTTCGTTCGCCGAAAACCAGCTCGCCCTTGCACTCGAAAGTGCCTCGAAGTACGGTGGCCTCCAGGTACAACCTAGTTGGCTCGTCAATTTGAACGTGTTCCAATGGGGAGGTGGAGTCGTTTAAAGGTACCTGAAATTGGAAATTCGGAAAATGATAGTTTTCTCCTCAAAATTTGATCGGATTTCAACTTACCAGCAATTTTTCCAGAGGCTGCTCCTCCCGATTTTTCGCGACTTTTTCGCCTTTTTCAGGCATGAAGAATTTGGCATCGAAGGAGTAGTAGTAGGGCATCATTCGTTTCCGTTCCCGCATGGGGCCCTCAGTCGGATCTAGCGCCCATCCTATCGGCCAGTGTCTCTCCTCGAAGCCGGACGCTTCGGGATGGCATAGCTCGTCCTGAAAGTATAGGTAGTTTTCTTTAGCAAAATCTCAAAATTTGTTTTTGAAAATTCGAATGTTCGTCGATTTTTACCGCGAGATTTTTCAGAATTTTCTCTGCTTCCATGAATTGCTGCAACTCGGATTTCGTGGCTTTGATGAACGCTTTTCTCGGAAAGTTCTGCTCTTCCACAACTTCGCAGGTGACACTCATGGCCATCTGAAAATGTTGAATTTTTAGGCAATTTTCAAATTTTAGATAAGACCGATTTTAAAAAAAGAAAAAAAGTTAAATTTTAGAGAAATGAGAACTTTTTAAACAAGTCCAAAAATTTCTCACCTGACTAACTTTCGCCGTCGCTTTACCCTCTTCATCTATGATGACCTCCATTTTCGAGCGCATCTGGGCGGTGACCTGGAAATTCAAAACAATTTGAATTTTGACAAAATTCTGTCTTTAGAAAGATCCGTACCTCCTTCCTGTACTCCGAATACGAGTGTACCGCGAGAATTTCATCTGTTGTGAGATTCTGGAGCGCGTTCGGGGACAGAGAATCCACCGCTCTACCAACTCGACTGTTCGACAAGAACCTAATCATCCGATCGATCTCCTCTGGAATTTGAATATGTGAAACATGCAGTAATCTTGTCAACTTGCTACTTAAAGAAATATCATGGAGAGCATTGAAAAACGCTCTCTAACTTTCATATACTATGTCTTGGAATTAGGATATTTCCAATTTACCCTCAGCTTCCCCAGATCCAGTTAACGGGGATAGAAAAGCCAATTCATAAAGTCCCAAGCACAAGGCGTATTCGTAGTCCAAATTGACATTTAGCAAAGTGGCGAGGTTCTGCTTGTACTGTAGCTCGTGGGCTAGGGCTCTGAACAAACGTTCTTGGGGTAAGTTGGAAGGATTGCTTATAGAAAAGCAATTCCACCTACCTAACAATTTGCCTCCTTTTCTCCTCGACCCAAGGTGAGTTCCAGTTTAGAACGGACTTGCAGTGACCGGCTGCTCTAAAAAATTATGATAATTGTAAAAAAAACGTTTAGAAACAAAACTAAGATAATACCTGCTAGTCTCGTAGATTTTCTTCGGTGCGGGAAAAAGTACAAAAGCAACCAGCTGAGCCAAGAACACCCTCACTTTGTCTCTGCACATCTGGATGAGTAGTTGCCAAACAGTCTGATGGACAGCCCGGGATTGATTCTGAGACAGAATAGGTAAGTCGGACGAAAATTTGGGGAATTTTATGCGATTTTCTATGAGAATGTCTCGATTTTTTTTTGAAAAATTTTCTCCAGCTTACCTTCGCTCTCCCCGCAACCGGACCTCCGACTTCTTTTTTCCAAGAACTCAGCATGAAGTAGAGGAAAAAGTGAAAGAGGTTTTCTTCTTCTTCGGTTACTTGACCTGGAAAAATATATTTTAAAAGTTTGTTTAATTTTAGATTTAAATAAAGCATTTGTTTACCTGCGGTCGGTGTTAGAATCGTGAAAATCCTCGCGTTCATTTCCAGAGCCAACAGCATTCTTTGGTTCAAAATTTCGACGGCTTCAAGCGACGAAGAGCCGACCTGCCTTTTCGGGTAAGGACATTGTAGAGCTCTTCTTGAAACTGAAAATAATATAATTCGATTTTTAAAAGTTTGAAGATGAAAATTTTAGACTATATCTAAGTAAAAGTCTAAATCTCTTGAATTGTTTATGTTTAAATGAGCATATTGATTTTTAAATCTTTATTTTTGAAAGAAATGAACGAAAATTCCTCACTTGGACCCATTTTCTTGATGATCTCCTTCAAGTTGGAATACGAGTTCATGACGAAAGACGACGAAGGCGCTATTCCATCAAGTAATCCCGCCCTTTCTGAAAAACTATGTTTATGTCGTCCTCCATTTTTCCATTTCAAATACTTGGAAAATTTGTCCGACCTGGTGTAATTGGGTTGTCTTCGATGTACTCATAATCATTGTCTGAGCTCAGGGAAGTCGAGGAAGCGTTGTTCTGATTGTACAGTGAATCGACAGAGCTAAAAATTGAATTCTAAATAATCTGTTCCGACGACATTATTTCAGAGTGCGATCGTAAAATCAGTACCTGCTCGCACTAGCACTCCTCCCTTCTTCGGAAAACACCGTGCGAACGCTCTCCAGCCAGCAATGCAAAAGCTGACAGAGTTGAGATCGAATTATTTTGTGCGCCGACAGACGTTGATTCAGTGGATATTGGTCGTCTCTGAAGAGGTTCAAAATTTTGAAAAGAGATAAAATTTTTGACCTTGAAGCCTGTATATCAGCCAACATCAGCAGATAGATGAATCTTTGGCAGCTTTCGTAGAGCCTGGGCTCGCTGAATTTAACCATACTTTTGGACAATGTCGCAGTCGAAAGTTCTTACTGATATGGAATCGCCATGATGACGATCCTTTGCGCGAAAGAGCTCCAACACTCGAGTTGGGGAGAGGCGAATGGCTTTTCGGCTACAACGTCGGATTCGCTGAAAATTTAACATGACACTCTTTTATTTTATGGTCCCTTTAAAATGCTTCAAGACGTCACAATTTTACCTCGACTGCTCCAAGTAAGCGATTCTTCTCAGAGTGTTGACCATGGTATCGACCAATTTGCAATCGAGCATGGCTTGTTGTAGTTGCCAGTGATTTTCGAAGGTCTGAAATTGGTTTTTAAACCGCAAAATTGATTTCATAATTTTCTAAACCTACCTTCAGGAGGGCGTTGTTAACGTTCCAAAACAGTGCAACATCTGGGACGCTTTCTTCGTATAAAATAAAAATCGAGTTGAATGATTCGCAAGAAAGTTTGTCGACTTCCATCTCAGAAAGGTGTGCGCCGTCGAGTCTGGAAAGTTTTTAGGTCAATTTAAGCATTTTTAGGTCAGTAACTAAGGTTTTCAGAAGAGAGAAAGTCAAAAAATTATTTTTGGGTAAGTAAGGAAGTAAATTCCTAGGCAAGATAAAAACAAACTTCTTATATGAGCCAGGAAAAAAGTAAGTCCAAAAAATTGCAATATAATAAAAGTTCTCACCCATCTCCCAGCCGGACTGTTTCATTGCACATCAAACTAAACAGGGAATCGGCCATGCGGGAGGATACCGGTTGATTCCGAATCTGACTGGCAAGAATGTGGAATCCGGAGAGACGAAGAAATGAAACTCTTGGAAACGGGGGTGATCGGAGCTGAGAAAAAACACATCAAATTCATACATTTTAAAGTCTCGTATAAAAATGCAAGTTTTTAGACGAATTCACATAGAAAGATTTCAATAAAATATTTGTGTTAAGTTTCGAGACCTTCATTTTTATTCAATTATAGCTTTTCAAAAAAATGACAACTTACCACAAACTTCTCTAGCATGTCCAGGGCTGCTTCTCTGATCCTGATATCGGTCTGGAAAAACCAATAAACATCTTGGGTTGCTGTAGATTAGTCTACCTGATGAGAGAGAAGAACGACGATGGCTTGCCAGGAAATAACGTCGTGGCGAATCGCAGCTAGCAGAGAGTCTGTCCCATTTTGAAGCACATCCGACATGACCTGAAAATTTAAAAATTTGCACAAAATATCCCAAAAATTTAAATTTCAATACCTGCATCAAGCCCGCTCTCAAGGCTACAATCCATTTGAGCTGCTGTTGTTTGTCCTTCTTCCTCTTTTCTGGACTCTGGCTTTCCGAGACATGCCTCAAATCATCCAGTCCGGAATCTTGGGAGTCCGATTTTTCATTCGTATCGAGTTTTTCGGGAACGCTTCCGGAAGTTAGTCGACTTGTGGAGGGTATGTCGCTCAGCTGAAAAAATCGAATTTTCTAGAATTTTTCAAACTATTCTAGAAGTTGTCAAAATTTCTTTATAGAATCTTCCAAAACCCTACCAAGTCCGGAATGGGAGTTGCCACATTGCTGCTGACATCAGAGATCTCTCCCAGTCCTGATCCCGATGGGCTCGAATCTCGATTTTCCAGAACATTGTCTTCCAGACCCTCGGCCCTTCTCTTTGCTATTTCTTCGTACTCCCGTCTGATATCGAACAGGGTTTGTCCGTGACGCCACTTCTCCAAAAATGCGTCTGAAGAAGGCTTGATTGGGAACACTTTTTGGGAATCCAATTTCCTGGGAATAAATTTTCCTAAGACTAACCTTTCCCAACAGTTCTCAGAATCTTGTTGAGCTTCTTCGAAAGTTGCGACTCGCCTTGTAAGTCGCCTTCAGGCTCGTCTTTTATGAAGGCTGAAAAATGATCACATTCGACAAGTCTTCATCTTTTCAAGCATACCCGGGTTAATCCACTCGCAGTGACCGACAACCATGTGGTCGATATACGTGTTGTTCGCAGGGTGGGACAGGAAGATGAAATGCCACAAGTCTGCGATGGCCTGGGGGGATTCTGGACTGCCCTGAAAAGAAATCAAACATTTCCGAAAAAGATCAGTTTCCTTGCCAATAGAGCCTGCACGATCGTGATGGCGTCGTTTACGAAAACCTGTTCCATGAAAAAATCGGGAAATTTCGCGGGCTCTTGGATCATTTCGAGCTGAAATTTTTAAAATAAAAAACAGGTGATACCAAATTTTCTATAGAAAAAATATTAAAAGTGAAAAAATTCCTACCAGACAATGCAGAAACTTCGGGAGTAAATTGACATTTTGCAGCTGTTGTCGATTGAAACTCCAATGCTTTGTTGCGAGTTGTTGGTTTATCAGCGTTGCTGTGACTCCCACCAGAAATCGGAAGTGGTGGAATCTCAACCTCGCTTGATCCGCAAGCTCCGACCTGAATTCACATATTTCCAGAATAAATTCAGCGAATCCCGACCTGGTTTGAATCTGTTCCGAACCGGCCCAAATCATCTGACGACTCAGAAGATAGGTCAACAAAGCTGGCTCTCGAATTACCGAGACGTAAGGGTCGGGCATGGATCTTCTGGAATTTGAAAAATCTCGAAAATGGTCGTTACTAAAAATCTGTAATTTTCCCACCTGATAGCCCTATCCAATTTTCTGGCTCTCTTGTGATTTTCGGCCTCTTCGTCACTGGATGACCATAATTTTTCGCCCTCAGATTCAGAAGGCAAGTTGGCATTTCTACGGGCGAAATTTTTGAAGCAGGAATTTGAAGAGCTGAATTTTTTTACTTTTTAAAATAAATAGAAAAAAACTAGCAAACCTCGAATTAACGCAGTGATTTATCAACAATTCTATTGTTTTCTCGGTGATACTTGCTTGAGGACTGGCCAGAATTCTTGAGATGATGTCGTTTATCTGAGTTTTTTTTAAATCGATAAGAATTTCAGGTACGTCAGAAATTTTCATAAAAATTGAAAGAACGTATTAGAAAAAAAACGTTGCTTTTCCATAAATAAATAGAAATTCAAAGTGTGACGAAGGAGCTCTATAGAGGAGAATTTTTGCTTAGCAAAATTAAACTTTTTCAGGTATTCCCAGGATAACAAAATCAACAGGGAATTTTTTTCTATGAGTTCCAAAATTTTACTTTCAGCCTGTGTGCCTTGGTGGTGTGGACGCATCCCCGTCTGAGAGCGCTGAGGAGAATTTCGAGGCTCGAGTTTTGCACGGATGCAGGCTCTGCATCATTGACAGACTTGGCGTAGAGGTAGGTGATGAGGGAGAGGTCCCCGAGGGGTGTTAATGAATCGTCAATCGACAAATTCCTCTGGTGCACTAGTCTCGCGCACCAGTCGATTGGGAATTCCTGAAATTTTTAGAATTTTTTTTTTTAAAATTAGATCTTTTTAAAGCATTTAATTTCTAAAATGAAGCAAAGAATCTTGGAAATGAGTATTTTCTTTAATTTGTGAATATTAGGAATTTTTGAAAATCGAGAAAAAACGTTTTTCTAACTAACCTTCAAATGCCCATAGAGCAGAGCGGAATGACCCGCGATCACTACGGGCTCTATGTCGTTGCCCAAAATCGAAATCCCGTAAGAATCGGCCGAGGAGGGGTGGACCTACGAGTTTCTAGATTTACAAATTTGTACTAGTTTTCAAATTTCACCACGAATAGCATCGCCCTTTGAAGTCTCTGCACGAACTTGGGGGTTTCCGATCGCAAATACCAGAGTGGCTGAACCTGGGATAGGGCTGTATCCCCCGAAGTCACTGAAAAACAATCTTTAAGAAATTAACCTTTTCGAAAAAAAAACTATCACAAGAACATTTTATTTTGCAAATTTTTTAAGACTAACCTGATGCGATATTGGGGTGAAGATAGTCTAGTTGAGCCTCGGCTAGAGATTGAAGTTGGACCCCCAAAGCTGCCAGGGTGAAGATGCAATTTTGGGTGAGCAAGCCTGAAAAAATCTTTTAAAATAAATTTTTAGAAAATTTATACTTATATTTTTGGTGATTTCTATTCAAACTCTCAGTATTTTTAGCATTTAGGGAAATTTTAGATTCCTATTTTTTATCAGAAATTCTCAATTGAATCTTTTAGAAAGAAATATTTTGTTATTTTCAAATTTTCAATCAGCCCACCTTTGAACCCGAAAAACGTCGAAATTTGGTACTGGAAATGGGCCTTTTTCTTGACGCATCCGAAAGAGATCGAGAATTTGAAGGCGATTCGCTCGATGTGGATGATCAGCGGAATTTCCAGATTCGTTGAAAATTCGCCGATTTGGGTCTGAAAATTTGTATTTAAAAAATCTAGAAGTTTTATTTTTTCGCGAAAAAAAAAATACAAAAAAAAAGATTTTATCTAAAAAAAATAATGTTCTAAAAGTTAAATTTTCCCCCAACTAACCTGAACGATCACCGTGTCTCCCGTCGTCTTCATTCCATAGCAAATGTGGACCCAGGAATTTTCAGGAACAAAGCCCTTAGCTCGATACCTGAAACATTCGGTTTGCTAAAAAATATCGAGTTTTTTACTTGGTAAGTCGATTTTCGGCCATTTGGACTTCGAGAAAGATGATGCCCCTTGAAGAAACCATCATTGAGCACGTCAATTCGTGTGAGCCGAGCGAGAAAACGTGCAGGTAGGTCGTCGATTTTTGGATCTGAAAAATTCTACCTTTCTACTTTTACAAAAATAGATAGATTCTCCATAATACGTAATTTTATTTTTATTGAATTCTTTAGAACTTAGAATTAAAAGGATATTTATTGTACATATATTGTTTTTTTCAAATTTACCTTCGTAACCGGATTCCTCTTCAGCCAGAACGACAAATGCAGGCCGTCTGACGACTCGATGCACCCGTTTTCGGACATGCAAAAGTGAGCTGCTGAGTCTGGAAAGATTTTAGGTAAATTTGTCTTTCCTTTTTATTTTGGCTAAGTTGAATGTTTTACAATTTCTTACCTTTATGCAAATTTCCAGTGATTTCCTGGGCGATTTGAATGTCTGCTTGAACCGATTGGTCGTCTTGTTTGTCCTCTAGCTTCTTCCTGGTTTTCGGAGATTCCGACGCGTCTTTCCGCAGATGGAATGCTGCCAATTTCGAGGTAGTTGCTCGCAAAATCGAGGCCATTTCCGATTTCTTCGACGGTTTTTCGAGTTCGTACTCGGAGGTCGAAGATGCAGTCGCGTTCGCACCGAGGGACGTGGATTTTATCTGAATGTTTGTAAATCAGTTTTTATTAGTCTGGGGTTTTTTTAACCTACCGAATTTTCATCGTCACCCTCAGTGGTTTCCTGGATGTCTTCGGCTTTTTTCAGCTCTATAGGTCGACTGACAGCGGTTTGGGGAAAAATCAGGGAAGTGAAGGGCTGAAAAATATAAATTTAGAAATAGCCTTTTTTAAATTAGAAAAAACATGAACATTACCTGAAGCTCTCTATCATAGAGCAAATGCTTTAGAATCGTCAGAATCACGAGTTTCGTTTCTTCTTTGGAGGCGTTTTTGTAGTAGTCGATGATTTTCTGAAGGTCCTGGGATTTTGGATCCCTCCGCATCAAAATCGCGCAGAAACGAAGGACGTCCTAAAATGAATATTTTTAACAATTTATCCAGAAACCATTTTTCTAAAAAGAAAATTTTAAAAATACCTGGCAAGTTTTGGGCATCGCTCCCTTATTCAGTAGGGCATCGCAAAGTCCAAACAGCGCGTTCAGCCAATTTTGTCCGTCCTTGGAGTGCCTGAAGTAACCAATTCAGAAAACCTAGTATCAAATAGTTTTATTGTGTTGCTGCATCATTTTCGAATAACAAATTTTAGCTCGAAATTTCAAAACTTTATACCGGTCAATCATGGCCAATTTGTCGGTCAACTTCTTGGCGGTGAACTCATCGCGATTTGCCAATTTGTCCTTCGAATCCAGGATTTGGGTCACCAATTCGATCGTCGGGATGATGATGTCCGAATGCAAGACGGTCCGGCTGGCCGACGTCAGGGCGGTTCCTGAATTTTTGTTTTGGTGACGATTAAAATATTTTAAATTTCAAAAAGTTCACCTCCATCCCCCATCAAAGCGTCGTCCTCTGACTCTGCGTTTTCACCCTTTACTGGTCTAGGAGCCTGCGGCAATTTCGAAATGCACCGATCCAAAAGGCTTCCAACGATAGGAGAGAGGAGATTCTGAAAAATAAAAACATTGCTATTTAAAAAAATAAAAAAAAAAAAAATACGAAAAAACCTGATTTTCAAGTTGCTCCTTCTTCAGTGATTTTTTCAGGGCCACGAAAAATCTGTCGGCGACATTTTGGGAATCAGAGTGGAGCATCAAATGAATCGAAAGGGCCTTGCACATAGCTTCGGAAACTCGGTGGATGTCTCTGAATAGTTTCTCCTTTCAATTTTCAAGATTTTTGTCAAAAATTTCCTTAAAATTCACCGAAAATTTCCAGATGGATGACCAATCCACTCGAAACAGATGTCGACGACCTGTGACGTCAAATTCAACAGTCTCTGCGACATCGGGGCGAAGGCTTCTGGAAGATATAGAGATTCTTAGTTCTCTCATTCTTCATGCTAATTTTTATGTCATTCAGAGCATGACTTTATTTTATTTTCAATTTCCAGAGTAATAGATTTTGAAAAAGAAAAAAACTACTTCTTAAGTATTTCAATATTCTGAGTTTATCTTTTCAAGTTTTTTGCTTCGATATTTTCAGTAAATACTTTATTTGTTAAAAAAATGATTAAAAATACCTGAATTGTCCTCCATGGTATCTCGCACGATGTTGAGAGAAGAGAGGAGCAGTTTAAAGTATTTGGCAGCCGAGTCCGAAACGAATACCCAAATGTCAACCAGGGCATTTCTTGTGCAGGCTTCCATTCTTTCCACCACCCACGTGCAGAGGTCGGAATTCTAAAAGAAAATATTAAAAATCAGTTGTTTTTTTTTTTTTTTTTAAATTTATTCCCTAAGAAATTGTTTCGTTTTCGAATTTAATCAAATTTGGGAAAAACCAATAGAATAAAGTTATTTCTCTAAGCTATTATTTTGATTTCAATTTTTACCTGAGCAACGGTATGATTGAATCTGATTGCTCTGGAGCAAACCGCGACGAACACGTCCTGAAGCTCGCCGGTGGAAAAGTAAAAATCGCTGAAAATTTTTTAAATCAGAAATAAAAAAAAATGAAATTATACCGATAAGGGACCAAGATTCTGTTAATGACCTGCTCTGAAGTATGAGCACTCCATAAATGGCATGCGACCAATTCGAGCTGCTTCAAAATGCCCCTCTTCTCTTCGCACATCGATCCACAGGGCGCCATAAAATTGTCGCTGAAATAAAAAAAATCATAATTAAACGAATTTTACAAATAATTTAAAAAAAAAAAAAAAAAGTTTTTATTCTATTTCAACCTTTCCGACTCCTTGAATTTCTGGCAGCATCTGGAAATTGATGGAATCACCACATCAACCAGAAGACACTCTGCATCGGGTAAATCGCAATCTGAAAAAAAAAAAACATTGAAAAACATCTAAATTTTGTTTTAAAAATCCTACATTTCAGCACCAAACTGCAGATCTGACAGAGTAGATCCACATTTTCCGACTTCGACAGTTCCAGGGATAGCTTTAGAGCCGCTTGACTGGGGCCCGCATTTGGGAGGATTCCTGAAGATGTGAAGGATGAACCGCGGCTAGAAGAGTAGCACCAGTCCATATGAGGCAAGTGATATCGAAGGACCTGTAAAAATATCATTTTTCCTGTCTACCTTTTGAAGGAAAAAATCTAGACGAAATTTATGAAAGACACTAGAACTATTTTCATTTTTAGAAGGCAAAATCGAAAAAATCTTACACTAGCACAAAGCGAAGAGTGGCTGAAAATGATGGGCGTTAGCACCGAAACGAATTCCGTCCCTGTGGCCATCCTTTGAAACCCCGCTGGTAGGCCGAGGCACCAGGAAAGAAGAAAGTCGAGATTGGATCTGAATTTTTTTTTTTTTTAATTTTCATCTTTGCAATAAAAATAACCCATTGTTGATCAGACTAGCAAATAGCTCGAAGATGAACCGATTTTCCTTTGAATTTTGTGGGTCATTCAGATGGAGTCGTTTTTGAAGAATCTGAATTTTGGCAAAAATTTTCAACCTATAAAGCTTTGATCCTTTTACCTCGGTTATTTGAATCATGAGTCCTTGGAAGGTCGGCGTCGTTAGCAGTTGAGTTATTTGTTCGCCCAATTCTTGAAATTCCGGCATGTTGGAGTGCTGTTCTTGACTCAATAATTCCGCTTGAATACAGTACGCCTCTCTTGCCCTCATGATCAACGAGGTGATGTCGTCAAGGATTCTGAAGTTTGACGTCATTAAAAATAGTCATTTTCAGAGAAAGTAGATATTCAAAAATACAGTAATCCTCGGTTAATGGTGTCACTTTCAGGTTAGAAACTGTCGTAACCCTTACTTGATCGTGACGTCGTTCGTCCTTCTGATGGCCAAGTCGATATTCGCGATTTGAACCTCATCTATGGTCATTCCAGAAGAGTAGGTGTAGCACAGACGACACGAGGTGGAAATTGTCTGAAATAATCTTTTTAATTTTATTATAAAATGCACCATTTATCTCCGTTCTTCTTTTATTCTTAAAATTTGTATTTTAAGCCCACCACTTTCAAATGCTCAAGCAGGAAATTAATGCCAGTCAGGAGGAAATCGAAGTTTGGAACGGCGAAACCAGAAGCGGCTATGTGACCGAGGCGACAGATCTGACGGGAGACCTGAAATTTTTTAAATTAAAAAATATTTAGAAAATAAATGAGGAAAGTGAAAAGATTACTTGCAAAAATTAATTTTCATTTTTTAATTAATAAAAAAAAGACAGACAACTTGCAAAAGCTCCTTAATCAATATTTCCTTTTCTGTAAAATAGCAAGTTTTCCTACCTGTCTAACGATTTTCATCCAATTGAGCCATTTTCGGAAAATTAGGAGCGACATTTGCGCGTCTTCACACATCGATTGACCAAAGGAAGCGGCGAAATGGTCGCAGAGAAAGTTGATCTGAAAAAAAGCTATTTTCATTAAAATGCAACTCAATTTGTTTAAATGTAAGCATGAACTTTTCAAAAACATTTTATTTTTAATAAATTCAGAAACTTAAATACCCCATGAACAGGCGTCGTGACGGCGGTGAACCTCGCATAGACCAGCAATGCATTTTGTATCGTATCCATTTTCCTGATTCTGGTCGGGAAGTTTCCGAAAATCGAGCGATACATAAGGAATAGTGCCCTATCGCTGATTTCAGAAGTGTCATCGAAGTTCAAATCTGAAAATTGAGGAGTTCACATATTCGGATATATAAAATTCGATTTCACCTTCTGCCGGAACCTCCCCTGCGCACTCTGCAAAGCCATCGGAGTCGGATATCAGCACTCTTTCATGGACGTAGACCTGAAAATAACAAGGGATTTCAAATATTCTTTTAGAATTGGATTTCATTTATTTGTCCCCGTTTATCTGGATTTCAAAAAGTACCCTTTTCGGTTTGTTCCTCAAAAACGAAGCATGGGGTCGGTCGCTTTCCGACTCATACGCTATTTCTTGCCGTGCAGCTTCTTGGCGTCTTCTGGTTAGTTTTTGGCGTCGACTTCTGGTCTTCCGAATCCGCAACGATGAAGTCGAATCAGGCAGACGGTGGGAGGCACTGAAATTACAGAAATCATTGAAAAGGCAATCGTTTTATTTCAAAAAATCGAAATATTTTCCTGGGAAAGCTAGTATTCTCAATTACAGTAATTCCAACTAACATGCTCGCTGAGCGCCTCCTGATAGGGCAGAATGCGTCGTGCTGCGAGATTCTGATTCTTCTTTCGTCGTCGTCCTCATCCGAATCTTCGCCCGACCGATCCGTCGCCCATTTGGCGTCATCGTCGCCGCGTCTAAATCCTATCGTAATCCTTTCCCCTCTAAGAACTGGGATTACCGTTTTTCACTGCCACTGGTGGTTTCTCCTTCGGCCAAAATCGAAGAAAGTGGAGAATTAGAAAGGAGATCTTCTATCGTCGGCAATAGAGACTCAATAGCGTCATAGGATTCTGAAAATGGCAAAGTTACCGAAATTCAGCATTTTGGTACCAAAACGGTACCTTTTGATATTGGTATCGATCCAAGTAACGCCAAAATCGACTCTATTCTCAACTGTGACGACGGAGCATGTTTCAGGCAGTCTAGCCGGAGGGACCTGAAACCAAAAATGGTTATCTTTTACCAAAATAGCCTTTTTATTTTTACCTTACGAGCAAAGTATGCCACTCCGTAAATTTGAATCGGGATACTGTAGTTTCCTGGTCCGGTTTTTTCATCGAATTTCTGCAGCCAGCTGCCGTTGTCATCATTCTGATTGAACTCTGAAACTTCGCATATTTTTTTCAAAGTCGGGGATTTTATTCGGACTTACAAACTAAATCATACTATCCTATGCTAGAGGTAGCACTCGTAAATGTCGCGAAATTTCAATATGGCACCCAAAAATCTGGAAAAATTTTTTTTTTAAATAAATCGAAAAAAGACGGGGAAAATGCGTACTACACCTACAACGAACGCAACTTGATGAATAAAAGAGTGAAAAAATCGCGATTTTACTTTGAAGATAAAACAAAGGTCTTTAGCTATCGGGGCTCTTAAAGCGAGAGATTTATTACCAGAGATAGAGAATGGAGAAAGATATGAAGTGAGATAAAGTAAGGTGGGATATAATAAATCCCTTATCTGAAGAGGGAGACAGATATATCGCAAAGACGGCAGACATGACATTTTACTGTAAAAATACGCCAGAAGGCTCTAAATCATTAGGGGAGAAACCACGATATTCGTCCTAAAAATAACCACTATGTCGAAATTGAGGTTCACTAGGAACTATCATCTCTGATAACATCTCTTTTCGGCTGTATTCCTTATCATAATGATTCGAAAATAGAGCAAAGAATTATAGAGAGCACAGAGAAAAAGGTTGGCTAGAGACAATGCAAAACTAGAGAGTGCATAGACGCAGAGTAGCATCAGAAAACTCACTCTGAGGCCAAAAGAAAGATGTAAACAATCTAATTTCAAGAATTGGTAGATTGATTGAAGTTTAAAACTCAGATACAAAACAATATATATCAGATCTACGCAATATAAATTAATTTTGACTCTATCTGTCTGAAAAGGAGATCTAATTAATAATTAATTAGGTAATTTAATTAACCAGACGGAAAAGTCGTTTGAAATTTAGATCGAAGATCACAAGCTAAATAGAAAATATTTTAAACTTACAAATATGAAAAAATAACAATTATTTTTGAACACATGTGATACCAAACCATCTGTGTAATGTAAAATGCGATCTTTAAGCGTCATTTTGATCAATTTGGGTGACTATAAACTACAACGAATGCATCACTATTAACATATAGCCTACTCAAATAGAATATTCAATTTTATCAAAATCTAATGTGAAATATGGATTCGGTAAGTCATTTCATCTAAATCCTAACTTAAATATAATTTAGGAAGCCTCGAATTCGGAAAACTTCGACAGTAACAGGGGCATTCAACGGAATAGGGATAATAATGTGGATAAGTCTTGCATGGTAGGTATATTTTATTTAATTTATTTATTTATTAAAACCAAATATCTAAACTTTAAATCGATATTTCAGGTCTGTAATGCTCCAACTTCAGGCTTTCATTTTGGCTCCTTTGCCTGTGCGGCATGCTCGGCATTTTTCAGAAGAACGATCGTCGAAAAGCGAAAATATGTCTGCAGAAAGGACAATAATTGTCCGATTGATCAACGTATGTAATTTCAATTTAGATCCAAATCAGCTCAAATTTTTCACTTTATTAAATTTAATCTACACCAGGTTTAATTTATTTAGATATTTCAATACCTATTTTAGAGCATCGATGCTACTGTAGAGCATGCCGACTAAAGAAGTGCTTAGATAAAGGACTAGACCCAAATGGTATCTTTATGCCATCTTTTATGGTATCATTTTGGTAACGAATACCATTACTTTAGCGGTTCAACCTCATAGGGACGCTATAGGAGCTAAACAATTGACGGTGAACCAGAAGTCGGAATCAAATCGGAACACTTCTGAAGAGAAGAAGAACGAAAAAGAAAGGGATACTGTAATTACAGTTACTCAAAATGGTAAGTCAGGCATTCTTCATTCTTGAAGGAAGGATTAAATGATCAAATTTTAGACGAAAGGCTGGTCCCAGTTATCGTAGTCAAGCCTAGAGCTGATAAGCAAATAATTGAAGATCAATTGAACAGGTAAAAGCTATTTTATTTTCTAAAAATAAAATAAAAGTTATTATTGCAGCATTTTGGCTAGGCAAGAAAAGAGCGAAGAATTAAAGAAATCTGAATCGTATGTATTTTTACTCGAAAATAATTTTTAAAAATCATTTTCAGAAATAAAGCTGCTATAGAACAATTAATAGCGTTCTCTAAGACCGCCGTTATCGAATGCAATAATAAACAGGTGCGCTGAAAAAAATAATTAAAAAACAATGAATCGATTATTATAATTTAGTCTATTTTGGATAGGAATATTTCGTCTATTGAATCGCAAAATTCGGTTTTATCAAGCGATAATGCTTCAAACATCCTAGAAGCATCTAATTCTATTGAAGCTTCTACTTCATCAGGTATGCAAATATAGTCTCAGGTCCTTTTTCTATGCATAAGGAATGGTACAGGTGCTGAAATCGTACCTGCGCATATGACGCTTGTATCTGACCTTGCCTGTATCATACTTGTACTATATCATGCCTAGAATGTATCATAAATGAACCTTACTTGTTACTTCTTCACTTGTACCCATAACTTATCTTTGGATATCTTATCAGTAATAATTTCAGAATCTAGCCCTATGGTAATCAATGATAAGAAGACCTATGATAGAACGCAAAATGTGATTGAGATGATGGTGGATGCGTATCAAGCTATGTGTGAAAGGAGAAGGCTAATCTATTGTCCAAGATCATTGAAGGACTTACTCAGCGGAACTCAGCCGGTATAGAAATTACAGTATATTTGATGGATTACAGAAGCCATTTATTGTTGTTGATTGGAGAGAAAGTTGATATTCATGCAGCAGGAATTAGAAATAGAATTTGGAGTGAAATAGCGAGTCGAGTGAAAGAAACGAGACGAATGCGTAATTTTTAATATCGATGTTCTCTCCAATCAACGGTATTAAAAATCAATCAATAGCATGCATGAAAACATAAGAATTCTTTATTTAAAAAAAACCAACATAGACTCAAAAAAATAATTCGAATAACCCTTTATTAAAGATCAACAGTATACCTTAAAGCTAAAAATAACCTTATATATTTTAAAACAACAAGAAACACTAAAAAGTAAACTAAATAATATACAATAAATCCATTCGAATTTAGGTACCTAGAAGTTGCAAATGGGGTGAGAGATTTTCTCCCGAACAAATTCGTATCGAAGTTGCTTTTATGGTTGAATTCATTAATTCAATCCACCCCTTTGCTAAGTTCTCACTTAATGACCGGGTAAAATCTTCATTCGTTAAAATATCCTTTAATTTTTTGCTAAATTTAGATAGAATTATTTCGAAATATCGCCTTAGCATGTGTAATGTTGGAGAAGCACTATTTGACTATGAAATTAGGTGGAATTTCTCAAAACCGGCTATATCATCAAGGTTTATTCTAATTAAAAATTGGTTTTCATATATATTCCCGATTTTAGATCATAGTTATTCCGACTTAAATGATGAGGATGCTTTGGTTCCGAAGCACGACGTATCATGCGATATGGATACACTGAGAAAGTGAGGATGATTATTGATTAATGAATTCAATCCAACGTCATTAACGATAATTACAGGCTATTCTTCGAGCCTACTCGATCCTCACTTAAGCTTATTGCGAGTTCTATGGAACAAAACCAAATGACCGATGTGGAGCTTTGCGCTTTGGTTGCTGTAATGCTATTTGATCCAAGTACGGTATTTCAAGAAATCACTTACTCATTCATGATCTCATTTAGGTAATTTGTAAAGATCTTAAAACTATAAAATATTAAAGCATAGTTAAGAGAAAGGGAAAAAGATAATGAAAAATAGCATATGATAAGAGGCATTGTTATCCAACACCCAGCAGTGTGGTCTTATTTATTTAGTCAAGATAATATTTGAAATATCTTTCAGCAATCCGAAGTTTGGATGCCTCTTCGAAAAAGCTAGTTATGGCTGCTAGGGATAAAGTCTATGCGGACTGGTTTTCCTACTACGCGAACCGAGGCATACCTGTGGACGTGGCTAGTGAAAAAGTGGGCAATACCATGCTTCTCCTACCCGCTATTCAGGTAATAGTACTGTAATTCCAGGAAGAAAGAACAATTTTTAGTCTACCGTGGAAAGATCCCATGAGAACTTCACGATCATAAGAGTTTTCGACCTGCTAAACTACGATAAAATTTTGGACGAAGTGGTTTGAAGATGATCGATTAAAGTTGTGAATTTAAATGTAGATTTTCGCCTAGACTTTTACCTCGCTTTTAAACATCCATATCATTTTTCTGTGTAATAAAGATAACAAGGTTACTAATAGAGAATCTATTTTATCCACTGCATTATATGGTTAACATTATGTTTTCGATGGGGAACTTCGCTAGCCAGCGACTGAAGTGATGTGGAACGGGAGAAGCACGCGATGAAAGTGTCGGGAGAGTTCAGAAAAAAGGACTATTGCGAAGTTAGCGATGGAACAGATTTACGAGCACTTTTTTTCCTAAATCGAGCGAGCGAAAACCCCGCCCACTACCGATGCGAAACGAGATAGTGTAGAGCGAAAAAAAAAACGATTTTTCACTCCTCCGCACTCGATACTGTATTTTTGAACATCAGTCGCATATTGCAGTGGACTATTATTTATTCGCTACGTTAAATCGTCCCCTTTTCACGGTATAAACAACGGGCGAGAAAAGGAAACAGCGAAAAAATAGCGCGCGAAATGAAGAGACGCAGATTTTTTTCTTTTTCTTTAACGAAAGATAAACCGTAATCGTCGCTATATCGGTGGGTCAATTACTACGCCTTTTACTTCCAAAGTGCGTGCATCGTGAAGAAAATATTCCGGACGGCGTGGCATCCCTCTCGTTATCCTCCTCCCTTTTCCCCCTTCTGAAAAAGAACAAATCTCTCGTCTGTATTGAAGCATATAATTTATATTGCGTAAAAATGGAGGGGTATCAAAAATGGAGACTAACAATAAGGGCCCGTTCATACTTAGTTGCAATGCAACCTGCAATTTGCAACTCGCTTGAAATAGGATGGGAAATGAAGAGAGCGCGATTGCATTATTTCTTGTGCTCTCTTGGTTTCCCATACTATTTCAAGCGAGTTGCAAATTGCAGGTTGCATTGCAACTAAGTATGAACGAGCCCTAAAGGGGCGCTTACAATGACAAATGTTAGTGAATTTTGCCTCTCTCTTGAGACAGAAAAAGGGAAGCCATGTAACGTAGTGTTATTCATTTCGGTCGATTTTTCGAATTACGATAGTTTTCGATAAAGCCGAAATTTCTCGGCCCCAGCTAGGACAAGATTCAATTTTCTGAATCTCCTTCTCCGCACACATTTGAAATCGCCTCATTTTAGTAGGAGTTATCCTTCGTAAATCGCGTAGTTGGAAATTTACTCTTCGTTGAAATTGTGATTTTCGCTAAAAAATCAAACTTCAGAGTTCTAATCTTCGAATTCTGATGTTCTGAACGATGCTGGCCGGTTCCTCGAAGGTCTTGAGCAAGCGGCTGCCTCAAAAAGTAAGAAACAATTTAAAATATCATGACTAGAGGGTTGACATAACAATTTTTTTCTGGAAACAATGGAAAATACAATTTAAAAATTTTATTTTCCAGCTAGAAGACGTAGTTGAAGACGTGCAGGACTGGGAGAACCACATCGTCCTTAGGGTGCCTCCGGATGTCGTCGATAAGGTTGGAGTTAAAAAATGCAAAAATCAAATTTCCGAACTTTTTCCTGAAAGATACAAATTTCTCGGCATTGCTTTAAAATTTCTAGAACACCAGGTTTTCACATACTTTCAAAAACAATATAAAATTCCGTATTTCTTTCACAACTGCTTGCAAAAATATGAGAATTCCCTGAAGATGTTTTTTCCAGGTGAACCGGCTGCTGGAAGACAATCCGTCCGGTCAGATTCCGAAGGACGAGTTGGCGATCGCGTTCACGTCCACAGACATGCGGCACGCGCGAATCCGCCTCGGCGACTATCTCATGAGCGCCAAGATCTACGATCTGCCCTGTATCTGCGAGGTGAAAAATTCAGACGAAAAACAATTGAAAAAAGGCATCGTAATTTTTATAAGGGCGCTATAAAATTTTTCAAGAGCGATATCACTTTTAGATAAAAGGAGTCATAATGTTTTTTTAGAATAGACGCTATAATTTTAAATTCCAGGTGATCAAAACGATCGACAAGAAGGTGGTCTACAAAGTGGCCGACCTGTCGCAGATTATGGTGTGCAGTCACGACTTGGCCGACACGGCCAACACCAAAGACGCCAAGTCTGCCAAAAAGGTGCGTTTTTTGCTTAAATTTTTTTAGCAGAAAAATGTCTCGGTAGAAAATTAAAGTTCTTTTATTATTGATTGGAGAGAACGTCGATATAAAAAAAGACTATGTGCCTTGTTTCTCTTCTACGCGACTCACTATTTCACGTCCCCAAATTTGAATTCTTATTGTTGCTGCATGAATATCGACTTTGCTCTCCAATCAACAGTAGACTTCAATCATTTTTCTTCTTGAAATTTTGATAATTTCTCTAAAGATTTGGTGGAAGAGAATTTGTCTGTTGGAATTTGTATTTTTGAGGAGCAAAAACAGTGGCAGTACCCGCATGGCCTGACGCCCCCCATGAAGAGCGTCCGCGTGCGTCGCTTCAGGAAGACCAAAAAGAAACGTTTCATGGATGCTCCGGAGGTTACTTTTTGTTCATTCTTTTCTGGGAGTACTCTTCTCCCAAAACTAATTCTTTTTTTTTTTTTTTTATAAATTTGGAAGCAAGTGCTCAATCTTGGGAGGAAAATACTCAGTTTTTTATTGTTGATTTAATTTATTTTATTGTATCGGCCAACTGGAGCCACAGTTCATGTGAGTTAAAGAGCGCCGTTGCAAGAAATGCGTATCACATCTATGCGCGCACAAAAGGGAGGCTAGAGTGCAGAGAAAAAGGAGAATCAGCGAGAGATCGGAAAGAGTGGGCACGCAATTTCCTGTGTCTCTGGCCTTTTTCCCTATTTGTTCAACACACACTATCGTGTCACTCTTCGTTTGGTCAGAACGATAATTTTCAGGTGGAAAAAGAGCTGAAACGCCTACTTCGTGCCGACCTCGAGGCCGATTCCGTACGCTGGGAGATCGTCACTGCGGACGAGAAGAAAAAGGTGAATTAAAATTTAATTAATTGAAAAATGAAAAAGGCATCCTGAAGTCTTATATTTTCTCAGTTCTAAAGATAAATTTTAGTATTTTACAACAAATTGAGGGTTACAATAAGCAATAATAAAAATAAAATTTATAAAAATACAAATAAATTCGCAGCAAGTGGAACCCATGTCCGATGCAGCACTGTTCGGTGACAAAGTGTCGAGTTCCGAAGACGAAGAGGAGGCTCCCCAGGTTAGCATCAAAGAGGACCCTGCTGAATAGAGTGAGTACGGTGGGATTACGGTATACTTGTTTAGTGTATACTGTATAGCTTTAAGTTACAATAAAACCTCAATGCATTCTAGTCATATCGCAGAGTTGATGGTAACTCAAAGTTTCAGTGTACCTTTCTGTATTTATTTGTATTTATTTTAAATCCGAATAAACGTTTTATGGTTTTTTGTTATTTTTGAAATGAAATTGATTGTCGAATCAATATGAAATACCTTTACCTTTGTCGCTTATTTTTGTAAGTTTGGAATTTCAAGTAGGACTGTGAACGTGCTAGACACGTGCGTACGCATACCTAAACATTTAGAACCCTGGTTTCAAAACATACCTTTAATTAGTGAAAACTTGAAGGTTAGATTTGAAAGGTCCAATTATCTGTCAAGTCTTTAAACTAGTCATTACCGTTTTCAGAAAATTTGACAAAAATTTATTACTTTATCGATTTTTGATGGTGTATTGCTGACTTCATTATTATGCAGGGAAAGGAAGTTAGGTATTAAATTAGCACTAGAAAACGTGGCATATCATTTTTGATATCTTGCTTTTTCTCACTCTTTCTCACCCTATTAGATTTCCTTTATCTTTCTCCTATATGAGAATTTCGGGAAGAAGAAACATGCTTGGGAAGGGCGCGCGGGATGTATAAAATCCCTCTTTTTGTCTATGACGAGATATAGATTCGATCCAATCGAAATCTCGCTTTTCATCATCACTTCATTTTCGTTTTCAATAGAGATTGTCTAGCGCATGCAAATTCTTTTTATTATTCTAGTCATTTTCATTCATATGAGAAATCTTGATCATTTAGAATAGATTTGTGTTCGTTCGTTTACACTATATACAGTAATATTTTATATTTCATGCCCTTTAAAAATTTCAAAAATTTTCAGGATATCATTTGTTTCAGAACAGTTATGTTCTAATTTTAACCCTGTTCTAGAACTTTGAGCTAATTTTGAACACTTTATACAGAATTTCGGCTATTTCCTACCGTGAAGACGCGCGCGCTATGTTTTATTTGTCCAAGATTGTCAGTCTTTCGCTGTGCTCTCTTCGTTTCGCTGCATCTATGACATTTTAGGGGCGTCAGAAATCGGTCCTACCAACATGTCTAAATACTCGCGCTACTATTTTGGTCTTTATTATTTTAAAATTTTTAATCGATACTTCAGATTTTTAAACTAACATTTTCTTCTCACCCCTTTTCTGAAATCTATCTTCTTTTATGGCTAAACGGAAATTGCCCAGGTGCAATATCGAAGAAAAATGTTTATAATTAAAAATTTTTCCTTTTCTTAAAAACACAACTTTCCAATAGTTACTGAAAGTGTTTCTAAATTATTATTGGAGACGGTTTTCCTGTTCTTTACGCCTAGATTTTACCATTTCTTTTAAATCTCTCAAAAACTAGCAATATTTCTTCATTTTTGATGTCAATTTGCTATTTTCAGCGATATTTCTTCCCTCTTATCAGTGTATTTCATCCTGCTTTGAACAGATTTTCGATCCCTTATTTTACTACTGTACGAAAATTGGACTCGTCTAATTGAAGCTTGATAAGATATCACTCAAAAATGAGAGAAAAAGACGTTTCCTTTTATCGCTGATAAGACCATTCCCTTATAGAGAATATTCTTTCTTTGAACCTCTTCATTCAATTACTATCTCACTTTTGCTAGCTATTTTTTAATTTCTTTTACCTCATAGATAGCGCTTTTGCTTAAAATTAAATTAAATTTCGATTTTTTGCTAAAATTTTAGATCTATACTATTTCTTATAAGCTATACTTATGCGCATCCTTATATAGAGCCTGGGAGTTTGATGAGTGTTTTGAAATAGTTCATAGAAATGAGAAGCGAAAAGAAATAGGAAATTTTGATTTGAAAGGAGGAACGTGGAGATTTCAAACCCAGATTTGGCGAGGGATAAATTGAGGATATAGAAATTTTGAGAGAGCTCAAAGAAGGATGAAAAATAAAAAGGTGACGAGAGAGAGAGAGAGAACGCGCGCGCGTTCTCGTTTCCAAATAAGTACGAGGCTATCGGCTAGCGCATTTTCCGGACCTTTAAGCTTTATCCTTCAAGCTTAAATCCAAATCTGGACTTGCAGCCCAGATTAAATCGACATCGATTTTTCGCCTTGTTATTCTCCCATTTTCTAAAAATTTTGCTAAATTTCGATTTTTAACCAGGGAGTACCCCTTTGATGAAAATCTTCAATTTTCTTGATGAAAAATCGGGGGCGCAAAATATTCGAGAATGTTAATTATTTATTCGAAGATCTCCGGGGCTAACTTTCGGGTTCCAAGTCGATGTAGTTTATGAATTATTCGTACTTGAACTCTCTTTGGCTTGAAAAGTGGCAAAACCAATATTCAGCATCAAAATTGGTATATTTCAGATGTTTTAGAAATCTACAAGTTGCAAAAACGTGTGAATTTCCCTATGCAAAGTTTAATGAATTTGTTAGCCGTTGGATGGGGTTCTGCTTCTCTAACTTCCCTTTTGATTCTTCACTCCCTCATCATGGCCTAATTTCTTCAGTTCTCTATTTTTCGTCATGCTATTTCCCCACGTTCTATTGAACTTTACTTGACTCATGTTTTCATTCATTCTTACGATGTTGTAAAATATTTTGACTAATACAAATCCTAGCTGTCTGTAATCGATAGCTATTTTGAAATTTTTAAAGTTTTGTGTCAACAGAATTACATTTTTTCTGCGTGTTTAAGAATAGGGCTTGAAATTTTAAGCCGTCTGGAATATAATTTTACCTCCGGACTGGGAAAGTGTAGAGCGCTACTTATTGAATATGACCTCTTTTCCTCATCCCGAGGGTTACCTATTAGAGTTCTTTCTCTTTTTCTCTAAGTTTTCAATACTATTTCTCTTTATGTTGTTCTCTTTTTGTCTCTCTAAGTTAGATACTCGGTGTCTATTCTTTCGCCCATGTTATATCCGCTACCTAAATGAAAAAGGGATTATCGATACAGTTTGGCAAATTTGGCAATTTTTCTGTTACCCAAACTACATCATTCATTTTCACTTTTCGCTTCGAACTTGTATAGTCTATTTCACACGACCTCATAATTTTAGATTCGTTTTTGTTCGAATTTCATGAATTTTCATCTTCAGATCTCGCCACTACATTGAATCTGAAATATCGAATTTCTGGCGATATCATTATGGACTGGTGCTGACTAGTTTTTTGCAAGAAAACAAACTCAAATTCGACCCAGAAAAGAGGAGTTTTATAAGGTAACTTTAAAAATTTCAAGTGATAGCGTCTTAAAAATTCTAAAGGGATGATCTCTTTGAACAAATTTGTTTTCAGCAACCCCATATCCATGCGCATCATGCGTCATCACACCAAGAACTATCTGATACTATTGGGTGTCGCTATATTCCTGCTTTGGTACTTTTTCGCGGGAAGGTATATGAAAATTAAATTTTTAGAAGTTGGATTTTTTAAATTTGAATTTTTCAAAATAAATTAAATATTTCAGTAGCAGTAACTATTATGGCAGCCCTCGACCAGTTCGATACGATATGCCACCTATTTCCCATGGGGACGTTAACCAAATGTCGCCGTTCATTTTTATTGGTTTGTCTTAAAACTTGAATATTATTTTATTGTTTAAAATATTAATAGTAAATCGTACATGTATGCCTCAGGATGTTTTCCAACTTTCTAATTACAATAGACCAAATTATGCACTTTCTGGGAGACTCCTTAATTTAAGTTGTTCATTCTGCGAATAATTTCGATTTCAAATGATTATCTGAGGACTTTAATGAGTGAAATTTATTTTTGATCATTTATTCGAATTTTCAGGAGGCGTTCCCCGTTCGGGTACAACGTTGATGAGGGCTATGCTCGACGCTCATCCCGATGTGAGGTGTGGCGAGGAGACGAGGGTCATTCCCAGGATCCTTGGCCTGCAAGCGCAGTGGAAGAGGAGCGAAAAGGTAGAATTGATTACTTTGCTAAAAATTCGAATATTTTGAAGAAATTCGACAGAAAACTTGTGACTTTTCAATGAAATTATGATATTTTGGAAAGACGAAGACTTTGTTTTAATTTTCATGAATTTCCAGGAATGGAACCGTCTCCAGCTAGCCGGCGTTACGAATGAAGTTATCAATTCTGCAATTAGCGCTTTTATAATTCAGGTAATTTCTTTAAAACGTACCATTTAAATCTAACGTCCTTTATTAAATTAAAAGTAGAAATTAGTCTATTTCTTCAAGTTGAAGATAAAATTTTAATTTTAAACCACTTTATTCAAATTTTACATTTTAGTCATTTTTCATGCTTATAATTTGAATCTGAATCTAAAATCTAAAGTTAATAAAAAACCAACATCTCATAAAAAGAAATTAAACGAGATTCATTTAAAACAATTTAATTAGACTTTTTCAGGTCATAGCAGGCCACGGTGCTCCTGCTCCACGTCTGTGTAACAAGGATCCTTTCACGATGAAATCTTCCACTTATCTCGCTGAACTCTTTCCCAAAGCCAAGTTCGTCTTCATGATACGAGACGGCCGAGCAACGGTGCACAGCATCATTTCGAGAAAGGTAAAAAACTTTCTAGAAATCCTGCAAATTTTATAGAAAATGTAGGGTATAAATAGCTTGAAAGAATCTAACAATGTTTGAGAAACAAAAAACAAGTTATAGGCGAAATGAAAGAATTTTTAAATCTTGAAAAATCATAGAAAATTAGCATATAATAAAGAAAATCGAGAGGATTACTGTAATATTTATCGATTTATTGATTTTTCAGGTGACTATAACCGGTTTCGATCTGAGCGATTTCCGCCAGTGCCTTCAAAAGTGGAACGCCGCAATTTCGACGATGTACAACCAGTGCCAAGCGGTTGGGGATCGGTGTTTACAGGTGTGTCACTCTGACTAAGGATGTTGTTTTTAATGTTAACGCTAAAATGTAATCAAATAATTGAATTGAGTACTTTTCTTTCGAAATGAGAATAAGATAGATATACAATTAAAAAGCGTCTTTGGATAAAGGCATTAACCTGATAAGATTTTGAAAAAAAAAACTAGTCATTTTGAGTACGGACATTTTTAATAGTCTAATTAAAAGCATCATTTTATAGTTAATCGCTTTATTTTCAACTATTGCTCTAAAATAAGCATAAACGTAATCTGAAGAAAACATGAGGATTTAGCTAAAATATTATCTAGGCACTTTAAAAAATTCTTAAATTTAAACGTATTCTGAATAAAGGACGTTTGCTTTTTTAATCATCCAAATTTGAAGGTCTACTATGAACAACTCGTGCTTCATCCCGAGCCCCAAATGCGAAGAATCTTGAACTTCCTAGAGCTGCCCTGGAATAACTCGGTTCTGCATCATGAAGAGTTGATTGGAAAGGATATCAGTCTGTCGAAGGTGGAGAGAAGTTCAGACCAGGTATATTATTATTATTTTATTTTTTCTATCTAATCTAAATCTCAAATGTAACAATTATTATTATTATCTGAAACTAAATTATCACATCTTTTGCCTCTTATATAACTTACAATTGATAATGAAAACATACGTATATCTTTTTAGTTTAATCCTAGATCAAGTTAAATTCGATAAATTGCAATTGATGTGAAGAAATATTTTAAGCCCTGTCTAAATATGATATATTTGTCAATTTAAGAAAAACCAAACTCCTTTTTATAAAGATTGAACTATAATTTGTTTCCAGGTAGTCAAACCCGTGAATGTGGATGCGCTCTCGAAGTGGGTGGGGAAAATTCCCGAAGACGTGGTTGCTGAGATGGATTCCGTCGCACCGATGCTCAGAAAACTCGGCTATGACCCTCATGCCAATCCGCCAAATTATGGTAAAAATTTTTAAACTCTATTATTTCTCCTCTCAGCCAATAATTACGGGTAGTAAACAAACATCGTATATAGAATATGAAAGTTTAAAATGATAAAAATGAGACAACCCTCTGATTGCAGTAGTTTTCAAATCTATCTTAGATCGTTAATAAAAGTGGTAAGCTGAAATGTAGCATTTATTCCCATTATAAGGTTGAATGAAAATGGAATACCTCGAACTTTGCATACATGCTACTTTTATTGGCCATTCGTTTTAATTTTAGCAAAAGGAAATTCCAAAGTTCGAATGGATTGGCTAGCCAAACACCCTCGGGAATTTTTCGGATTCGATAAGTTCGACCCGAAAAATCTCGACTATTTTGACGGCGAATTTCAACGATTGCAAATCCAAATAGGATAAAAATTGAATTAGGTCAAAATTAAAATGAACAAAAAGTATGGTCTATCGGGGATACTTTTGCTTGGAATTAGATCAAAATGAGTTACCACTATTACATTTAAAGACAGCAGTTTATGAACTTTATCGTTGGGGGCTTCTATTTTATGGATTCTTTTAGTATAGATTTCATTGTATTTTGTTATTATGTCATGCGAGGTGATAGATACTGCGCATACTCTTTGCAACTCGCTTTTTTGCACGAGCCACGCTCCTCTTTCTCTTTTCGTTAGCTAGCTCTCTCGTCTCTTCAGAGCGCATGCTATTTCTCGGAGGTGGAGTCTGCGAGAGGAGGGTTGCAAAATGTATGCAGTATCTGCCTCCTCACAACGCCATAATAAGATTTGGTTATTTTCTATCTTTTCAATTTGAGGAAAACCCGATGAGGTCGTTGTGAAGAAGTCACAGGACGTCGTGGAGAACGCGAACAAGTGGTACGAGAAGGCGGTGCAAGTAGTCAACGATCCGAACAGGGTCGACAAGCCAGAGACTTTCCGGAAAAACGCCGCACAGATCCTCGAGCCGGGCGCGGAACATGCGGACCAGCCCGATCAGAAGGTCTGATCGAATGATCATTAAGTATGTTTGTCCTGTCTTTAGTCATTTTTAATATCATTACCTACTAGCCTAACTTTAATATGATTAATTTGGTATGCAAGTCTTAGTGCTTTAACATAATTTTCATCAATTTGATATTTTAAGAAGGCCTAACGAAATTTAACATTTCATGTTTATAACCTTTGTATAATTTGAAAGAACGTAGTTTATTTAACGATTTCAGATCGACGACAGTGGAATGGCATAGCGATATGAAAGACATATTTTCGAACGGCCAAAGACTGGATGGATAATATTTTTTGCTAAACTCATCACAAAATAATAATTAACAGTGGTAACATACCATTTTCTTTTCTTTTCTAAACGCGGGTTTTCACGATTTTCTACCACACAAATCACATGGAAATGTTCATTCCAAAAATTTCGAAATATCACATTTTTCTCGATGAAATACCGTAATTCAAACATGTAAAGATAGATATTTTGGCTATTTTTAGTTGGAAGTAGTAAAATTGAAGACTCATTGTCGATTTTTGGTCTCTTAGATATAAATTACGAGAGATTATGGAATTCTAAGAGGTCATAAGATGCAGACTTGAGCTCTTACGTGATTGAACTCATTAGTACTTTTATTCAGCAGTCAATAATATTGGCGGCATAGGTTTTGATTGACAGTTGAAGTGCATTGCAGTTTAATGGAACTGACGTTTTTTGAAATACGGTATTTCACAATTTAATTAGTGCTCTATAGCTTAGTAGGAATTTAAATAATATTGTGTAAGCAATAATATATCGTAGCCTTTTCTCTAAATAATAACGCTTCGGAAAATCAACTATTTGTATCCTTATTTTTTCGTTTAAATCTGTGATTTCAAAGCCTTGTCATGATTTATTCAATAGATTTTTTCTGAACTCTTACCTGACACCTAGTTAATACTATTGCTCTAAAATATCGTATATCTTTGCTTGAGAAATTCCGAAATTCTTGCCTTTCCATAAAATAGTCGAAAATTAGCAATATTTCATTACTTATCAATTTTGTACGCGAAGTCAATAATTGTTTCGGGTTCAAACCTTTCTGACTTTGTTTCAATGTGTTAAAAATTTCCTTATGCATACCATTTTCTTGAATCGGACTTTAGTTGCATAATAGTTTACTTTTCATAAGTAATGATTACTTATTTCAGGCATTTTTCATAGAAATGTACTCGCTCTGTGATATGGTTGTCATTGTTCTTCAACAACAATGAAAAATTGTACTTTATTCAAGGCTTACTACAAAAGAGATCAAACACACAATTTTTACAGGGGAAAAATTGGCCTATACATTTGGCAGTGAATTGCTAAATTGATTCCTGAAAAGTTATGCTTCCTGAAGCTTATTATGGTGATAGCTGACGACTCTAGAGGTAGATTATTAACATAACGTGAAAATAAAAACTTAGAAAGTGGGTTAAATATGCCGAAAATATTTACAGAATATGGAAGAAAACGTTAGTTCTTCAGAGTAATGTTGATTTGCAAGACGTTGCGGGTGACGTAGGTACGTCTTGGCGTCGGTGGCTTATTTGTTCTTAACGACGCGTTCCAACGTCGTTCTGACGTTGCGCTTGCGGACGCCCTTAAATGTTATATCTTCAATTTTTAGCGCATTTGAGAATTATACGTCCTCTCCATAGTGATTCTTGGTGCGAAAGTATACCGAGAAGAGGAACGATGCGTACAGTGCGGAGATCATAAATCCGGTGATGTGATTTGCCGAGTAAACTCCCTAAAAGTTGTCTTCAACCGTCAATTTTGTCAACCTGCAAAACCTGAATCCAATGTCCCCACACGTTCAGGAAGACGATGACGCCTTGGGTCTAAAATAGGGCGAAATGATTGATTGATTCTTATTCAATTGTCTGAAAACTCTACCAAAAGTCTGGAGAAGAGGTAGTCAACTTGCTGGACGGGCTGGAGGGCGGCGACGAATAGCGAAGCGAAGGCCGGATAGAGGCACAGGGCACCGAAGACGCGGCACCACATCACGTGATGGCTATCGATGATTTCCTCTTGCTTGATCTGCAATCAATCGGTTCGCTCATTCCTGGTCTTATTTCCTCAGGAACCCACGATCAGTTTCAAGACGTGGTTGGGGAAGGCGAAGTGGATCATGGCGAAAGTGAGCATCAGAGCAGCATCGCCGTACAGAGAGTTTTCCAGATAGAAACTTCCGCGATTCTGGAAGCATTGTATTCATCAAGTGTCTGTTTGACTTTGCGGAATTACATCGAGCCAGATGGCAGCGCGATTGCTGATGATCTGGACTTCCTCAGAGACGGTCCTCTTCCTCGCGGCTAAAACGAAGTGCGCCAACTCCGAAGCGAACCACACCCCGTCAGATAAGATGGCACAGCACAGGAACTAAAATAGCCATTTTGGATCTTCTTCCTTTATGCGTCAAGCTTACGCTATCAGTGATCAGCAATCCTCTGGTAGAGGTAGTAGAGAGATGGTACGCAGCGAAGAGTCTGGTCATGAGGCAGATGAAGGCGGTCATGCCACGGGCGAACAGGAACGGCTGCACTGGTTCGAGGTCAGAGCCAGAGTGCTCCTCGTTCATGTACAGGAAGTATGCCAAACCAATCTGAAGAAGAAGAAGAAATTACCAGCAAGAAAGTTAAGTTGTGAAAAGCATACGTGGAAAGCCGACGCGAAAGACTGGAGGAAACCATGGAGCGAATTGAAGTCTCCGGTGACAGTCGACTGCAGGAAGAATGTCGGGATCATGAAGTAGAGCACGCCGAGGAGGCCATGGGCGGCGATGTGGGCCAAGGTGCGATGACGTGTCTTGAGCTGAGGCAGATGGGATGCCGCGAAGCACGCTGCCACGACCCCATGTGGGACCAGGGATAGCATCTTCTGAAAGGAAGATATAATATAAGTAAGGATGAAGAAATCGCAAGTGTGATAGAAATTCGATACGGCGAGGAGCTTTTCTTCTTTAAGAAAGAAATGCTTATTTCAGTAAGTTTCACTAAGAAGAATCTGAGGAGAGTAATGCACGAGATTATCAGGGGAAGGGATCTTTAATTACCGAGATAATGACGGAGATAAAATCGATTCTACACCCTCGGATGGGATCCTTCCGGCCGACTGACTTTTCGAGTGGCAAGTAGCCACCCACCCGACTACCCCCAGGCTAACCTCTCTTGGCGCATTCGACGCCTTTCTTTCTCTCCGCTTTTTGCCAGCTATCTCATCTTACAGCCGGAGGCGCTCATTCGACCCCCTTTGACCATATGTCACTGCTGGTTCGTTCGTTTCGCCCCCTTGCTTCTGTCTAGGCATAAAATATGCGAGCACGACAGGAAAAATGTGAATTCGCGAATTGAGGAAGAGTGATTTTCATGGGAGGAAACCAAATTTCTGAGAGTTCTATGAAATAAAAAGAATTGCTCCAAATTTGGGTCGATACTCAGCTTAAGACGGGCTCAGAACTCTACGCATTACAATGCCCCAGAGGAGTCCTATATCATTTCTTTCGATCTCTTTCGCTGCGCTATTCTAATTTCTTCTGCGCTCCCTGACTCTTGATTTGGTGCGCTATTTCGGGGAGTGTTCGAGAAAATAAAGAAAATGCCATCGGATCATCTGTCTTTGCAAATACCGCACCAAGGTACTCCTTCCTTCTTTGCATACATAAGGGACATTAATAAACAGAGAAGACGAAGAGCGAGGCCTGCTGGGTCGAGGTGTATATGCGCGATGTCGACAAGGGTGTAGTATTTAATTTGAGAAAATCAATCATTCAAATAACTAAAAATTATAAGTTTGAGAAAAAGCTCGAGAAAAAAGAAAAACAACGATCGTCCTCAAGAGTTTGTTGACTTTGTGTGAGATTATTGGTGGAAGAAAAAGACAAGCTTCCTGGGAAAATGCATACGAAGCGAAGAAAAATGCTATATAAACTAAAATAAGTTGAGTATATCCAAAACAACAATCCTTCAAATGGGATATGGGCGAAAATCCTCGGATATTCCCAATCCAAGGCCACGCCCCTCATTTATCGGTTCGCACATTGTTCCCCCAGGGTCATATGAGGCCAACCCCCAGAAGAAAGAATGGAAGATGGAAGAAATGCAACTCTAATGTGACCCCCTACACATCGGACAACATAATTGGACCCCTCTAAAAGTGGGAGGAGCTTCGAGTGGGTGGAGCAAATTCCCTTTGCAAGACCGCCGCACGAATTTATGGCGCACGTGATGTATAGAATGGCGAACAAAGAATGGCAGACTGCCAAGGGAAAGAGAGAAAACAGGAAAGACTGACGACGATGCAAATTAGCCTAAGCCCCGCCCTCGCTGTCCTAAGGGCTAAACGAGTCCGAAAGTCATAAAGTCGGCTCATAGATTTACGGAGAGTCCGTAAAACCAAAGAAAATGGAAAATTAGCAAGGTTTGATACGAAAATATCGTGTGTGCTGGGGGTATTGTAATATTTTCATGCACTTACAACAACAATTAAATTTTCCCTATAAGAGATTTATTATATTGGGTTGAACAAACGAAGTGGAAAATACAATGCTTTGCAATATAAAAATCATCATCAAAGGTCCAGGAAAAACAAAGAATGAAAATAAAAACGATAGGAAATACAGTAATATCTGCTTTTGTCACTTAATCGTGGTAGAGAATAAAGAATAGATTTCGGAAGGTTGTTCATCACAGTAAAGATAAGAAAAATCACTCTCACGTATATATTTCAATTCTTTTTGGGGGAAGTTTGTGTGTGAAAATTGGATTGAATAGAATATGGAAGGAGAGAGGTTTTTCTGACCGGCTTGAAATGCGGAACGAGTGGGGAGGGGTGAAATTGCAAAAATTTAACTCCGCCCAAAATTTGACGGCATTTCAGACGCGATCATAGATATAAGGCAATATGTCGGATAAAAGTTGAATAGAGCATGATATAGGTTCTCAAATAAATATGCACACAGTCATCTAAACATCTTCCATAGAAAAAGCGGAACAGGGGTGGTCGGAGTTCCAAAATATTCCAATTTCGACCTCTGGGACTCTAAACTCCGACCAACCCTTATAGGAAAAGCAATTATAAATTTTATATAAAATGAATATAGCGTAAAATCGTAAAATACAACACCAAACAAACTTGTATCTCGGGTTATGGGTGTGAACTTATAATAAATGCTTTGCATAGAAGCGAGCGAGAGAGAAATTATTAAAACATATCTTAAATTCTCATAGATAAAATGTCAATTAATGATGTGTTGTGTGTTTGAATCTATCAAATCCAAGAAAAGCAACTTAATTAATTAATTATCGTTTGTCCCAAGAGCGACACAAATAAATGGTTAATAAATACTGACTGGTTTGCCGTCAAGACACATGTATTTAAACTATAGCGCAAATATTTTAAATCTAAATTGAAGTATATTTGCGCTATAATTTCAGAATGAATTTATAGTGAAAAGTGTGCATGGGAATTGCGTTTAATAATGTACTCTCACGACCAATTTTAATTTGAATAAAATACGCAACTCATGCACACCTTAAATGACGACAAATTGCTAACTCAAAACGAAAGGTGTGTTTCCATGAAACTTCTAGAAGAAAAAGCGAAAACTTAAAATTAGAAAGATAATAAAATCTTCACGGGGCTTCGAATGGAGCGCAATTTAGCTAAATAATAATAATAATAATGAAGAATAATCTATAAACTATACAGAAAGAATGTGTATGTGTTTATGACTAAAACAACAATGTAATTCATAGAAATGTTGAATAACTCAAATATGATGAATTCTTGCAAAGGCTTCTTTCAATAGGGACGTCGTAGTTTTGTTCGCACTCGCATCATCAACCGATTGGAAGGAACAAACACAGTTCTCTCGGTGAATTTTGAAAGCTTCAAACTTGTTTAAAATATTTAGAAATTAACCGAGATTTACTTTGAAATGCATCGAATGATATTCTGAAGGAGAGAAATCACGAAAGAATGTGTTGTGTTTGTATTGTCAGGAAAATCCATTATATCATTTGTGTGTGGTGTGTGTTTGTATATATTTGTCAAAGAAGGTCATTAGCGGATAGATATAAACTGTAAGTTATTTAAACTTAGAATTCGAATTATAAGTTTAAATAATTTACAGTCATATATGATAGACAATCTAATATAGAAAATCTTCTTGGATGAAAGCGAAAGATATACGGGCGCATAGAAACTCTGTATATAAATGAATAACTACAAAATTAATAGGCCTTATTACAAAAGAAAATGTGATACGCTTCTCAATCGATATAATTATCCGAGTCACAGTAACCACTAGACGAGAGATAGCCTATATACAGAAACAAACGATGATAAAACAAACACAGCGCGCAAGGAAGGAGGACGAATGATGATGAATGGATGTATGGGTGGGTGTGTGTGTGTGGACGTGGAACAGCAGGTTTGTGTTGCTTAGAGGCCTCTCGAGGCTCGCGCCGAAGAACCACCACCGGTCGTGAAGGATGAGCCGTCCGGGCCGGCGCTGACCGGACCCAGCGTTTGTAGGTTGAATACCCAATCGCAGAGGAGCGCCACCAGGAATGAGACTACGATGAAGAGAATCTGAAAATCCACTTTTGATCGACCATTTCAACAAAACCAATAATCTTCCTACCACAACTAGAGTCGTCAGGCTGAGTTCGGTTCTTGGGACTACAGCTGGTGGGAGCCACGCAGTTGTCGTCGTACCAGAGGACCACAACGACGACAGGAAGCCGCCGGCTCTCGACTTAGATTTCGAAGTCGAAGCGCCAGAGTCCTCCGAGGAAGAGTCTTCGTCAGACTTCTCGACCCTTTGATTCGCGATATAGACGACTGGGCTTGCCGTTCCGAGGATCTCTGTCTCACCTGGAAATTTGAACCGTTTTTGAAGGAAAACAACTCAATCCCTTTACCATCCAAGCGTACGGTCACGATGCGCACTTGAATAGCCGATGGATAGTCAGAGGTGCGGAAGTTGTATCGAGGCTGATCGCCTTCGTAGACCTGCAAATTTATTCGTTTTCTTGTGTTTCCTTTAATTTCATGCATTTGAACGTACCGTATGCCACTTGGCTTTTTCGATGGAGCAGTCGACAGCTTGGAGTCGGTAGGCGAACCTCTTCTCAGCGGCCGATTTGCCAAATGCAGATTGCCATTCGATGGTGTAGAAGCCAGTATCAGTCTGCGTGGCAGTTGGCGCAGTCTTGACCGATGGAGGAGGCGAGACGAGTGTTCGGAAGGCGAACACCTCAGACCACGGTCCGGCTCCAGTTTGACGATCCAAACTCCTGATCTGGAAGCGATATTCGTTGTCCTCGCTGAGATTCTTGACTCGAGTCGACGTGTTCTCGCCTTCGTACACGACCTGCTTAGTGTCGTTTTCCGACAGTCGGACGACCCTGAAGAATAGTGAATAATTTGCATTTTGCGTTTTCATTTAAAGAAGCCCATACTTGTAGGTAATGTTCTTATGCGTGCCGACATTCTTCCACTTCAGCTTCAACGTGCTGACTTCCGAATCAGCGTAGAGTCTTGGAGCCTCCGGAGGTGGGCAGCGGGTTCGTCCAGCGACGCTGACAGAATTGCCTCGGCCGATCTCGTTCTCGGCGGCCAACTCGACCCTGTAGGGCGTGTCTGCTTGAAGACCATCGATGACGTACTCGCAATCAGACGAAGCGGCGATAGAGAACTCTTTCACGATCTGAAGTTTCATTGGACCATCTTTTCTGAAGGCAATTGGTCCTACTTCGCCCCGACTCTCGACCCTCAGTCGATACTGCCGAATCAGCGATCCCCTCGGGTCGGGCGCAGTCCATTTGAGCCTCAGCGATGATGTGCTGACTGCCTCAATGCTCACAGCCTCTGGAGCTGCGGGAGTTGAGGCAGGTGTCGCGAATGCTAGCTCATCAGAAGCGAGAGATTCGCCACCTTCATGGTACGCCGAGACCTGAAGATAACAAATCGGAATTCGTGCAATCAGTACCCAGACGACTCACGGTGCATCGGTACATGGCTGCTGGCGCGAGGGTCTTCAAAGGCTGTTTGCAATCCTGTGACTCCAGCACGACGACATTTTCCTCAGCGTGCTCAACCTCGTCCTCATCTACGTCCGAGATTCTTGAGAACCGCACTCGATACCGAACATCGACTGGCGACGTGTCCCCACTCGACCAGACCAAATGGGTTCTAAAGTTAGGAAGTAGTTTTAGACGAATAATACAATATGGCTTACTTTTCCGTATTGATCCTGAGGTTAGCAGGAGGCTTCGGCACATCTCTGAGAGTGCATCCACCGCCCACAGTCGACCAAACTCCTTCGTAGCGAGTTCCGTCCACGTCAACGATCACTCCACGAGCCTGCACTTCGACATGGTGTTTCGGCGGAAGTCCTTTGAGGATAAACGAAGATTCAGCACCAGAGTAGACCATTTCCGTCTTGCCGTCGACTCGTCGGACCTCGTACATCAGCGAGCAGTCCGATGGGGCCTGAAAATCACGAATTTCGTTTGGTCTTCTTTTCCGAAAATTTCGAATTTTTACCGAATTAGCCTTCAGCGGTGTCCACGAGACCTTCAAGCATCCTCGTCCTTCAGGAGCCAGAGATGGAGGTGCAAACTGGGCTGGCTTGAGGATGCGATCTTCATCGATCGGCAGAGTCAGCACGTCCGAGTAGTCGCTCATCGCGTTCTTCTTGTTGATCGAAGCCACTCGCAGGTTGGCGATGTCGTCTTCTGTGATCAGGTAGTTCATGGCTGGTCCCTTCTGCAGAATTCGGTATTTCATCGGGTGTTGTCGGCTGGAGCCTTCGAGTTGGTAGATGAATTCCCTGTCTCGAGCGCCGACGCATCTCCAGGCGATTTGGGTCTTCCTTGAGCCTGGAGCGTGTTCGACGACGAATGGCTTGTTGGGCACGATTAGCCGTTCGATGACAAGCGGCTGTTGCAGGTGCATTGGGTTGGCAGAGGATGGAACGGAGCTGCCGGTCGGAGTGATTGTTGTCGTCATGACTGATCGCTCAGAGCGAACCTCAGACCCAGGCCGGCAGGTCTTTGCAATCATCCAATCGGATCGAGGCGACTCTTGATTGGGCTGTAGTCGGTGGCAGAAGAGACGGAAGCGATACTCAGCACCGGGCTGCAAGTCGCTGACGTTGAAGTAGGGTCGATTGAGTTGGTCTTTAAGTAGAGTGATCGCAGAGCTCGGATCCTGCATTTCGAGGCCCCATAGGACGTCCTTCATTGACTGCCACTGAAGTTTGATGTATCGTGCTCCAGAGGAGACAAGCGAAGGCGGCATTGGTTTGGGAAGATCGTTGATTCGGCTTGTCCAGAACTCCTTCAGATCAGTCGCATCGTCGGACTCGCCCACCTTGTTGGTTGCTCGAACTCGGACTCGGTAGGAAGTGGAAGGTTGAAGGTTGGTGATTTTCGCTTCACAGCTCCTCGTTTCAATGGATCGTTCTTGACGAGCGTGGTCTTCGTTGTTTCGATTGCTCTTCGAAATGTAGACGGTGTAGTACTGAACTGGAGAGCCGTGGTCGAAGAGAGGGGGGTTCCAGTGAAGCACGACATGGTCGGTAGACCTGTAGACGATTCGGGCACCTTGAGGGGGCGAGGGTCGACCGGCCGAGGTTCGGAATGGGACAGGGCTCGAAGGTTCGCCGTGCAGATCTCGTTCTTCCAAGGAGGCCTTCAACTGGACGTAGTATTCAGTGTTGGGGTGCAGGTTGCCGATGTATTGCTTGTTGCCATTCTGGATCGGATTGCAGCGGAAGCTGTCGATCTGTCGGCCTTGGTTCTCGTAGAGGACGATGTGGTAGGTGAACTCGGAGGCGTCGATTTGAGGGAAAGGTCCGCCGGGGGCGGCGGCCTCGGAGGTGTCGATCTCTTGCCACTGGACGGTCGCTTCGTGGCTGGAGATGTGTGCGATCGTGGGCGTCATGATGCGGTTGAGCATTTCGCGCAGACGATCGACTTCTTCCGGGTCGAGCTCAGCCGTCTCGGTTTCTTCGTCGGTTCTTGTGGACGGTCTCTCCGAAATCGGGGGGCTCTTCCCAGGTCCATTCTGCGTTCCGGGGTTCGTTGTGCACCTCGCAGGTGGTACTTCGCCTGCATATCGCCTGTTGATCGTGTAGAAGGAGGCTTGCGGGCCACACGGCTGTCCGCGATGTCTCTCGTTGTGCCGGCAGTAGAATTGGGTCGGATGAATATTCTCAGGCGACAGAATCATGTGCTTGACGTAGCCGAGCTCGTCAACGATCTGATGAATGACGTGGCCCTTGGGCATATCGAGAGGAACGGCAGTTGGCGCAATTCCATATTCGCCTGCCATGCGGATCGTGGCTGGGCCTAAAATTTCAGCGAATTGCCTAACTCCAGAGCAAGTCGTAGATTTACCAGTGATGTTCTGGAGCTCATTTCCGACAACGATACCCAGGGTTTCGCCTTCGAGCAAGTGCACGAACAGGTCGTTGTTCTGACCAGGGGGAATTGGCTGCACCCAAGCCGGCAGCAAGAAGTTCTGCAACATTAAAAAATAAGCACTCCTAAACAAAGCTCCTTCTCATCTCAATTACTCTTATCTTATGCGTAAAAGCGAGACAAATCAATCTTTTTGATCCTACAGAAATCTAGTGAAGCCTAGGTAATCAATCACACAAATTGTTGCATGAATGCTTCTTTTCCAATTCGAAAATCCGACAAGAAGCTGCTATCATCATCATCATAAGCTCTATTCATTCATGCGACAATATAGCAAATAGCAAATAGACATATATATTCACCTTGATATGATGGGTAATTCTTACCGGCATCGGCAAGGCGTGTGGCATGCCGCTACCGGGTAGTCCACCGTTGACGCCAGCGACGCCTCCGCCACCGGCTGGCGGCATCATGGGGGTCGCTGGGATCTGTGGCCGATAGGCAGGATGGTAGGGCATTTGAGGATGGGGGGACGAGCCACCACCAGCCGAGCCTGCAGAGCCACCGGACGAAGAGCCGCCCTCTTCGGACGCCATCTCCTGGTTCTTCATGCCGCCCAAGCCGGAGCTGAAATCTCGTATAATGATGATGATTTGTGTTGCAGGATGTTTCCATTAGGGCGTGTTCATACTCCGCTGACGCTCACGTGAGCAAGAAAAATAGCCCGTGAGGGTGAGCGGAGTATGAGCGTGCCCCTATGGCATATGTTTATGAGTTGTGGAGATTGGATAACTCTTTGATTCCAGTTGCATATGTTTGTCTGTATGTATGTGATTGGTTGCTGCTGCATTCGCGCAAGTATGCATTGATGAGGCTATGGGTGGGTGGTTGGCAGAGGCATGAAAGAAATTGGCTACCATTTGATGGGGCGAAAAGCCTGAGGCGCAATAGAAGGCGAAAGTCGAGGGGAAAGAGTGAGGGGAAATGAGATATGAAGAAGAAGAAGAAGCCGACTTGGGGTGTCCCTCCAAAACACGAAGGGCACAGCGCAGCAGTAGCAGCAGCAGCAACAACGGGCTGGTGGAAAACTCGTTCCGATACATCTTATTTTCCACGATAGACAACGATTTTCCCCTGCGCCTCTTTCGCTTCTTATACTTTCTCCAGCAACACGACAACGACGACGCTTGGCTAACTTTTTCTCATCCCCAAAAATGCCCCCACCAACTATGAAACCCTCTTCGCTTCTGCTGCTGCTGTTTTGCTTTCCAACTCTCTCTCTCTCTCCTCTTGTTATCTATCCAATCCGCGCGCTCGTCCGCATCAACGTCACATGCAAAAAAGCGTGCAACACGTTTGCATTCGAATAATGCAAAATCACGCCCCCACACATCTCTCATTGTATCTGTCGAATCAGTTCAATCATTTACGCTGCTGCGTGATGATAAGATAATATTTTTCTAGGACACTAATTCGTTGAAGAGAGGGGGAATTATTGAGTAAAGCGGTACTAAAATCGGGCGAAGAATGGGATCATAAAATTGGGAAGATTCGTCTGTCTGTCTGTCGATTGTCTCAATTTTTATTTCACAGAGGTTTTGCGATTTGTTTGTCTTCATGTAGATCGCAGGGCAACAAAAATGGTAAGCGCAGACTAATTTAGGGCGACTGTGTGTGGTTGTATGTGTTTTTGCTGCTGTATAAATGTCTTTTCCACTGCACTCTCTCTCTATCTCTCTCTGACCGATGACATCATACACACAGCGGAGGCGCTCACACCGAAAAAGGACTGAGCCTGAGGCGAAATGAAGAGACCGCATTACAGCAAGAATGAGAGAAGCAGCGAGGCAAAATGAGACCCGCCAAAGAAGCAGAATTATCCCCGTAAGCAGTTCCCACAGGGGCGACATCTGAGAAGACCTCCCTCCAGTCCCATAATAGGATATATCTCCGTTCTAAGCAAAAGATTAAAGACGCCGAAGAGTTCATATAGCGAAAATACGAGTTGAATACACACACACACACACACACACGGGAAAACACTGATAGAGGCAAAATGTCACTTCTTGTCTTCTTCACCTTCACACCTCTAAGTTTACATGACGACCCGAGTGAGCGAGCGAGGCGTTTTTTGCATATCGTTTGTGTTTCGCTGTAAAAGCAAAGGTAGAAAAATGGTATTTTTCTGCTGCTGCTGCTGGGTTTCTTTGTATAATTTTGTTGCTGCGATGAAATACAAAGAATGCAAAGGGTAAGAGAAGAAGAATGAAGCGAATCGCCGCGATGTGGTGTGGTAGTGGTAGTCAGAGCGAGAGAAGAAGGAAACGTGTAAAACGGGGTCAAGTCGTTTCCGATCTATTACTTCGTGGACGAAGGAACGGACGAACTGAAATGAGAAGAAAAGAGAGGAGAGGAGAGAGATTTTCTCTGTCGCACGTGTCAAATAGAGGAGTGAGCGAACGGGAGAATATTGGCTAAAAAAGTGTGCGCAACGCTCAGAACAAATCGATGTATTGATTCAATCGTTGCGCTTCTTCATTCACGGGATTTTCATAAGGAAAAGCGAGTGTTTGAAATTGACAAACGCGTACCTGCTTCCGCAGTCCGAGTCTTGCGGGCAGCCGTTTCCGCTAATGGCGGTCGTGTTGCCGGATCCGGACGAGACTCCAGTCGTTGTGGTCGCAGTCGTAACTCCGCTAGTTGACGGGTACGGCGATGCCATTCGACAGGGCTAAAGTGAACGCATCAGAAAGAAGGCTCAAAAGAGTATTCATACCTGAATCGGAACTTGTTGACCCTGTGAGATGACGACGGGTACGACACCGTTGGGGATCACAGCGGCGGTAGCAGCAGCGACGATAGGCGGCGGGACGTGTGTTATTCCATGAGGGGGTGGAAGGGGAGCGACAACGTGATGATGAGCAGCAGCGGCCAACATCCGAGGTGGAGGAGGGCCGGCACCGTGGATCACGTGTGCATGGTGTGGGTGATGCATATGATGAGCGTGTCGGAGAGCTTGAGGAACCACCTGAAACTATGAAGATTGGAAAGGGAGATCTGGGAAGGGAATTCTGGTGGACGTACCTGCGCGGGCGCCACAACCTGTGCGGGTGCGCCCTGAGGAGGGGCGGTGACGACGGTGGGTGGCTGGGAGGAAATCATCGAAGTGGGTGCAGCAGTCGCTCCGCTGTTGGCGAAATTCGAGCTCGTCGTCGCTGCGGCCATCACGCCATTCGTCTGAAACAGCGGGGATTTCATTTTTTTGAGCAAGTCATTGTCTCGGAGCACGACGACATCATCGACGCCGAATGTCGAAAATTTGCACGTGGCAAGACGAAACGCGAAATGCGTGTACGGCAAAAACTGCGAATGTTTGTATGGAAAAGCACGAGGGAGCGGAAAGACGAGGGGCCGAAGAGAATGGACTTGTGCGTGTGTAATTCGATTAGGTCGGTGAGAGGGGGAGCGCTGTGTGGACGGACGGACGCGCCGCAGGACAGGGGACGAAAATTAGAGCGACTACGAAAAGATAACGTAAAATGAACGAGAGAGAGGCGATAATACGAAATCTCTGAGACGCAAGAAGCAGAAAACAATCGAGATGATGTGGCAGCAGGCTGGTGAACGGATTGCTGCAGAACTTCGAATTTGCAGAACCCACTGTAAATTCGAACGCTTTTCCCATATTTATATGGGAAGTGGAAAGCGTTGAATTTTCAATGCTCCAACACCATTTTTTATGAATGAAAAATGGGGAGGAGAGGCCCGAAATTGAAAAATAATGAAAAATTTTACATACACATAGGCGACGAAAAAGGATCAATATTGCCGCTAAGACGGAGGGAGAAGCGAGAAATTGGTCTTCTGCACTAGTTACCCTCAAGTTACTCTTACCTTGTTATCGAAGTTACCTTCTTTTTCTCTTCCCCATACTATTTTCAAAAAAGGAGGATAACTTTTACAAAGGGTAAGAGTAACTTGAGGGTAACTAGTGCAGAAGACCGAGGAATTTAAATGAAACAATTGGCTTAAACTCTAGGCAGGTGGCATTTAGAAGTGAAATAACGAAATATTGTGTCTTGCGCTCATAAGATGTATATATTAAAACGAGAGAAAGAGTAATTCGGGGAAGTAGTTGTATTATATGGAAATGTGTAGCCGGGAACGCGTGCTACTTGGAAATAATGTATTCATAGAAATCTCTCGCTTTCCTCTGGAGTGGATACAAATTTAATCCTCCGACAAACCAACACATTTTATCATAAGGACTAGGCATCAAAGAGCTTCTATCTCTGGAGGTTATTTTAGGATCACATTTTAAAAATATCTGGACAAATCCTGACAAAAGTCGAAGATCTATTTACAAGAATCAAAAGAACGATAAATATGAAAAGAAGAGTATTTTATGCTGGAAAACTTTAAATTTGGGTAATTCTTTAATAACACTACTTTTTGAAATAATAAAAGTTTGTAAATATTGTTGTGTTTAATGCCATAACATGTGTAAAAGACGCGTTACATATTTTCGAGAGTTAACAAAAATTTTGTTAGTAATAAAAAGTAACGTTCATGCGCCACATATCAAGTATTGCGAGTCAAAAGGTGTATGTATAAGTCTTCTCATTCACTCACTCACTCACTCACTCACTAGCATTGTGTCTGACGTTGTAATAATAATTAATTTTTACCCGCCATAAAGTCCTACTTTTGCCAACTGAAGGCTGTTCATTTCTTTGAAAAGTGAAAAATTAGCCTCCTTGAATTGAAAACATCGAAAAAGCGCGACGGCGAGAATAATGATGATATGATATAGTTTTGATTCGATGGTTATATCAGTTGTTCTATGTTATAAAAAGGTGTTGCAGCTTTTGAAAGCGATGTGTAATTTATAACGCTAACAATTGATATTACAAAATATCAATTCTCTTTTAATGCAATAATGACATCGATATAATTCTACTTTAAATTAAATATATTATATATAAAAATTTTCTCTTAACTTATAAATGATGTGGTTTTACGCACCAGAGGGAAAACAACTAGATGGATAATATTGTGAGCTATATCTCGGATATATGAGAGATGAAAAATGGCTGCAGAATAAAATGGAAGGGGGATGTCACAAAAGCTGAGGATGGCTTTTCCCTTTTCCTCTGCGTCCTTCGCTAATGAGCTCTTCTCGCACGGCAGAGCCGCCAAATGAGTGCTAGTCTTTGCACACGAACGCAGAAAATACACTGATAAACACGAATATGCTGCGCCGACTTTGGAGGAAAGGAGAACGGAGGGCTTAAATTATATGTTAGGATAGCTCATTTTCGGCAATCACTATATGGCGGAGCGCGTATTTTCCATACTATTTCTTTCACATTTCATCCTCTTGTTAATCTCTAACTATAGAACTCCGCCATTTAGTAATTGCTTTCATTTTCTATTTAAAATTTGAAGAGAATTATGGAGACAAACGGGGAACACTATAAATTAAACGGAAACTGAATATGAATAGTTTAGCTCACTACTTTTATTAATGGCCATACAAAAATTGGTAAAATTTAAGGTATGAGCTAGAAATCTAAAATCTCTCCTTATAGAGAACGGGACATATTCATGAAAGACGTCTGGAATAGCATAGAAATATCTCGCGCTTTCTCACACATGCATACCATAACGCCATAACGCGTTTCTCCCCCTACCCTCCCTAACACATCTTTTGGGTTCTTGAAGGCGATGGAAAGATGAAGCCGAGACAGTCAGAGAAACCGGAAAATAGCCTGGAAATTCAGGAGAATCAGAGAAATTTGGAGGAATAGTGCGGGGAATCGAGAGAGCGAAAAAGAACGAAGAAACAGGTTCCCTCGCTCCACACTTGTCGCAGCAGCAGCAGCAACGCGAAGCTGCCTTCTCTCCTTCGAAGGGCTTACCGAAGAGACAGAAGCAGAGAAGAAGCCAACTGCAGAAGAAAGACAACTCGCATGTCTCTGTCTGAGAACAACCGATGCTAACTCCTAAGATGGAACTTAAATTCGAATTTCTAGCTCACTTTTTAAAATTCAAGTTAAACTCGAAATTAGGAATTCTGACTTGATGACGATTAAGCTTTTGAACATAGCAACTGCAGAAAGCCAACATGTGGCTGAGGACAAAGATGCTAACCCCTAGGTTGGAATTTGAACTTCAAATTTTGGATTAAAAGCTCTAAGCTTGAAATTAGAAGTTGAATATTGATGAAGATCAACTTCTACAATTAGAAAAAGTTGCAAGCTTAATTAATTTTTACTATTGGAGCAGCTTACACACACACACGGCTTAAATTGAACATTTGATGAAGATCATTAGATTTTTCCATTGAAAAATACCATGAAAATTCGATATAAGACATCGTCATTATATAATTTTCAGACTTGGTATGGAAAATATGAAAATGATGTTGATGATGAGATAGAAATTTGTTTTCGTTTCAGGTTTGGGTTGAGGAATTCCTATAACTAATAAAGATCCTCTTCCATCTCGGTCCCTCTAATTATGAAATATCTCCTCATATATGGTAGAATATTTTCATCAAAAACATATGAGCTTTATATATTTTTGTTAAATCTGGCAGAGGATATGAAATATTTTCGTGAAAATTCTGGCATTTCTACTGAAAGAACGGGGAAAACTATTTATGTTTAGAGGGATTTTGCGAGTGCGCGGCGCAGTTACAGTAACCGGGTTTTGGGATAGCTTAGCTGTCGTCGTTGTTGTTGGGCTGATGAATAGAATTCCTTAGAGAAGGTGAAAATCCCTTTTGTAAAATTAGAATATCCCAGTTTATCGATTAGAAGAAGCGCTAAGAAATTCCAAGTATGCACTTTGTTTTAAATATATGAGAATAGTCATACGTGACGTCGACATAAAGCGCAGGTCCCCTTATATAAGGAAAAGAAAGAATAATATTGGCGAAAATGATAAATTGAATGAAATGAGAGAAATTTCGTTGAAATTGAAGAGAACCCAGAGAAAAGAGCGGAATATCTATTATGTATGTATGTATGCGTGGTGCGTTTCATCGACTGGGAAGCGCTTCTGGGGGTCGAAAAATCGAAAAATTGAGCCGAAGATTTTTCGGGGGCGCCCTTGTCACGATTACCCCTTAATTGGTACTTTTTATAAAATATATGAAAAATGACGATATTTTAAAACTGCCGGAGGCGTGGTGCACACTTTCATTAATTTGAAATTTGTAAATGAGCTAAAAAACAACGTGATGATGTCAGAGAACGGCCCACTAAAGCGCGCATGTGAGATATAACGGAATTTGAGAGAGCGGAAAAGATGCAGAGAAAATGTGGCCTACTCGAAAAAAACTGCTGTTGCTGCTGCTATTGCGCTGAGCAGAGTCGCCTTTAGGGGAAGTGGGCGAGGCTAGAGAGATGAAGCTGGAAGTAGTGTTAGAAAATAGGAGGGCCAAAGGCGGAGAGAGAGAGCTAGAATGCAGGCTGGGATGTATAGAGAATGACGCGACGAGGGCCCCCTTATTTTCGTCGTATTTAGTTGAATGGAAAGAGCAAAATAAAACCAAAATAGCCAATTATGTAGAATTAACGGGTACAAACGTAATTTTGGCATATACAAATCTATATCATTTGATTCATTTTACAAATACTCTGCACCTATAGCTTATTAGTTTTTGACCCGACTAATGAGATTAAATAAGGAAAGGCATGTTCCAATTCAAGAGCAGAGTACAGAGAAACTGAGTCGTGACGTAAGAGCTATTCTCGTTTGGATAAAGCGAAATAGGTGTTTTAGGCATTCGAAAAAACGTTTTACTAGGAAGTCGTTCTATTAACGAGCATTTTACACGCTATTTAAAACTATCCTTATTTAGTATTGCATCATATCATATTCACCTGAAACGTCTGAGAAAAAAGCACGCGGGGGCGTTGCAGAATTTGGGAACATATTTTTTTCTAATGGAATCTCACATATATAAAATGGTGAAAATAACACCTTGTTTGGACAGAGTTGCATCATAATAGGCAGTCGGGAATTCAATTATAGCATGTCGGGGGGAGTTTTGCAGGAAATGTTCGAAAATAAAAAAGTAGAGAGAAGATGAAATGATAAAGGCATAGAAGAGAGGGAAAAGAAGCATTAATTTTTAAAGAAGCTTTCCCCTTTTCTCAGATCGAGTAAAACAATTTCTATGACGAAGCGAACACTTTTGCCTAAAACACGTGAAGCGAAATAGTAAAGGACCTGAAGAGGGAACCAAACAGATAGAAAACCCCTCAGGCATGAAGACATTTTAACGCATCTGAGATCATCCCCAAGAAACACCACTTCCTTATGTGTTGGAAGATAGAGCGTTACAAAGCGGCGAATATATCGCACATTCGAAAGGCTGATCTTCACGTGATAAACGGTAGAACGCAATATCTTGCGGCTGGTATTAATTTAAAAATAGCACCAAATTTTGGACACTCATTAGCAGACTTGGGGACAGATAATTTAATTTCGAATTTATAGTTAGCTTTTTCCGCTGTTCGTTTCTATAGAAACCTCGCAAATTTCGGTTAAGGCTACTGGAATTTTTTCGGGCTTTCAATTTTTCATCTTCATCGATAATTTCTTGCGAAAAAACAACAACAAAAAAGAGTGGCCGGTTATTGACAAATTGCTATAAATTGCGCGTAAGTTTCAATTAAAAAGTGCAGAAAAATAGATTTCTGTCATTTTGATGCAGATTTTTTCCAAGAGGAGGAGGTTCTCAAAACACCCACAATTCTAGTACTGCAATTGGTCAAATTTGTGAGTCACTATGAGAGGAAAATAATCATTGGAAATGAGAGAGTGCGAGAGTAAGAGAATTTATACAAACAAAACAACGCGGCGATGCAAAAATGACGCCTATGGGGCCCTCTTCTCTCTCTCTCTCTCTCTCTCTCTCGAATTCGACAAATACAGATACTGAACTCTATGTGGGAATCTGGGATTACGGTATTTTCAGCTTCTTTTTCGTACTTGATATGCTGATTTTCGCATCGATGAAAATCCAGGTCAAATGATATTCTACCTATAAAAAAACACCTAAAATGGAACGACCGTGTTACGAAGAGAAAGCAATGCGGTCCTATGAACATTGCACGCTTCAATTTCGCCTTATTTGCATGTAAATTGCAAAGAATGCAAGAATGGGAGATAGCATCAAAAGACGCGCATAGAAAATAGGTGGAAAAATGGGAGGAATTCACGTTTTTCTGTCGTGCTTGAAAATGTCAGAGTTAATTTATAAGTCCCCCATTTTGCTTTCCGTTTGGAAACGGTCTTGTTTTTTGTTTATAGGACAGAAAGAGAGTCATTCAAGCAAAACCATTAGTTTTTATAAACAATCTGATAGAGGAAGTGTGAACCGTTGAGATTTTTCGCAAGCTCCTCCTCCCAATTTTTTTGGGCCATGCCCACTTTTATACGCTTCGCGCGCAGTTGATTTTTATGTGCAAATAAAGCGCTCGCGAGCGAACGGACAATCGACCGGGTTTTTACCGATTCTACACACCTCGCACGATTTTCGAGGTAAACTGTCAAAAGCCTTCGAAAAAAAAATCCTGCAAACTGCAAATTTTGGCTATATTTTCATTTCCGAGAGCCTAATCGAGCTAACTTTGGATCATTTTTACAAAATCGGGGCCTGAGATATTCGAATTTTGAGGAAATGCGCGAAACTCTTGGAGCGATTTATTATTATTTATCGCGAATAGTGAACGGGGATATGTGAAATACTAGAGATTTAGGATTACCGCGGAGATATATCGAATCGAGAATAAATCCGATAAATCCCTCACCGAATTTGAAGATTTGAAACGATTAAAATCTAATTCGAAATCGCATTACACGCCGAGAAACAGCATGTAGATAAATAAAATATGAAATCTAAAGAAAAAAACTAGAGATTTTTTGGTATATTCTGTTCATTTTAATGAAGTTCAGGTCTTATTACATTGGACTAGAAATTTCATTCAAACGTGACGGTTTTATGACTTTGTTCCAAATTAAATCATATTTTAGAAAACTAATTAAAAGCGTGTGCGCAGATTTTAAGATAAGATAGAATTTTGGGCGTGTCGTGAAAAGATGCGCCAGGATTTAATAAAATTGATAAATTTTCGTGTTTTGTAAAGTTTAAGCAAAGATCAGCTATTTTAAAATCCTTGAAGCTTGAACGTTCGGCGAAAAAATGTACAACAGATGCCAGTCGCCAACACTCGGCCACGGGACTAAACATCAAAACTGCATAAAACTCGAAAATCCCTCGAAAGCGTTCTCGCGATAATTTGATCTCCACGGAGAAAAGCCTGAAATGAATATGGATTAAGGCGAGATTAAAAAACGGATTTAGAGGAAAAATAAAATACGAACGCGTGCAATAAATCTGTTGATAAACATAATAGACCGGATTAGCTGCTAAAAGATAGATGAAAAATAGAAACTACAAAATATCTGCAAAATAAGAAAGAATTCGCAGAACGCGATAATCATAAATGCCAAAAAATCTTAGCATAAGTGGGTGAATTTCTCCCAATAGCGAAGAAAAGATTTATAAGATATCAAATGGGAATTACTGGTTTTACAAGCGTACTAGTCGACAATAAATCTGTGATGGATAAAACGAGGTCAGAGGGCGAAAAATTCTTCGCAAAAGTGCGGAAAAAGAGACAAAATTCTCCCGATAGCATTGATTGAATTGTGAATACTAGCACCTCAAGAATGTGTGTGCGCGCGGACCAAAGTTAGGGAAGCAGAATGTCGGGGAGAGAGTATGGGGAAAAGATGGAGGGCCGGAGAGAAATAGCGTGGGAATGAGACAAGTCGCGGTTGGTACGCGCGCAAGCAAGAGAAGAGAAAGAAAACTTAAAATGGGACACTTAGAGGGAGAGACAGAAAAAGAGTAAGAGAAAAAGGAGAAAAAGAATGGGGAACGCGCGCACAGCGGTAGCCGGACAGTGCGCAAGAGAGAGACCGTACAGTCGAAAGAAGAAATAGCGTTGATTCGTAGGAGACCGGAAAAGACACAGAGACAGATCTACCAAGGCTGATATGGCCACATAGATAAGAATAGGAGAGAGAGAGACTATGCGGTTTTTAGAGGGATAAAGAAGAAGGAGATATCGATAGGATTTAGCAAAACAAACCGAGATATCCTATCGAGAAATGCGAAAGAAAGAAGGGGGGTCTTTCTTTGTTGATTATCACCACGACGATTCGACGAATTTCATTGACAAATTTACGAGGCTCGAGAAAGAGATCAAACGTGGGGGAAAAGAGATCGAAACATAGAAAAGGAGATCAGAATAATAGTGAAGATCACTTAACCCTATTACTTTGATTCGGATATATGGTAGCCTTCAGTGAGTTGTTTTGCTTGATCAGAAAAACAGCTGAAATGAGTCACACTGGCAGATGGAACGGAGTTCCATGTAATTTTTGCCGCAACTCATATGACCCGAAATCCTTCTTCTCTAGTGCACGAAAAACGACTCTAAATGGGGAAGGTCGGGGAAATAGCATTGGAAATTTGAAGGTCAGGCTAGACAAATGAAATAGTATGCGATTTTTAGAGGTCGGAAAAGATGGAGGGATAAATTTTAGCAACAGGCGCTTGAAGCACTACGGATCAATCCAGGAAAAGATGAGTCACAGACAAGTCAGAGATAGGCAAAGCTGAGAGATTTTAGAGAGTCAGACAAATTGACCAAAGGACCTTTCTCTCTTAACAAAGAGAGAGAGAAAAGAAAATTAAACGAGAGGTGAGCGCGCGTTTGTTTTCAATTTCTTTTCTTTCTTTTTCGCCTTTCTTCTTCCTTTTCTCAGTCTTTTTCTCTCTCGCTCTCTGCAAAAACTAAACTCGCTCATGACAGGAGAGAAGCACAAAAAAATGCACACGAATCGACGAAATATCGTGGAATTTTAGAGACACCGAGAAATGCGAAAAAAGGACCCTGCTCGAGCGAGAGCACAAGTCGCCTAGAGGAGTTTTTTCGCTTTCAAGTCCAGAGGCCGACCAAATCAATTTTTATAGGTGTTCACTTTCAAAAATTTCGAATTTTTCCAACCCTTTTTCTCGAAAGTGCTCAGAATATTGCAAAATATTGAGTTTTTTCGCCAAAACTATGCGGCCCTTGCAAAACTTGACTATTTTGCGGCGATGCGGCACGGTTTTTTCTGATCACGTCATCAGGAAACCCTATGCATTGTAATATTGTTCCGGGTAGTCAATGGAAAACGATATAGGTGAAGAAAGAAGACGGTGCGCGTAAAAACCGATGTGTCATTTTCGATGTTTCTTTCGGTCTCTCAATTCGCGATTATCCATCGGCATACAAAAGAATCGTACAATAGAAACCCTCTTTTATTCAACCCTTGGAGCGTAATGATACCCCCGCCAGGCGCGCTCTTCATGAAAAACCTAAACCGGAAACTATGTTGATGAATTTTAAGCGTACTCTCTCAATTTCGTTGGATTTTATTCGATCTGCATATAGACGATAATATATACTACGCAATGCATCGATAGAATAAAATAAACAAAATGTTAGAATTAGAGAGCCAGAGTCAGGAAAAGAATGACATAATTTAGAGCTCTGCGTCTATGACATAATAAAAACTAGACAGATTTTGCACATTTTCACGAATCATCACCCCCTAATCGTTTGGCGAATTAAAACCTACGTGGCATAAAGTGCGATGTCAACCAAAATGGTTCATTTAAGAAAAAACTATCTTTTTACGTATTAAGATTAAGTGTTCTTTGAGTTAAATAAAAAAAGATCTAACCTAAAATAAAGCGAGATATCTGCTAGTCTAATAGAAAAATCACGTTCCGATTCGAAAGGAGATTATTATTTACTACAAAAATGAGATAATTCTTTACTCAACGATAAGAACGGACTATTTTTCGTCTTTTCTCGGGATTTTCTCCAAATTAGTGATTCTGACGAAAAACTAAAAAACTAGGGGAGCAGATTTTCAAAAGCCTGGGAGGAGGGGATTTTCTGCAAAAATAATGGAGGGAAAGCAATTTTAAACCGAAATATGAATGAAGATCAGCTTAATTATGAAGCATATGAATAGGAAATGGTTGGAATACGACATTGAGCATTTGAAACTCTGCTTCTCTGGCTTCTATGCTATAGCATTGAAGCATGACAGTAACGCAGAATGTTCACTCTAGCCACACCCAAAATGATGCAAAGCAAATATTTTGCCTTGTATGTCAATCTGAATCGGAATCAGAATCGGCGCGGTGTGGTCGTAATTTGACATGAATTCTTTAAGCATTCACAGTACGAGAGTTAGAGAGTCAGAAACGGGAGAAACATTCTTGTCAAACAATAGAAGAAAAGAAACAGAAATTGGAGAAATAGTACGGAAAAATGTGTGTGTGTGTGTGAGAGAGAAAGAGAGAGAGTATGAGAGGGAAATAGCATGACAGGCAGAGAATGGAAATAGCTGCTTGCAGCAGCAGCAAAGCGATGTGCTGAGGACCGGTTTCGAGGGAGTGGCGAGAGAGTATTCCTTTTTGAGTGAGAAAGAAGCAGAGAAGGAAAGAAAGAAAAAGAAGAACCAAATTGGGAGCGAGGAGAGCGATCATCATCTTCGTGTGTAGAAAAGACACTGGGGAACTTCTCCCAATTTTGTTCCCAGAGAATGTCTTTCTCTCTCCTTTTCCTCCCATCCTCACATTATGCACTTACTAAAATACATACAAGAAGAAGGAGAAGAAGAAAATACGGAATTTTCGAAAAAGGGCAATAGAATATCGTTTTTCTAGTGAAACATGGCAAAATTTTATACCAAACAAGCAAACGATAAGGCGTGATCTGGGGAACGAAACTACAGTAATCTTGAAGAAATTTGAATTTTCGGGGTGGGATCAGGAATTTTTTAAAATCGGAGAGAAAAGGCATTGATTTTTGGGGAAACGGTCAGTCAGTCGTCGCTCCCTTGCGTCCGTCCACTTTTCCTGCAGAGAATTGCAGTCGCTCGACGAGGGGCTGTCATGTTTATTTTCTGCTTCTTTTCTCCCCCCTCATCTTCCATACTCTCTCACTTTCTCTCCATCTCTTCCTCCTCTCTTTCTATCTCTCTCTGGAATTCGCACCTTCTTCTGTTAGCGCATTCATCTTTTTCGTCTCTTCAAATCAAACCCTCTTTCCCCTAGAAGAAATACCATGCAGATTCATGAACCAGAGAACAGAAAATAGCCGAAGTTGGCATAAAACCGATAATTTGCAATGAAAATCAGGAATATCTGGGCTTTCGACTGCATAAAATGATCAACCGCTATGTATGTTTGCCATGCATAGGGTAAATGGTAGAGAAACAGGATTCTGCATCCCGTGTCATCGTGCCGTCCTTCAGCGAAAATGTGTTGCTGTAAAAGGGCCACTTGACGCGTTGCCAAAAGTTTCGCTTTCTCTATTGCAGAATCTTCCTCCAACGCGGTTTATGCAGAATACATCCATGTAAAAAGCGAGACCATACCATAATTCCGTAGTTCAAACTAGACAGATCTAAGCTAAACTTCTCGGGTAATACTATTGTTATTGTCGTTGTAGTTGTAATTGGAAAGAATCAGCAAAACAGTTCCAGTTAAAAATGCGCGGGGAGGAGAACCCCATTTTTGTTGCAGCCAAAGTGTAATGCACCTAACTTTTTCGGCCGCCTGCAGGAAGGAGTGAGTATAAAGTTTGCGTTCAAAACATATCTAAAGTTGGCCTGAAAGCGAGAATTTCGATTTCCCGACGTTTGTTTTGATTAGATTTCGAGTTTGATTTGATGAAGGAATGGGTGATTTTTAGAGGAAAGGAGGTAGATTCTTATAAAAAAAAAGGGGTAGCCGTGATGAAAAGGGACGATTTACAGAAAAAAGAAAAGGGGCCGAGTTTTGGAAAAAAAAAGATGGGAAAAAATTCTTTCGGGCGTTTTTGTCGATGATTTTGTCCTGTGCTTCGGGTCGCCGTGGGTTAGGACGGTGAACGAGAAGGTGCTAGAGGCGATTCAAGACATCGAGAAAAATCGAGACGCAGAGAACGAGGGGAAGAAAGAAAAGAGAGAAAGAAAGAAAGATATAGAAAAGTGTCGAGAAAACAAACCGAGAGAAGGAGAATACGCAGAAAATGGAAAAATAGTATGAGAATTCTAGAGACAGAAAGAGGGATGCACTATTTCTGCCTTCGGAGATTCGGAAACGGAATTGGGTCAAACTCGCGATCAGACAAACTGTGTGCGTAGGAAAATAATCGGAAAATAGAGAAATAGCATGGAAAAATGAGAGATGAAGAAAAATAAGAGAATAAATAGCGATGAATTCTTAGAGATCACAGAGAATTAGAGAGTACGACGTCTTCGAAACAAACAAAGTCAATTTAAGCAGAGAAAGACCGACGTGGCTCTAATTTTCTACGCTCTCTCATTTTCGAGTACTTTCTTCAAGGTGCAAAATAATAGTACAAAAGTTCGACGTAATGGTATTGATTTATAGATTTTCCGAAACAAATAGGGAAATCGTACAAATGTTTATTTCAGGCTAAAATGAACGTTTCAAATTTGGCTATTTTTGCCACGAGAAACTACAAAATGACCACTAGGCTCACACGTGTAGAATGATGGAACAAATTTACAATTTAATTTTAGCGCGTTGGGAAAATTTAGCGTTTTAGTCGAAATTAGAGAATTCCGATACGAATGGAAGTAGCGCTGGAATTCGAGAGAGAAAAAGACATGCATAGAATTCGCTTGTTGGCAGTGCACGGTTGCATGTCCAAAAATGGAGAGGCGAAAAGGGAGAGAGTATAGGATTTCATGAGACGACGAGAACCAGAAAAACGAGCCCTCAGGCGACATTATCTGGACGGTGAGAGTGTGGGGATTCGAGAGAGCGGAAAAGACGCAGGGCGAAAATAAACTAGTAATGAAAGCCCTTGCGCGAGGAATGGGCATGCATGATCAGAAGAGCTACTAGATCTGACAGAGTCAAAGAAAGAGACGCAGAGAGTTGGGGGAAAAAAAAACGCTGATCTTCGCCGAAAATAATCAAACGTTTGTTCTAAAATGAAACTTAGCCTGTGGATAGAGTGCACAAATGTCCAAGTAAGGGTTTGGAGGGCGCGTTCAATGCAGAATGGGTTTGTAGTTCGGATGGAAATTGTTCGAAAAACGGTTTCGGTACGCGGGGTGGAAAATTGGACTGAAAACCGGCCCCGATGCAAGTTTTCCCCACGTCGCGTCCTATCGACCCAAATATAATAGGATGATGCAAAAACGATCGGAGAAAGACTCGTCGGAATAAGAGATTGGCTAGGGAGAGGCAAGGAGGGAAGGTTAAACTGACCAGAAGTAGAACGGGAGGAAAGGGCGAGAAAGAATGGGACAGCAGAGAGGGAGGAAAAGGAGAGAAATAAAAAGACCAAGAGAAAGGGGGAGTGAGGAAGAGTGCGAGAAAGAAAGTTTGGGAGGAAAGAGGTCGGCCCTCTGGTCTGCGCTTTCCTGCAGGAATAGAGGGGCTGCCTAGGGCGCTCTCTGCATCGCTCCCATTTTCCACTATTTCTCGCTTTCTAACTCTTTTCCTCCCAGCGCTATTTCCTAAAAACAAATCAATGCAAGCCGTATATTCGAGAGAGAGAGAGAGAGAGAGAGAGAGAGAGAGAGAGAGAGAGAGAGACGAAAAATTAGAATAAATAAAAATGTACATATATTTAAAAGTGGCAATCCGTAGTTCCCACCTCCCTTTTTGGAAAATAATATGGGGGAAAAGAGGGCGGAGACTACAAGAGGACAGAAAATTCGAAAATCGTATAGAAGATGTCGAAAAAGTGAAGTTCCGATATATTATCTATAAAATGGACTGTCTTGGCTTTCCCGGGGGCATAAGCTGAAAGGTAAATGCGAGAACGCCTTTCCTCTGCGTTCTTTCCTTCTCGAAACTTGAGGGAATACCTCCGCATATAATGCTTGAAATGGAAGCCTATTCAGGCTCGAATTCTTTTTAATCTTACTCTCAAATTATCTTTAACTTTGACCAAAACCGAATAAGTTTATATTTAGAAGTTTTCAGAATAGATATATCACATTTAAAATACATCATAATTTAGGGAAAAAGCTGATCTTCGCCGTTAAAACGAGTATGATCGATCAAATTTCCAACCTCCACAAATATCTCAACGAATTTTGTTTATTTGGTCTCTAGACTCGTCGCTGTTATTACGAAAATAAATAACCACCACTATGGCACTATGGCATATGTGAAAGTGCAAATTCTTGACTCCACCTCTTTCTAAATCTGCAAATTTAGTGCATAGTTGTTTTTCGTCTAACATAAACAATAAACAGGATCAGGGCGATCAAAGAGTCGAGGAAGTCGAATTTTTTGTTAGTATTTTTAATGGAGAGAGTAAAAATTCGAATTTTAGCCGGGCGAGAAACGTATGAATCCTGTGATTTTCAGGGGGATTGAATTTTTCGGCCAAAATGGCGAGCTGAGAGGTCCAGGCCCATTTAGCAGATGAATAAATAGAGGGGCGATTTTTAGGAATTCAGGGCTTGAAAAATTTCAGGCAAAAAGCGGATGGAAAGTGTAGAAAAGACTGGGTATCTCTAAAACGATCGAAAATTTGATCGGTCTTTTAAATTTCAAAGGATATATGAAATCTATGATTAACAAGAGCATTGATAAAATTTAATTTAAATAGTTTTTTGTTCAATGAAGACCAACTTTTTCAGGTTTGATTTGGAATATATGATGTATCCCAATCAATAGGAATGAATATGCTTTTTAGAAAGCGCAGATGTATTTTTCCCGTTCTGACAAGAATCAAAAGTCATCGCGCTATCCGGGAGAAAATAAATCGCTCTACATAAAATGCGATCTGATCGGCGGATATATTTTATCGAGGATTTTTAAGAAAGAACAAAAACAAGAAAAAAGAGATAGTCGTACTTTGACCTAGGTGCAAAAATCCGGAGGCTTCAAAATTGCAAGGGAGTTAATCTTTAAATCGGAGCCTGCTGTGAAACCTCACAGGTTTAATCTTATCAATCTCTCTTTTCTATATCCCTATGTCTCATACTATTTCTCCTTCCCTCGTTCTCTAGCCGAACCCTTTCTTTTCATTCGATCTATTGGCATCCGGACGCCTTTCGCTTGGCACTCTGCACCCTTTTCTCTATACTATTTCGCTTTTTTCTCCTGACTCTTTCCTTCCCTTTGTCTCATTTCACGAATGCTATTTCTTGACAGATGTCCGGCTTTTGCAGTGCAATGCCGGCTGGCATTTTGCGCTTTCCACTCGGTCTTTCTTTATTTTTCCCTCTTCCCATTCTTTCTCTCCCTTTCTGCATTCCTCCAGAAAAATCGAAACTCCGCCGCACAGTTGATAAAAACGAAACTGATCTTAATCCAGTAGATTTTCAATAGAAAATGAAATTCTTGAAAAATCGATAGTAAAAATAAAAATTCCCGAAAAACAAACAAAATGAGTAAGGTGGTGCTAAGTTGTCTTAAAGAAATGAGCAAGAAAGGAGAAAATAGAAATACGGAGAGAAATGACCTAACAAAGTTCAAGAGTCAACAAGAAATAGGAAATAGATCTAGGAGTACTTCCTCGTATTTTTTCTCTCCGCTCTATCTAATTACGCTCTATTTTTCTTATCTTATTTTATTGTGCCACGCTGCGCCAGCGCAATATCAAGAGAAATAACGCGTTTTTTGGATCAAGATTAATAAGATAAGGATATACGAAATCCCCTCTTTAAAAGCGAATATATAAAATTTCGGATATATGAAATTGAGTTATTCTGATTGCGCAATATTCAACGCCCCGTCTTAATGTCCCATCCGAGTGATTCAATTGTAAACATATGATATGTTAATATAAACGGGAGAATGAGAGAAAGAAAGGGCTCTCCTCGGAACGAATTAAGAATATGATTTTCTCCATTCCCCTTCTTCTCTCCAACTCTTATGTTGTCTATAACTAATATGATAGTCTGAATAAACCCGTTGCCGAGTAAGTTGTTATTGATTATCTTCAAGCTTGTGCATACAGCCTAACTGTAACTCCATTAGCAGCCGGCATAACTTGTTTACTAAATCCCAATAAATTTATGTAAAATAAATGAAGATCAACTTTTATATTTCAATCTAAATTTCCTGGTTCGAATGAAGATCAGCTTAATTAATTAAAAGCAGTCCTAGGGGGACGATCGTCAGAAAGCCCTTGCGATCTACTCCCCAGTATACTTCTTAACAAATTCCTCTCTCCTATCTGTGATTAGTCAAAATTTCTACCATTACGATCTGGTATCATAACACTAATTTCGCTCGTGCGACCTACCCCCTTTAGTTTATTTTCGTTTAGCGAAAATGCCCCTAGATCTGATTAAAAGATATATGCAGCCCCTTTAAAAGTGGACATATAAAATTTCGGATATATGAAATCCCTCCTCCTATCATCGAGACACAAAGCCTGACTGTTCCATTCATCTCGCTCCCTTCACAGTGTAATCCGTATCTCTTCCCTTTCTTATTTATCAACGCTATTTCTCCTGATATCCATTGGAAAGTTGCCAATGACCATCAGGCTAGGAATGACCTATCGCTAAATAGCGTTGATTTTGCCGAGAGTAAAAGAGATAAGATAAATAGAGATAGAGAAAAATATAATTCGTTTTGAAGAGAGCAAAAAAGAAGAGCATTTATCATAAGGCAAAAATTTTCACATTATTTATTTTCCCATAAAAATTAACTTTAAGAAATTTGCTCTATGCATCTTTTAGGTGAGAAAATGACCGATAAATAAAGAAAGGGGGACCCGAATGGGAGATTGTTGAAATTCGAGATAGGAAGAGAAAAATACGGTTCTTTCTTTCTCTAAATTTCAAACACTCTCTCATCCTTAGAGAAAAAGCCCGAAATCGTGAACGAAGTTCGACAAATAAAGCACAAAACTGAGGGTTCGTTCGAAAGAAAAAGGTGAAAATCGTCGAGAGCAATTCTTGCAGAAAAATCACTTTTTTTGGAAAAAATAGAAGAGCCACAATTTTGCTAGGGAGTATATAAGGGCACTTTGAAGATATGCTTCAAATTCTATAGAAAGCTACATTTTAATATAAGGCCCCCCTTTTTAAAAATAAAATATCAGCTTTTCTAAAATGTTTCAATTTCTATAGAAGGCAATATTTGAACAGAAGGACACCCTCCCCCTCTGCTAAAATATAAGATTTGCGTAATATAGTGCAGCCTCAAGATACGAATTTTTCAATGCGGGGAGGCCATCGTTTTGTGGTAGCCCCTTGTATAGGGGAATGGCAAAGAAAAAGATAAAAAGTGAAAGGAAAGAAATAGCATGCGATTTGGAGAGAAACAAACAAATGCAAACATTGTTAGTAAAAATAAATAGTACCGAGTCTTGAGAGGGAAAAGAAAGGGAACCGATCTCGAATGATAGTGACGCTGATACGACTTTATGGCCTGTCCATCTACAACGCTCTCGTAACTTTCCATACTATTTACCGAGATGCGTTTTCTTTTCTGCTCCTTGATTAGTGTCATACTCTCTAATATTAGGTTTGGCGTAACAGTAGTGATATTCAAAAATAATAATTCATAGTTTCTATAAGGCTCCTAGAAAAAGGCACCGGGTTTTTTTTCTTTTCCTATCTTGCCTCCCCATACTATTTCTTAGAAAATCCGGTGCCTTTTTCTATTAGCCTTCTACAAGTTCCGGACTTCATACCTTAGATCTTAAGAGAATTCTAGAAAAATAGCAAAATTCGAAATTTCTCGAATTTGTCATCAACAAAGTTTAAAATTGTTTATTAATGTGTGAGCAGCGAAAAAGTTCGACTTTTACCTCATACGAAATGAGAATTGTCTGATAAGTTATCAGCGCAAATCATAGAAAGTCTGCAAAAAGTCATCGTCTTTATCGCGGATTCAGGAATTATGCTTTCAAAGTAGAAAGTAGCAGCGAAGAAATTAAATTTCTGGGTTTGAGTGACGCACTGAATTCTAACATGTCAATAACAATTTTAAAACCTCCAATTTTGGAGAAGAAAATAAATTTGTGATTGACTGACTCTTTTATTTGGATACTGAGCATGCCATGTATAGAAAATTGCAATTACACACACAGGGGGTTATATGTTTCTTTTCCTTAGATAAGATAAAGATTTTCCTACCTATTATCGAAAGAGAAAATAAACTTGGATAAATTTAAAAGAAAAAAACTTTATTATTTTCCGATTTAAAACAACTCAGTAAAAGATTCAACAAGAAAGCCATTTTTAAATAAAAAGGCAAAATGTGATATTTCCTTAAAATCGATAAATCTACCGCATCACAAGAATTGCTTCTCTTTGAGGTTCTTGACCAAGATATAGGCGTCATCGGGCTCAATCCGTTTGTAGTACTTCTCCACAACGCCCTGAAACCAAATTAATCAACTTTCGAAGCTTAAATTTGATACCCTGAGTCTTTTTGTTGTTTAATTTTATGGGTTATTTAAAGCAAAAATCAACTTGAATTTTAAGAATCGATGGATAAGAATATACCTGTTCAGTGAAACCGTAACGCTTGTAGAAATGGAGCGCGGTTTCGTTGTTAACCTGAAAATTACTTTTCTGCTCTTCAGGCAACGCTGCAAACGACGCGTACTACACTCAAGATCTCACGACATGCGGACTAGTGTGGTGAAAAGAAATTGTTATCAGCCAATATCCTACACTAACCATACACAATTTTGCATATCTTGAGGTCTTGATATCGTGCGGTTTCTGAATAGCCGCTCTTCATTATAAAAAAAAATCCGACATTTGTATTTTCTAAAAAAAATGTAAGAAATCATACTTCAAACTCTCTACAAGAAAAAAACATGATTTCTACAAGATATCAACTTTTTAAGGTTTAAACTTTACCTGAACATGCAGGAAGATGTATTCGTAGGCGGGATCCTTTTTGCATAGCGCGAACACGTGTTTCAAGAGCATGTCGCCGACGCCAAATCTAAAAATAAAGGGTTTCGTATATCCCAAATAAATAGCCTACTGTCTGTACGGAGCAAGTGTCCCCAGGGTCATGATGTACATCGCCTTCTTCCCGTTGTAGGCATCCGCGCGACAGCACACTGCTCCGACAACCACATCGTTGAAATACGCGTACTTCGCGAGTTCGCCGGCGCTTATCACCTGAAAATTAACAAACAAATAGCTCGTTTTAGCAATATTTAATCAAAAACTTATCATTCTGCCCATTCTTGAATTGGCTATAAAAATTTTAGCAATATCCCGCCAAAGTGTTCAAATTTAGCGTCTTTGAATAACTTACAAAAAAGATAGACAAAATTTAAAAAGGAAATCATAAAAGTAGAACTTTATCAAAAATATTCAGAAAATAAATAAATTTTTCAAGAATTCTACCTCGGTGTAAAATTTGTCATTGTACGTAACAGGGAAGACGGCTTGGTTGAGTCGTCTCAATTGCTGAAATCGATAAGTTTAAAATATCAATTTAGAACTACTATAATTGTTTATTCCTCACCAAGACATTGTGATGCGTGATGTCGCCCAGCTGGATATCGTATCGGCCGGCGACGTTCTTGCGCTTCTGGTTCGACGTCGACGCTCCAGAATCCGACAACGTCAAATCGTCGACTCTTTGGGCGATTTCCGCCGCCATCTGAAATAAAAATATCAACAAAAAAATTGAAAAGCAAAAAGAAATGCAAAATGAATTAATTTAGAGGACATTTCTATCGATTGAAACGCAGTGTAAAGTTAGAGCGTTTTCATCATACCAATATAATAAAGATTAGTTATATTTTACGCGTTATTTTTTACTTTATATTTAATATTGTATACTTATTCCAGCTTAACATTGTGCATTAAGCTTGAATAATATATAATTCTTTATATTCAAACAGTAATAAATGTGAGAAAAACGTTTGTCATTTGATTATTCAGTATATGTTGAGAAGCTCATAACTTATCATCAACTTTAAAATTAAAAATAACTTGATATTGCATATATATGTACCTTAATTATATAACTTTTAGTATCGTTAATTGGAAAGAAAGTCGATATTCATTCCGCAAATTAGAAATTCAATTTGTAGCGAAATAGTGAGTCACGTAGAAGAGAAACAAGACGAATAGCGCAATTTTTGAATATCGACACGTTCTTTCCCAATCAATAATATCAGAAAACAAATTTCAGAAGCTGGTATTTCGAGCGGATGATCGGAAATATTAATAGGGAAGCACAGAAGGACGAGATTTGCGCGTTAACGTCGATTTTCCCGGAGCATATCGAAGTCGAAGCGGAACATGCTGTTGTTTTGAAATTCTCTCAGCCGATCGAAATCCGATTATCCATAGATCTACCTCAGGGATATCCAAATGAGTAGGGCGATTTCATATATGCGAATTTATATTTACTATTTATTAAAAAACCATATTAAAGCATAAGATAAGAACTGAATATTGTTGTAATATCTTTGGAAAGATTTCATATATCATTCACTATCAAACCCTGTGTTTTCAAAACTAAAATATTAAAGAGTTGAGCTTCTTAAACTAGTTTAGATGTCATTGAATAATTTGCATATATCGTCACTTAGAATTATTAGCGAAGCTAAAATTAATTTAGTTATATCTCCATTTTAAAGATGTCCTCCGTCATATTCCCTATCCGGACCAGAGTTAAGCGGTCCGAATCGGGAATTCCTGGAGCGGCAGTTGAATGAAGCTTGGACTGATTCCCCATGTCAACCGGTCATCTTCACTTGGGCTAATATTATCATCGAATTTTTGCAGGTAAGATTTAAGATTTTTATTTCTCGTTAAAATATCGTCAGTGGTCGATAATTTGAGACGAAATAAATGATGCGTACAAATTCGTCTATGAAAAGTATGCACTGCGTGCATTTACAAATAGTCGTTGTATTCATTCCTTGAATATGAGATTGATATCGTAAAGTCGGCTGCTGCGAAAACAACGTGCTAATTTATACGCATCAAAAGTTCGTATCATTTAATTCGTCTCAAGCAATGGTCTTCTTTAACAATAAACGATACTGCAATTCATAAAAGAAATAATCAAACACTAATCCTAAAATCGATACACTAGTTTCGATTGTTACTTTTATTAATGACCTAAGATTTTAGGACCGAAATAAACCCGACGATCTTCGAATGGAAGGCGGCATCGTCGAGCTGGAAGACGATTCCGAAAGCCCAAGTACGTCGCAGGAGTCTTGCAGCTCAACTACTATGGAAAATAAAAAGTATACCTTCTAAAAACTGGAAATTTTTAAAGACTTTCAAAAGGCACACGATATTCCACGGAGAGTCGTTCACCGACAGGAAAAGCCACTTCCAAGCGCATTTAGCGCCGATCAAAAGTGAGGCTGAGGTAGACAAATAATTACTTTTTAATATCCGGATCTTTTAAGATACTCTTTTTCAAAAGACTAGCACTTGGAAGAATATTTCAGGCCCGAGAAGTCATGTCTCAACTCTTGGAAAACGGAAAGGTCGCGAGAGCTACGCATAACATCTACGCTTTCCGGGTCAAGGAAACCAGGAAGGGACGTGAGATTTTGTAAGATTTTGACAAATATTCGACCTTCTTAAAATTGAAAAGACCCCTTAAGTTTAGACTCCAAGACTGTGATGACGACGGAGAGACGAAAGCTGCCTCGAAAATTCTGGAAATCATGATCCGAATGGAGGCCCTAAATGTGATCGTAGTTGTGTCGAGATGGTATGGGGGTATTCACTTGGGACCAGACAGATTCAGGTAGGCTCAGTTTCCAGTCACACGCGAATTTTTGCACAATTCAAATTTCAGACACATAAACAACCTGGCCAGGGAGATACTGACCGAGCACGGTTATGACAAGAAGGGCTCCAAATAATAATCGATTTTATTTCTTTTTTCTTAGTTCTAATTTCATATGTATAATTTTATTGGATGTGGTATCATTTGAATTTCATTAATTGCAAGTATTACAATTAAATATTATATATTTTATCTTAGATCAAAATATTTCGCTAGCCATTCAATTTTTCAAATGGAAATACTATGTCATTGTCCATATTAAAATTGTGATTTTATTATTGTTACCAATGCATAAAATCCATTAAAATTCGATTTTTTTTTCAAATTTTCTATACAGATGCAATTCCAAGATCAAATTTCTGGGCTCAACTCAATTAGGGCGTCAAATTTACATGCGCAATTAAGTTGAGCCCTCGGTATATAAAAGCATGACATCTTGCATAAATTATTCCTTTCGAGGAAAATTTCAAATCTATGAGCCAAAATTACAGTAATTCTCCTTCTAAAACCAAAGGTATTGTTCCCCTAAATAGAAATTTGTATAATTTGAGGAATTTAGAACATTTCTCCAACTCCCCATACATGTCGATTTCTCAGCAAAGAAGGTTCTTGGAAAACCAAGAATTTGCTCTACTTGCAAAATATCTACCCTTAGCTAGAGCGATAGCAGGCCAACATATTGACAAGGTATTTCTATCAGATATAATTTATCTAAATTATATTTTTAGACTACGATGGTCAGAGTAGCGTTATCATACATCAAACTGCAACAATGCTTCATTAGACTGTTGCCTATCTATCAAAATTACTATGGTATCAACAAAAACTTTAATTGTTTTTGAAAACGATTTTTTCAGAAGAAGAATGGTTCAGGAATATCGATGCTTTAGACGTAAAAATTCAAATATATCCTGAAAAATAATCGTTTTTCCTAGGTTCTAAATGGATTTTTAATGATCATCGACTCTAAGGGTGACACGATTTATGTTAGTGAGACAGTCAGTCTATACCTTGGGCTATCTCAGGTCAAACTTAAGCTAAAAGTTTAAAAAAAAAAAAAACGAAAAATGAAAGCTTCAGGTCGAAATGACGGGAAATCGCTTCATAGATTATGTTCACAGAGATGATGTTGAGTTATTTCAATCGGTAATTCGATAACTATCCCCTAATTAACGATTTAATTGCTATAATTAGGCAATTAACTACACTCGCATTAATTGGCAGCAAATGTGCAATATTCGAATGAGGTCTTCATTGACGAAGAGAGCTAACAAGGATACAATTCGATCTAGTCCGGGCTATAAAGTAGGAAGCTTGGGGAGTTTTGATGAAGATCAACCTTGCTCTCGATTTCTCAATTTATGCTAATTGCTTAGGTTGTTTAGGCAATCCGAGTCGAACTATCGCAGTGCCACGAGAGTTGTATCGAGATGTACTGCCATCCCTTGCCCTCTTTAATTTTATCGACCCTTGCCATACCCCACAACTCATTCACCGTTTCAGTGATGCTGGATTTTACTATAGCAAGCTTGGATGATCGGTAAAATACTCGAATTTAAAGACAAAAATCCGATTTTAGAGCCTCTCAACTCCTATCTGATCAGAGATTTTTAAATAATCGAATTGTCGGCAAATCTCTGTATTTGTTGGTTCATCCCGATGACGCTGAGACATTAAAAAGGCTGCATTTAGAGGGTATTCTTAAATCTTTTGATTTTTATTTTAGATAGGTATAGAATTTCAGTCTTCAAATTGGGCGCTTGCAGATCACCATTAATTCGGCTATTATTGAATCAGACTTGTGAGAGCTTCTACGTTGAGGCATACTTTACCTCTGAAGCCCATAAATTATATATGGAATTATTGAATTTAGTGCGACCTATTCCGGTATACTTCGCAAGGCGCCAAGTGGCTTGTCGACTCCATCACCGTCATTTTTACAGCCGTTTAAACTATTTGAAGAATTAACATACATCCGGAATATTTGATGAAAATTTGCTTATATCAATAAAGAATCTTATGAGTCTGCATGTTTTGTTCTTTTCTAAAATTTTTATAAGCCATTTCCGAAAATGGTCCCGATGTTCGCGGCAATGTTATTTTTCTACAGGCGAGGAGTGAAGAAATTGAAGAGAGATGAACAATTTGGATAAGAGATCAATTTTGCAGCGTTTGCCTCGTTTCCGGACACGTCCACATGGACGTCGTACACAAACTTGCGCACCCCCAACCTCCATGTCTTATCACATCCAACACATTCGATAATCACCGTTCCAAACGCTCAACCGAACGTGTCAATATAAACTGGTTGTTCGAAATTTTGTTTAGATATTTTTGGCCAATTATGATATTTATCACATCGGATCTTTTCCCAAGTCCTATGACAAATACAGTCGATGACGATTACAAGATGTCAAATTTTTAAACGTCATTCACAAAAATATTTCTTTATTTTCGTTTGTCGATCGAAATTTCAAGTTCAAGAGTGAAAAAATCTGGGATTTAAATTATTTATATGTTGCTTCCATCGTACCCGTTGAGAAAAAATCAAAGTAAACTTAAAATAAGGAAAACCTAGCCCATGAAAACTAAATTATGTTTTGAAAAGAAAAGGCGGTACAAGGAAGGCAACTTTAGCAAAAAAAAAATATATAAGGCAAGAGACGACATTCTGATCTATTGACGAATTGAGGCACATAAAGTGTGGAGCATATTTGCAGGGGGCGAAATTGGAATTTTTCTTGGCCCGCCTCCTCCAAATATACCCATTATCACATGATGAATTGAGGATTATGCAAGAGGAATGACAAAGTCGAAGAAGTTGGCAAGACGATTACAAATATACTGCGTCAAAGTTGGGAATATTGAAACTGGCAAGAAAGTTTACACAAAAATTATTCGATATTTTCTAGCTGGAAATAGTCATTTGATTCAGAAAATGCCAATTTTCAGCGTGTCTATCACCACCCAATGGAACAAAAAATGCGCACAATATCAGGGATGTGAAAATTCTCATGAGGCATGGCACACCGAAAAAATCTTTAAAAATCCACTACCGTAAATCTTCTACAAATTAGAATACAGCATATCATAGAAGACATAGGCACTCAAATATAATGATTATGCGAGAATAATAATTGAAAGATGCCAAAGGATATGTGTTATGAATCGCTCTTAAATTATGCACAACTCGATTTGCAGAAAATATACAAAGTGAAAGAATATCGTATTGAGATGTAAACTATGAGCACTTATGCGAAATCTAAAAAGAAAAAATAAAATTAGAAAATTAAATACAAGGCAAAAATCGCCCATTCCGAAACGACATTCCAACATGCCAAGTTAAAAATTTGGCAGGTAGCGAAACTCTCTCCACGCAATTTTTATAGGTTATTCGCCGTAGTTCAAATCGACTTTGATCTCGACAATTTTGTCGGACTCTTGCGGGAGGAAGGAGGTTAGTGGAGATTGGACTGGTGCGGGTTGGTGGTGGTTCCTTGCCGAGGAGTTGTTCGCGTTCTGCGCCGCTTGACTCATCTGCCAGCCGCGCTCCTTGGCCTTGACGTAGTCGGGGAAGCACTCGTGCAGCAGAGTGTTCCATTCTGCACGCATGTCGTCCGTGCTGAAACTCCTCTATCATCCAAACTCAACAAAACTTGCTTCCTTACGTGATGTCATTAGCGTCGTCGCTCCTGTGACGACACTGCCGAGCGTGCGAAATCACGTTCGACTTAATCCCGATGAAGTCGCAGTCCCAGCATCTAAAATTTCGCATTTTAATGCCGATTCAGGCGTTTGTTTAAGGCAACTTGGAAACCTCAAGCTCTCGTGATGCAAAATAGTGTGAGGAAAAGAGTCGTTTTCCCCTACAATTCCTCTCAGCCTATTTCGCATGGCTTGAGGAGGGTTTGAGGTTTCCAGATAGTCTTTATTTAGTACTTGTAAGGTTTGCTCTCGCTGTGGATCATGATCACATGTCTCAACAAGTTCCATCTCGATCCCGTCGAATTGAGAGTCGTCGGCTTGCCACATAGCTGAAAATGCAGTGTGTCAGGTGGTCATCAGACTGCTTTGAGGTGTTCATCCCTTACCGCGCATTTGTACGTGGCTTTGCAATGCACTCGTCCATAGGCCTTGCTCCGTCCGTTCCTGCTCTCCTCCAATTCGTCTGCAGGGAGCCATCTGTGCTTCTTGGTCGGAGTCGGATGCGTTGGCGCTGATTCATCCTTCGCCGCTTCCCGTTTAATGCCTCGGTTTTCATCGAATAGTGAGCTCTGGAAGATGAATCTCTTAGGATATGTTTTTGATGAGGCAACAGCTATATTATGGAGGACGGAGGGCTTAACTAGAGGGCACTCCATTAGTTTTTCTGTTGTTTAAGTACCCGTTCGTCACCTCATGGTTAAAACCTCCGTCATATAGGATAACTGCCTCTGGACGAGAATAGTCTTTCTGTGTACCCCAAAAGCTGATCCAAGCACGGGATTGAGCAGATGGATCATGGATGCCCGGACTTGTTCGTCTGAGGGACTGCCGCTGTTCGAGTTCACTCCCTGGTCGCCGTCGCAGTTCTCATCCATGATTTCCGCCTTGATATCGTCGCTTCCAGCCTTGCTGATTGTTTCACTCGCCAGAGCAATCTCGTCCTCATTCAGCTCAGGACTGCTGAAAATTATCATCTTTCCAATGCGTTCTCGATCTAATAACGTACGTTCGGCAACCTGGAAAACACAAGAAGACAACGAAATAGTATTGGAAAAGAAACACACGAGACTCTTCCCCTACCCCACCCTATACTATTTCGTGTGCCTTGTCGTCTTGTTGTCTTGTTTTTGCCAGATTGCCCGTACATACATTCTCGTTTCCGGCTCTGATCGTCGATTGTTGTTCGGCGGTGTTCCAAAGGGGTTATTCAGAGCGGCAGCCTGAGCCATGATGATCCGCTGAATCTGCTCTCGCTGACGATCATGCTCCTTTCGGGCTTCCTGAAATCGATGCCATTTTGATGATTAATATGAGGATTGAAATGAGTGCGATACCATTTCCCTATTCTTCTCTTCGAGTAATCGGGTTATTGACAAGGCTGCTGCCTGCTGCTGTTGAAGCTGTTGTTGTTGAGCGTTGTTTATCGTCGAGATCAGATTTTGGATATTCGTGTCGTTTTTCTGAAGAAAAAGCATTTTACTTCGATTTTTTCGAGTTCTATATTTCACTGCACAATATTATTCGTCATGCTGCGATTCGACTATGACTGCACTATTTTATCAACTTCACAACAAACTTCAAAACTTCAACACCTCAAAAATCAATCATTCCACTCAGTACGCCGTTTGACCCTAACCTGCTTCCTCCAAGAAAAAATGCCTGCTGTGTTTCACTTTCATTCCGACGGAAGAGACTGAACTTTCTCTTGACTGTAGTTTAGATTCCTCTCCCCCAAAGCAGTTTTTTCTTCAACCAACTTACCTGTGGGGTACTGTTTGCCGAGTTCGGTAAGGATGCGTTCATTCCCATCATGTTCTGCTGCACACTTGAGACTGATCTAAAAGCATCAATTTTTCAGGACTTGGGAAGTTTGTGCTACTTTTTCTGCAGAGCCGATGCAATGTCGTTGATTGAGATGCCTTTTCGGAGTTTCTTTGCTCCATTCTGCTTGTATTTCAGCGAGGGGTGATCGGAGAGGTCCGTAACGACAGCGAATTTGTCGTAGCCGTGGGTTACCTGAATTTCTTCAATTATTCAAAGTATAGGAAAAATCGATGATACCAAATATTCGACTAGCGTCATGGTCGACTGAGTGTTGGCCACTTCGACCACCACGAACTTGGACTGCATCTCGAAGGACGCCGCCGTCTGTAAAGAAGTGTGCTCATTGAGAAACACCCAAAATCAATGAAAAGTCAAAGATATCTCAACGTTTCAAACGTTGTCGCCAGTTGTCAATCAATAACGAACAAGTAGAGTTTTCTTATATTTCAACCAAATAAATACGAGTCAACCAAATATATATGAGCAACAAATAAATATGTGTGAGAAAGAATGATAATGAGATTAAGCTTCTTCGTGCTCTTGAGAATAGTCCATAGCCGAGGAGGATTCGCTAGAGCCTTCGCCGATGCGTTTCCACTTTCGGTACGTAGTGCCGAAGCACTCGTCCAATAACTCGTTCCACTCTGCGTCGAGCTGAGGATTGCTGAAATTCGTGGTATACAATCGAGTGAATTTTTGGATAGGTATCTTACCGCATATCAATGTAATGAGCTCCAGAAACATTGCCGTGATGCGTCGCGATATGCTTGATCAGGTAGGTCTTAATGTGCGAATAGTCGCATTGCGAGCACTTGAAGGGTTTGTTGCAGTCATGCATTATCCAGATGTGTCTCATCAGGTTCCAGATTCGATTGGGCGAGTATACGACAAGTTGTCCGCACTTCTGAATCAACATTTGCTTGGAATGTATGGCGCAGTTATTCGGCATTGAATTGAGTGACAATAGGATACACAACGACATTGAGATGATCGCTATTGCGTTGCACCAACCTTGCACGTCGTTTTGATGCTATTGTTCCCCTTCTCGCCCCGACATCGGCCTCTGCGTCTGACGGGACAGCCGCCGCCCTTCTCTCTCACACCGGGAAATAGACTGCTGATGGCAGCATCGAATCCAGCTGCCATTTCATCACCAATGCTGGATGCTCCGGTCGAGCCCGAACCTGTTCTTGCGGCGGTCAAGTTTCCGCTAGATGATTCGGCCTCGTCCAACATGCTCATGGATGAGTGATGAGAGGAGGATCCATGATGCAGATGGGCGTGGTGCTCAACCTAAAATCAAAAGTTCCATTGATTGTCACACACACACGAATTTGATCTGACCATTCCAAACTGCCTGACTGCATCGAGTTCCATAGGCACTATTGGATGAGGATGGTGATGATGATGGGCAGTTGTGCTGATCTGATGGTGCAAGTATTGGAGTGGCTTGAGCTCTTCAGGCGAAATCAGATGGCTTGAAGTGTCATGGTGAGAAGCGAGATGTTGGAACAGCGAGGTTCCCGAATGTTGTGGATGCTAAAATTCGTTAGTTACACACTGGTGCTTTCGCTCTCGAACACTCTTACTTCTTCAAGCAGTTGCAAGGTGTTTCTCGATGCAGCTTCTGCTTGTTGCTGCTGTTGCACTGCGGCACTCGAAGCGATGTTACGATTGTCGACCGGTTTTGCGGCACTCGCCTCGGGCTGCATCTTCTGCTCGGACCCGTGATTGGGCGTTGAGCCGGTTGGGGGCGGAGCTCCTTGAGACCCATCTTTGTTGAGATGGGCGAGTTTTTCGACGACATGAGCATGTTGGAGGAGGTCGTTGAGGAGTGAAACTCTCGGGTAATTACGACTTACCTAAAATAGTAATCAATTTAAAAAGCTGTTCTTCATCAGCAAATATAATACAATATAATATAATATATCTGGAAGCCTTCTTCAGCTACGTGGAAGCTTCAAAAGGAAGAAGATGAGAGATTTCGGAGAAATGGGGAAGGAGCTGGATGTAAAGTGAAGTGGAAGCGGTGGTGTGGGGGAAGGGGAGCGATGCAAACGAGATGAGATCAGCAAGGGAGAGGAAGGGAAGGGGAGCGAAGGAAGATAGAGAAGATGTATGTTGGGGGATAGGGGATAGATCGATGTGTCGACGAAGAGACGGTAGAGATGGAGAGAGATTCGGGTAGATAGGGGAGAGAGGACTGTCGTCTGCTTGAAGGAGAAGGGAAGTCGGAGAACTGGATGGTGGGGGAACGACTTGGTTGCTCCCTGCTGCTGGAGAGCGAGAGATGGCCATCTCGCGCTGGGAAGAAGAAGAAGAAGACATAAATCGAGAGGAGATATCGCGCATCGCGCGTAGGGACACAAATTCTTCCCATCCACTCTGGGCGCGCATCCACACTTGGAGAATTCTTGGAGTGAGATTACTGTGCGTGATTGCTCAAAGACACAAGTAAACAAGTTTGACTCATCATCGAACTACAAGGAAGGTGCCACAATCGATTAGAAACGGCGTTGGTGGAGAAACACCGCAGAGTGTTGAGATCAGAATATAAAGTACTAGAACGACGAAAATAGTGATTGGCGTATGACTTGCAAGCGAGTGTATTCGTTTACCGCCGCTGATGCTACTGTCCATTTGAGCAATAGCAATTCGATCGTGAAAAGTGTAAGAGGAAGACGAGGTTGAAGGGGGGTGTGACTATCGGGCCGTGCGAGAGGCATTCAACGAAATACGCGAGAAACAGAGAGGCGAAAATAGAAAGTTGGCCGCACAAAGGAGGAGTATGCGTGGCTCGTCAACCCCACTCTCATTCTCGTTTGCCGGCACTATATTTTTTGCCTACGCGCTTTCAGTTCATCTTAACTATGAGAGAACTGGCGACAGCATCGTTATCATTCCTTTCCCTTTCACTAGCGGAGCAATTTATGATTCGGCGGCATCGCAAAGTATTCTCGATACGTGGAAACAAAACATAGTGAAAGTTCAATTGGAAGAAGAAAAACTTGGATCATGAGTAAATTGAAAATTGGGCGGAGACTGGAAAAAGATGGCGGACGCAATGCTGCTGCGTCTTGAGAGATTTGATTGTTGCTGCAATGCCGAATAAGTAGATTGGGAGATGGAATCGCGCTTTTGCTTCTTCTTCTGTATTGAAGTTTGCGGTTTTGACTGTCTGCTTCTGCTGGCTGCATCTCGCAATGGAAGAAGACGAGGTGGAATGTGTGTAATAGAACGAAATAGCGAGTGGAAGTGAGAGAGAGAGAGAGGCGCTGCTGAAAAAGCAAAATTGAAGAAGACGACGACTGCGTCGAGCTTGCTGGTGGGGTAAGGCAGAAAGCGAGTTCTTCTTTCTGCCGTTGGGGAAGTAAGTGAGAAGATGCGCCCTGAGGGGAGACAGACAGTGTACAGTGGGCAGGGAGAGGGGAGCTGAAGAATGCCACACAGTGTCTCTTCAGTGATGCTTCTTCTTCTTTCAGTTGCTGATGAAAGAATGCCACTCGAGCGAGCGAGCGAGCGAGAGAATTGGCCTCAGTCATAACAACAACAACCACATTGCGCGCTTGTGCGACTGTGCTGACGATGCAGCGCAGAGGAGGAGAAGGAGGACTGCGCTTCACTTTCTCCCTCCATACACATACACAGACACTGCTTCACCTTCAGGGATTGTTGTTTTGGCATACCGCCCTCTATCACAAGCCCCATACCGTATGCTCCTTTGCAAACGCGATTTTGCCGCAGGGCGCTTCAAGGAGAAATGAGATACAATCTAGATAGACATCTATGCACAGTGAATTCCACCTCTTGTGGAAGAGAAAGCGAAGTCGCAGAAGAGGGACAGGAATGTGCATCAATCTCATCTCTTTTTGCTGCCTGAAGAAATGATGAGAATTGGAGAAGAAGAGATTGAGAAGAGGGGAGAAAGTAAGGAATTGCGATGAAGGCGAAGAAGGAGAAGAAGAAGAAGAAGAAGAAGACGACGCTGCTGGAAGGGACAACGCGCGCTCACAAGACACAAGCAGCGCAGCAGAGGTGAGGAGAGGCGAAGACAGATAAAAACTGGTTCCGACCGAGTTGCATGCCGGCAGAGAGCAGGCGAATAGGGGAGGGCGCAGACATCCTCGCGCCGCAAAGATTCGGAGCCAATTGGGAGAAGACGAGAAGGGGAGGGGATGGAAATGGAAATGGAGAAAGGAATGCTCAAGTGACTGGAGAGAATGGGAGAGGAGCATACGGTAGGCAAGCCGGATCCAAGAGATGGGCCAAGAAGGAGACGGGAGGCGATGGATGCGCGAATGAGACTCTTAGAGCATTGTAAGAATGTAAGGGGTAGAGCCGGTTCTGACGAATGGATGTGGGTGAAAACTCCAGCAACATGTTGAAAAGGGGATTTCGCAAAACAATGATGTCAGGGCATCAATAAATGGTGATGTGCACTAAGACGAGAATGAAAGAGTATGACTAACTATGATCAAGGTTTCAGGCAGCGCACAAAACGGGAAAAGATAGGACCGGGGAGTTGTCGTTGAAAATGGTTAGACAGGCAATCGATCAGCACGGGCACTTCGTCGAGCGAGTTTCTCGCGCCCCCACCATCGCCTCTCATTTCTTCACTTCGAGCAAAACAGGGCGAGAGAATTCAAGTAAACAGCCCAAATTGATGCAATTGATGAGATGATCAAGAGGAATAATCGCGATCGAGAAGAAGAAGAAGAAAAGAAACATCGCAAAAGAACAACACAAGTTTTGAGAAGACGGAGTTTTTTGCCGAGGGGCTTTGAATTAGCAATGCGCACACGTGTGTCCCAAATGGTTTGCTCAAACAGAAACGCCTTTTCTTTGAGTAAGTTAGAGCTTTCGAAACTTTGGTACAGTACTCGATCCATATCACTTTCATTTGTGTGTCCAAGAGTGTGGACTTCGTCACTTATCTTATCTCAACTACGGCGGAAACGCGGGCTATCAATGGCATGAGACTGAAGACAGTGCCTCTAGCACTGCACGAAACCAATAAAAACGTCCGTCGTGTCTCAGAGAGACGATAAAAAGCGATCGACTGGGATGGAAATAGCGTGTTAATTGGCGAGATTCGGACAGTCTTCGAAGACAAAAAGATAAGGGAGAAGTCAGACGCAGAAAAGGAGGGCGTATTTTGGTTAAGCGAATAGATGAAGCCCAGAGAATGGGGGGAGGAAAGAAGGGAGAGAAGCGCTGCCTCGCCAAGCCACTCTCAAATCCTGTTCAGAAGTGAGGCAGAGGGCGAACTAAGAGAAAGATGGGGAAGGATGGGGAGAATTGGCTGCTGCTGCTGCTGCATCGCAATGCAGCAGCCGAAGGAGAGAGACGAGCAAAACTGTATCGGTTAAAATCGGCTGCTGCTGCTGTGTATCGCCTTTGCCTCTTCCCCACAAGACAGCTTCGTCGGCGGGTTCTCCAGTCGAGGGAGACATTGGAAAGAGTGAAAGGGGAAAGAAGAAGTGCTGCGCAACACACCCACAAACAGCGCTAAAAGCAGAAGCAATTTAAGCTAAAGCCAATCCAATTGTGGGGGGACTTACGAGATCCAGAGCCATCAGATTAGAAACCTATACAGTAAACCGCTATAGCTCGCGATTTTACGATCTCAGCAAAATGCGATTCGAGCGTAAATGGGAGCGCAAGATAAGAGATGCGCGTAAGATTAATGGTCTTGAAGGGAATTAAGTGGGTGAAACGCGCATTGCAGGTACTACTGCTCTCCCATTTATCGCTGCAAAAGGGAGTATTGATATGGTGTGTGTGTGCTGCCCTGTCAGGGAGTTCGCTAATGTCTCTGCGCACTCCCGAATAGGTGAGATATTTTCCGGTGCTGCAGCAGCGGAGGGACAGGGTCAGGGACGTTTCCTGGCGTGCAGACCTTATCTCCGCATGAAGGTGGAGGCGAGCTGGGCCGAAGATGCACACATCGTACGGGAAGGAGGGGAAATAAATAGGTTACCTTATAGCGAGGTGACAGCCCTGTGAAACTGAATCACTTCGGTGATCGTATTCCTGATAAGAGCGAATTCTGGACCTTTTGCAGTCCACACCCACTTTTTGAGGAGATATTAAGGGAGGGAAAAAGAACAAGTGGGTATGAGTGTATGTAGAATGCAAAAGGCCGAATTGTGCGCTTAGTTGAATTTTCGCTATCGGACTCCTCCACCCCATCTTTCTGATGACGAAACCACACCCCACTGCGGCGCACTCATATGCAATCGCAGCGTGACGTCTCCGCTTCCATTCTGATTTGCATAATTTGCGACGGCTTTGACCGGCTCTTGCCGAAATCAAGCGGATGAATTGCCTTTTTCGCTGGTATTTCATTGCTTGTCGCTCATTTGTCGGGTGGATGAAGAGAGAGGAACAAAGGGGGAGGAATTTAGGACAGTAGCTCGAAGAAGAAGAAGAAGGATCGGTTGGTGCGCAGAAAGAAGTGGGTCAGTCGGGGGGCAGCAGCAGCAGCATCAAGAGGAAGGAAGAAAGGGAAAGGGGTGAAGGAGCAGCGAAAAATGACCAACAACGAAGAGGAGATCAGATAAAGGAGAAAGGAGAGTAGTTTTAGTCGCAAGGGGTCAGGTCCAGACAGGCCATAAATGGGGAAGGGATATATTCAATTCAAGAATATATTTGAGCAGAATTAACACAAGATCATAAAATCGCCAGGATTCGGGCAAGAAGGACCATCCTGGATTATGACAGATGGATATATGAATCCCGAGTCTGAAGACACAGCATTAAGACTCAGATTTTGAAGGATTTAAAAGGGATATATGAAATGCCCCCTTTCCAAATGGATTTGGAGCAGTCTATATGTGAAATCGAAATATAAATATTGGAGAGTCAGTGAGGCAGCAGCCATGCGGGGCGAATTGACTGTTTGAGCCACACGTGTGCACATCGACGAAAGGGATGGAAACTGAAGAGACGAAATGAAGCAGAGAGACAAAAGAGTATACAAAACCGAGAGAGCACATAGGACGAAATTATGGAAAGTCGGCTGAAATCATGGGCTCCCAACTTCGGCACAAATAGAGAATCGATATTTGATGGAAATGATATCGATCAAAGTTGCTGTGCAATATCTGGAATGGCTTTGGAGCCCCGCCCTTCATCATATGAAAGGGATAGAAGAATGTTTTGTACCTAAGAAAGGAGTTTCACATTGAGGAACAGTTTCTGAAGGCCACACTGTGCTGCGCATGCACAAAACAAGTATATGCAAGAAGTAAGAGAGAAAGAGAGGATGAGCACCCAGAGAATTAGAGAAGCAGAAAAGCGAGATAGAGTGGCGAATATGAGAGGAGAAGATCGAAATGGAGGGGGAGCAAGGTAGGGACGGATAACCTTGAACTGAATTGATGCTAAGGACAGATAGTCGGGGAGTCCTAGAGTTAGACAAAATAAAGAGGGGGCTCTAAGAGGGCGGAAGAAGAGAAGAAGGAAATATATGCAATTCCAAGTATTTTGATTTTCAAACACTTGCTCAAAAGATGGATATGCAAAATCCTAAATCTGATGAAAAGATGGGTATTGTAGATGATCGATAACTTGAGACGAAATAAATAATGCAAAAATTCGAATATGAAAAGTGTGCGTTGCGTATGCACAAATAACCGTCACATTCATTCATTAAATCGATGAATTTTCATAAAGTTTGCTGCAAACAACGCGCTGCTAATTTCTGCACACCAAAATTGCGTGTTTCATTTCTTTGTCCCAAGTTATCGATCATTAACAACGTATGAAATCCTAAATATTGAAACTCCTGATCACACGATAAAGGTCTCATTCAAAATATTAGAAACCTAAAAACCCAAATATCATGGAAGATCTCTAGAAATTTGAAAATATATTAAATCCTGTAAATATAAACATGGAAAACTCTGCGAGATTAAGCCAAACAAATTTCAAGAAATACAGAGCCTTGATTTGAGTCTAACTAAAACTGCTCCTACTTTTTGCGTTTCGCACAGCTGCAAACGAGATAGAACGGCGAATAGAGAGATCAAAAGGAGAGTTGCCCCTTTCAAATTGAAGGAGCAAATCTTAGAAAACAACGCAAAAACGGTATGAGTAAGAATTTTGGCGAAAATATTGATGAGGGTGAGAGTTTTGAACTGACCAGGAATTGTAAAAGTTGGACGGTGGACTGCTCATCATTGCACTCGACCACAACGTACTTTCTCGGGATCTGCGTCATCGGATCTGGTTCATAGGCGAGTTTGCGCTGCTCTCGAAGCTCGCTGATCAATCTTGCGGCTTCTAAAAATCGAAATTAAACAAAGAAAAATCGCAAACTAATGATTAAAGCATACAATACATTGAATATTGTATTCGCGAAAATCTGTAGAGCTCATAAAGTAGTCTAGGCAATACAATAATTCTTATAAAAAACAGTTTCTCCACCATCTCGCTCTTTTCCTTCTCCTTAACCAATCCTTACCGGACCAAAGAACTTTACAAACTGTGTTAAATGGAATTATACCGTAAGAGTAGTATTGTTGGAATAAGTCGACAAAGTTAGAGTGAATAATTTTGACCGACGGATTGATGCTTAGCAGCATTAGAATATGAGTTTGAAGCTCTCGACTTATATATCTTCGCTCAGAAGCAGCGATTAGCGAAAGATTGCCAAGAGAAGCAGAATGATGCCGAATTTTTGCTCACTTTATCGAAACGACGATTTTCGACGTAATTGTTTGCAAAGTCTCCTCAAAACGCGACGTGATTTATTTTTGAAGTTCTAAGATTCGATGCAAAATTTTGAGCGAACAGGTGAAATAATCCAAATTGGGACAGATTTGATTTGAAAAGATATGATGCCGAAAAATTACGCCGAACTTTGTGTGACGCAAAATTGCAAATTCGCCATGCCGTTCGACTAAAATTACATAATATGATGCTAAATAAAATTCGCATCGTAATTTCGCGTCATACGACCATTTTCCCATGGGAAACACCGAGTCTGGGGAGTCAACTTAGTAGAGTTCTTAGGCTCGAAACACAGGTGTTAGACGCGCTAAGTAAAGCATGATAGCAAATTACATAGCGAGAAAAACGCGATAAATAATCAATACAGATAGAAGCACGCATATTTACTAGCATTCGAGTATTTTTTTAGCATTATCAGAGTTGAGATCACTTTAGTATCTTCTATCATTAACAACTAACTTTTGCAAACTTTTATGCTGAAAATGTTCGGCGACAGACTATGCTGTATTTGAAATTTGACTCAGCAAAATTATGGTATCGTTAATTGATTGGCGAGAAAGTCGCGATATTCATGCAACAACAATAAGAATTCGAATTTGGAGGAACGAAATAGTGAGTCGCGCCGAAGAGAAACGAGACGAATAACGCAATTTTTGAATATCGGCTTTCACGCCAATCGACGATATGAGGATTATATGATTTAAGATTTAAAAGTATACGAAATAATTGGTTAAAACTGAATCAGTTATGAAAGAGTCATATCAGGCTGATTGTTGTGTGTGTGTGTATGTGTTGGGTGTGTGCGTATATGTGTGTCCTGGTTGAGTGGCGAGAGTCTCCGAGAAATAGTGCGCGCATCAGATAGACTCAGAGAAGCCAAGGAGAGGAAGAATGGGGGTAGAGACGCACAGACGCTCACATCATTATTGCTGGATGCTGGAACACGCTCAAGGCACACAACTAACAAAGACAGGAAAATAGCGCGGAGAAAAGTAGAGGGCGAAAAGAAATGGAGCACATCTTTTCAGAGAGGTAAAAATGTACCAAAATTAGCATAAATTTTCGAATTTCTTTATCTCGTTCACGGTATATACAGAAATTAAATTAGCACCAAAATCACAGTCAATGTATTTCACAATGCACATATATGATGAAAAGCTCCGAAGGCAAGAAGTCTAGGTTGGGTCACAAAATCATGAGATCACAACAATATCTATATCTGAAAGGCAAGTCAATGCATTTGGGAGATTCAATATTAAAAATTCGAAAATAAACTAAAATCGGCAACCTGTAAACCATAAGCCCTTAAGCCATGCGAAATAGTATGGGAAAAGGGCCCTTTACTTTCCAATACCCCTCCTAACCATACACCATTTCGCAATGGCTTGAGGGCTTATGGCTTCCAAATAGCCATTAAAATCATGGATAATTTACAGTCATTGTCACACATTGTGTACAGGTTATGATATAACTGAAGTACTGGCAGACCCACAGAGTGTCGAGACTAGGAATCCTGTCCGGTACGCGAATTCCGGGAAGCATCGACCCATGATCGCGTCCCATTCTCTTCGCTTATCCTCCGTCGATATATCCACTGGCTCCATGTCTTCGCCGTGCGAAATTATGCAATGCTTCCTCATTCCGGGTTTCCTGCAGAGAAAACATTTGTTCCGCTATAGAAGCGGCAACTACTAAACGACGGAATTCTGTAGTCAGAGATGGACGAGAGAATGAAATTTGAAAGAAATAGCGCGGAAAAGACACTCCGCCAATTAGTAATTGCTCATAGAAGCTTTCCCAGAAACGTTTACTTTTTTCGAGCTTATCAAAATCTTTCCATTTCTAATATGGTCTCTCGCTTCTGCTGACCAAGCCTATGACGGAGAAATGCGTGGGACTTCTCTCATGGTAGTGTTGTGCAGTGGAGAACGAGTCAGAGATTTTTTTTGCCCCTTCCAGAACGTTATACGAGAGATTTTTGTTAAAAAGAGGGCACAGAGAAACTCGGAAAAAGTCAATATTCCTAGGAAAGCTAGAGTAAAAATGTCACTTTTACCGATAATCCTGGAATTCGCATTGTTGGCACTTGTAGGGCCGTTGTGTGGAGTGCATCGCGAGAACGTGCATTTGAAGATTCCACCTCCCGCCCCTTGGTGCTTTGACTCGCGTTCCGCAGAGCTGAGAAATTGGGACATTTCGAACTTTGTCAACACCTATGATTTTTACTTGACACTGATGGTAGTCTTTCTCGGGATCTTCGATTTTCATCCTCTTCAAGGGAGGCGTAGAGCTGGATGCGTCACCGACGATGCAGCGAGCTTGGGCGAGGAGATCTAGAATTGTTGATGCTCAAATCTGGGAGGCGCGTGCCGAGTGGTGCAGTTGTTCTTAGTGGCTAGAAAATCGAGAAATAGCACGCGAAGAGGAGAAAGGCTGGTTTAAAATCCATTCTTTCTCCCCCATTTTCGAACTCCCAGATTTGGGCATCAACAGAAAAAATCGACTCGTTGATTTGCTTATAATTGATCATCTTACATTGAGGATCGAATGTAAATGACATGTCTTCATTGTCGGCAAAAGTATCGTTTGATCCGTCCTAAATTTGATCTTCGGTATTGCAGGACTTCTTGTACTTTTTACCTCCTTTACTGGAAAATAGCAAGGGAAGAGAGAACAAAAACGGAGGTAAAAGATACAAGGTACAGGAGGCCTGTTGTAGCCCCCTAGTCCTACCGTCTCATCCTTCCCTCCGACGTTAATGATTTCCCGGGCTTGGTACTTGATCAAATCGAGAAGTTCACTTCCGTTCGTCTCAAGACAGTCCGGCTCTTTACTGCTTCCTGCTCCCACATTCGACGAGCTGCCGTAACTCGACTGCCTTGAATCTGGCCTAGGAGAGACGTTGATCGTCTTCGCTGTTGCTAGGACTATGTCTCTGAAACTAAAACTTGGCACATTTTCGACTTCAGGAAATTGATATCAAACTCGGCAATTTGGGAACCTCAAGCCCTCAGACGATGCGAAATGGTACGAGAAAAAATCGGTTTTCCCTACTGTTAGAGGCTCACTCTATTCCATTCTCTCTTTCTATCATCTCTCACCTTTCCCCTAATCTCTCTCGTTCTCCTAGCAGTGCCGCCCAACGACACTGGCTCATTCCCTATACAACCACTGTCCATTCCTTAACTACTGGACACTGGATAGTTTCCTATTGCCACGCCTACTCGGCGTCCCCTTTAAATAGCCCTCACCTCCTTAACCAAATCAGTCTACTCCTGTCTTCCTGGTGGCTGGCTGCTCTCCTACTCTCCTTCACCTTCGATTGTCAACTAACTTGTTCCACTCAATAAACAGTTATTTGAGTCACAAGTGTACTGACGGACACAACACCTACCATCTCTCTCGCCCAGTTTGCATGGTTTGAGGAGGGTTTGAGGTTTCCAAATAGCCGATCAAATTCTACCTGATAGAAGAGTTCCTCTCGCTGGATATCGAAATGCTTTCCTCCAAGTTCGGAGGTGTCTCTGAAGGCTGCGAACTCGTCGAGCACTCTGAGGACCGCAGCCTCTTCCCTGCGAGTGCAGGGTGCTTGGAAAGGTCATCCAGCAGCATGAGTCGGCCATAACCCCGCTCCAGCTGCAACTGTACAAGTCACAAAATTCCTCAAATTGGTTTTTTGGCTGTTTGCATACCATAACCTGCACGAGCTCCACCGCGGCCTTGTTGTCGGAGACCTCGACCACCAGAAACCTGGCGGTCATCGACATGGTGGGGGTCTGAAAAAGCAACTGATAGAAAAATGTGCTAACTGAGCAAAAGCGGATAAATTTAGAAGATGATCAAGGTTAACTTTGGGTGTACTCATAAAGCTTGGAAGTCACACGACATCAGGAGAATATTGATTTCGCAAATGACGAGCAACTTTGAAAAGAAATCGTAAGAAGGTTGCAACAATGGAATTCCTCAAACATTCTGCAAAACGCATGGCGCGCACGCATTCTAATGCAGCCTGTCATTGATTAAGCGGCCGCCTGTTTCTCAAAGCAAAGCGTATATTGTAATTTGTTTTGTTCAACAGAATGATGGTGATGTAAGGATGGGGATGGTGGGAGAGAAAGGTGGAAACGCGGCTGAGGTGTACGACACTCACTACATCGATGAATGGTAGAATGCATACGCATCATGCATGGCTGACAGTATAATTGTTCTGTAGAGGGAAGCAGCCTCTTTTTCGAGTCGTAAAGATGTAGAAAAACTTGAAATAGCATTGGAAGAGGGGAAAACAGGCAGAAAAGTGGAAATATGATGGAGTAGAGACTTCTGTGGAAAGACTAAGTTATAGAGATGTCGAATGATGGTGGAATAGCATGGGAGAGAAGTGGAATTACTTCGGAACGAGGAGAAATAGTGCTTGAATCTAAGAGTAAGAGAGATTGAAGTATATAGTTGAAGCAGTGTGTGGAAGGAGGCATTGAATAGAGAAGGGGAGCTTCGCGTAGCTGGTTTTGCGTGCTGCTTCTGTAGGGACGCAGTCCAGACTTGCTGCTGTGGAAGAATAGAAGCAAAGGGAGAAGTTATGCGAGTCACATCAACTGGGGACAACTGTAGTGGAACGCTTGGGAGAGAATTTGCATATTGATGAGAGGATGAGAGGAATTTCTCCAACCTCGAGAATAACTTGATAACGGAAGTTGAACATTTTGGACGCATAACTCCGAGAAGTTCTAGTCCAAGTTTCAATGATTAAAATGGTACCGAAAAGGTTGATTTTCACCAGGAAACAAAATGATGGGTTTGACAAAGAACATTGAACCCAAATCGATATTCAAACCAACGATCAAAGTTAAATCCATCACCACTACTGCCTTATTGAAGATTGGAAAACGGAGCAGGTCAGATCTCATCCCTTCCATTCCATCCCATTCCAATTGGACTGGACGATGAATGGAAGTGGAGGACTTGGTGGAGAGTTTGAATGGATTGAGGGAGAGAAGGATGGAAACGCGGTTGGGATACAGAAGAACTGGAACTGGAACTGGAACTGAATGCAGGATTCGTATGCGCATGCGCATGCAGTGGTGCAATTTTGTAGGATTGATGGATTAGAGAGTGCTATTTGTTGAAGAGCGCGCGACCAAAGATGGAGAGACGAATTCAGCCAGCAAGCTGGTCTGACTGCGAGTGGAATAATGTTCAGGCTGAGAAGAATGGTTGGAGGAAGAAAACTTGATCTTGGGAGCAAATCTCGTACTTCTGAGAGTAGGAGAAAGGTTGATACTCTCGTGGTAGCGTGGTAGTCCTATATTCCTAGGAAGAAAAATCGTCAGAAACTTCTCCATGCAAGGGAAAGAAAAAATTCGACGAACAACAAATAAAAATACGACATTTTGGGAAAAAATACGTTTTTTTTTATAAAGCTGAGAAAAAGCTGGTCTTCGCCAAGAGTGTTCTTCTCCCGCGGGGTGCAGTCGAAGTTGGAGAAGAAGAATGGAGAAGAACGGGGGAATTGTTGTTTGGGCTGTAAGTGGGACACTGGACACTTTCGTCTGAACGAGAAGAAGTGAACAGGACGGTCATCCAAAGGGCCTGTGGCGCGAAGAGAAGAGGATGGAGAATGGAGGAGGGGGGATATATAGGACTTGCAGGATATGCAAGGATATATAGAAGTGGGCGAAAGTGACATTGGCCAAGCAAGTGAAATCTCACTTTCAGTAGGAGGAGAAGAGAGATGCATATATTAGAGCTGAGATTCGGATTTGGAAAAGAATTTCGATGTTGAGATTCTAAGAAGTGAAAATTTCGGTGGAAATATCTCTTCAATTGAAATATATTAGCACTGTCTGGAGAGGAATTGATATTCTGTAGAACAGTTATTTAAAACATGATATTTTGAACCCAATCTATGATTTAATGAATGTTCTCTAGACTCAATCGATATTGATTAAATCAAATTTCTGATTTGGCAGGCATATTTTTGAAGTTTTTGTTTATCTGAGACATATATGTTTAAAATGACAGTTTGTGAATGTTGAAATGATGAACCCCTTCCTTGTAATTGACGAAATGACAGAATGTTCTTTTCTCACGCTATTTCTCCCTCCCCTCACTCTCTAACACAACATTTCGTTATTTTGCTATTTCGTCAAATAAAAAAAGCGTTTCGTCATTCCGTCATTTGTAGGTTGCCGTTTAAAATTGATATCACATTTGAAAAGTTCGAGTCAATTCGATCGATCATGAAAATGGTTTATTATCAAAGTGTTCTTCTAAAACAAGAGGTGATTAAATGTAGTTGTCAACAAATTATGTACACTGACATATGCGTTTGTACACGACTAATATGTACAAAGTTCACAAGCATTTTTACAGAATGTTGCTTCTAATAAATAAAACAATTGCGGGTACACTAAATCAAGTGACCCTTTGAATACCCATAATGATTTTGCTGAGACATGGAATCAATCATGAAGCTGATGAGTTTTGAAGTGGAGTTATTAAAATTTCATTTCCTCAAAATAATAAATTTAACGCCACTTCACATAACTTAAATTATTCAAACTATCCTAAAGGTTTAAGTAGTGAAATTAGAAAAGTTTCTGCAACTCCTTGTCCTGCTTCATGAAATTCTGCTTGAAGGTATCCGGTTTGGGCTGTCTTCGTGGCTGCGCGTTCGGGATGGCGTCGGTTTGATCGAACGGGAATTTCCTATCGAATTCCATGTATTCTAAAGAAATACCTTTAGATGGCATTATTATAGAACTATAAGTGGCATCATCATAGCGCTATCTTTAAATTTAGTGCTTTAAATGAAATTATGATAAAATTATAAGTGACGTCATCATAACGTTATATCTAGATTCGTAACGTCCTTGCCATTTAAGTCCAATCCACCAGAGTGGTCTTTGTCAAAGGAGTAGACGATTTTCGGGAAGTTGCTTCGGGGTCGAACCAAGAATCTTTCAGCCAGAACGTTAACCAACTCATCCCCGCTAAGTTGCATATCGAAGTTAGTATCAAATTCCTAAACATGCTATTTTTAGCAACTAACGTTTGTTTTTAGCAGACGTTACAACGTTTTCGAGCCGCGCATGAGACGGGATAGTGTGTGCCTTATCGAGAGACGAAAAAAGCATGCCTTCTGTTCGTCTCTCAAAATATCTACTATCTCGTTTCATGTGGCTTCGAAAGCGTTTCAACGTCGGGTTTCTAACCTACCTCAAAAACGCTAGAGAAATATTGCTGTCTGAGCTTGTCGCTCTGCGTTTGAACAGATTTGTAGTGATCTTGGTACTCTTTCTGTGAAATTATACCGTCGTCTGAAATTAGCATAAAATTAACACCTTGTTAAGTGGAAAGAAGAATTAGCTTACGATTAGCGTCGAGCATATCGAATTCTTCTTTCTTTGCGATGACGTAGGCAAGGTCCATGAAGATGAATTCGCCGAAATTTATCTGCTTATTCTTGTCTTGGTCCATACGAACGAATTCTTCCTCTGAAAATAATTGCTTGAAACTTGCGTTCGCTCTGAAATTCATTTCCAAGAACTTTGTTCGTCTATTTCTGAAACACTATCAATTTCTTACTCATCCCCGAAACACATGTGTCCTCTCATGTGATGATTAAATTGATATCTCTCAACCATTTTTCGGTGCGTCTATTTTTGCCGCATGATAAGATCACTTGCATTTTTCGCCAGTGGTGATTGATATACCATGGCTAGAACCCGAGAAAATATATCCGTAATTATGGATAATGAAAAGACGCAGAGGATTCCTGTGATCACCTATGGGGATAGCCAAGGATATTGATAAATTAATTACTCCAATACGCAATGATATAGCGCGGACATGTTTGGTCTTGTATTCTTCAACATGGAACGCGATAGCCGCTAGATTTCTAGATTTATCGCCAATTTGGCGCGTGATTTCGCGCTATCAACCTATCACCTGTTTCGCCGAGTAAACAACCGTGGAAAACGAACTGTGAAATCAGGAAAAAATCTGGGTCAAAATGATAAACGATTTACTAGAATTCACATTTTCGGACTGAAATAAGATTTTTACAGGACTGCCGAAACTTGTCATCACTTGTTCAGAGACTGACTCTTTATCTCATTTCAAACTCTTCGAGATTTTTTTTTTTTAAATATACACACTGATAGTTAATATTGTTGGAAGAAATTCTCACCATGAGTCTCCGACTTTAGATTGAAACTAGGCATTTCGAAGTCTTCTTCGAGAACGTCCGGGGCCGATACCGGTGCGGAAAGTACGGCCCTCACCGCTAGTAGGCAAATAAAATACTGGATCATTTTGAAATTCGCAGAAAAGTAGGAGAGTTTAGGTTTGGATTGAATCTTGCTTCACTCCCAGGCCTTATATGGTGATCAGACCTAAGAGGGCAGAGACGCAGGATCGCGTGTGGTTAGGGTAGACGATGGGGCGGGGCTTGGCGTATTTTAGTACCAAAACGCGTTTTTTGTTTCACGACTAGGCCACGCCCACTTTTTACTTGAAATTGAAAATCGTACATTGTCCGAGTAAACAATAACATTCGTTAACGTACTCTGAGTGTCTGGCGAATTGCAGTGGTTAAGGATGCCAGAGTTCGATAATTGCCAGTGACAAATGACCCGCGTGGAATGCGGGTTAGACGTGACACACGGCAATTAATCACGTTTCTGAAGTCGAACATTTTTCTAAATGCGCGTTTCTGGCGTCAACCTCTCAGACGATTCTTGGACTGTTTTGTGGGTAAATATCAGTTTCCGTAAACATGTTATGATTTTGTACGATTTTTCATAAAGCCCCGGGTTTTTGCCTTAAGTTTCAGAAATAAACTTAGGTCTTTTCTTAGTTTGTTGATCTTCTGTAAACTTCGATTTTCGAATCTAGTTCCATCTTGTCAACTTGATGAATTGGCGATTTTGCATCTTAAACAAACCCTTTTAAACCTTTAAATTCAAATAAAATCGGCGAAATAATGCGTTAAACCTAAATCAACCATGACTCACTTCCTGTTTTCTTTCTAAATCTTGAAAAAACGATCTAAAGAATTTGTATTTTAAGTTTTAATCTCGGTAAAAGACGAGAAACTTGATTTAATCACTTAATGACAACATCATAAACCCCGAAAAAATGTTCGGAATTTGAATCATCATCTCATTGGTGATCGTTCGATACTTTGTTTTGTTTCGCCCAACGGTTTTCACCGAACGCAGATTTCAATTTCGCGCATCGGTCGTTTCGTCGTTCGAAATTGCGCGCGATCACTACTCCACGACCAAAACCTCGGGCCGTAAAATGCCGAAAATAGCAAGCAGAAGCAGATTCAGTGATCAGAGATACAAATTGTAGGCGTTCTACTCGTATTTTAGAAGGATCATTAAATCATTAAGTGATTGTAAATTTTCTGCAATTTTGAAAATCCTCTAAATCCCAGATTTAGTGTGCCCCTTAAACGTTCAAACTCCAAACCGTAAACTGTGAATAAAGTTTGAAGTCGATCCCTTAAAAGATAGCTTTTTATGAACAATAAAATTCCCTTCAAGTCCTACAATATTTCTGCATTTTTAAGCAAACCTAAAAAGTCGAAGAATTTGAGAAAAAACTCGGAAATATTTTGACCATTTTCAGTGCCAAATATTTTGCGGTCAACAATTTTTTGCTTGCAGAAAGATAGGTGAAATGACTGATTAGCGATGGGAAAATATATGGGTCGATTTCAGAGATGCGTGTTAAAATACACCTCGAGGTCGAATTCTTTTAATTTTCTCCCCAATTATAGTTTCCATTTGGAATCAGATTTCTGATCCTACATGATATATTCCTTTTATATTTTTTTTCGAAAAGCTATGAAGTTTTTTCATGACCTTATGATGGACGTCAAAATACGGCTTGAATTTGATCATTTGTATGCGAGTTTGCGTGTGGATTTGGGAAAATAGTGATAATAAAATGGTGATAAGCAAAGATCGAAAGATAAAGAAATAGCGATAAGAAAAGATGTGAGAACTGATAAGGACACGCGCCGTCTGATTAGGGTGATTCCCTAAAGCCGCTAAGTGTATAGATTCCTAACATTCCATCGAATTAGCTCATTTCTTTTCGCCGCAAATAGGCGTGTACCTAAAACCCCCCTAACGTCCAGGAATGCTAAAAATGAGGCCATTTTAACGCCGCTCGCAAAAACATCTGCGAACAAACTAAATAAGGTGATCTTTTGCAGTGGAAAAATTTTTTTAAAAGCTTTATTCTCTCCAAGAAGTTTCTACATCACCATATTTTGAATATAAACAAGCATATAGCACATTATAAGGCACGAACATACGATTCAGAAAAGATATTGAATATCATAGAATGACAGGACAATATATGGAGACTCATACAACTTAACCTGAATGATTACCGTAAATTTGTGTCAAAATGTTTTGAGAATCTTTAAATTATCGTTCCATTCTCAGTGAAGTTTGAAGGAAAAATCGATGATGACCCGTTAGTTCCATTCGTTAGAAGATGATCATTTTGCGAATATAAGGCGCATGTTGGCGCTCGTCGAATAAATACGGGTCTGGACGAAGTTGTATGACGATTTCCATTCGCTTGCGCGTAGGCTCCGTGGATTTTCTCTGGAATTTAAATACAAGTTCCCTGGTCTTTTAATATAGACAATTTTTGGAATTTAGAGGATTCTATTTATCACTTTTTTTATATCTCCGCAAAAAATTAACGTCAAAGACTTCTAATATATAAAATGCTCAAACATGTCACTTCTAGCAAAATTATTATAATTTTCACAATGGATAAAAATAGTTAAGATCTGAACGAATTGAACCATCGATATTTATCGTAAATGACCTGTTGTATTCCACATCCACTTTTTGAAGAGAGAGTAAGGAAGGGAGATAGAGGAAAAGAAAAAAAGTGGATGTGAAATATAAGAGGCCATCGTAAGTAGCGTAATAGAATGATCCATATATAGTGATTTGTAAACATCATTACGTCATGATCCTATTTCCCCTTGCACGACTATTACTCTATCCTAATTCTTCACCCAAAAAAGGACTTTCCCTCGACTTACCGACTTGATCGGGCTGCTGCTGCAGGGCTTTGATGGGCGATTGGGCGAATTGGCAGCCTTTGCCGCCCGCATACAGCGAAGGGTCGTTCGACAAAAATCGCGCATTTTCAAGGGAATCTGCTTGGCTACGGTCCAGATTTGAGGAGAGGGAAAACTGAACATTTTTATTTTTATTTTTTGTTTATCATCGAAGAAGTTGATCTTCATGGTGTTCTATCGAAAATTGATGAATGAATGAGCAATTACTAAATGACGGAGGGCGTGCGTTGTCCACCAAAGTGCAGCGTTGTCCATCAAAATCTTTGGTGGATAACGCTGCACTTTTTCTGAGGCGTTGTCCACCAAAAATAATTAGCTGAGGCGTTGTCCATCAAAGAGTATAAAACTGAGGCCTTGTCCACCAAAGCGAGATTTAGTATATTTTGAGCATAGATGGATTGAAAGTTGTAAAATATGAAAGAAAGTTGATAAAAGTCGAGATAAAGTAGCTCAAAAATTCCTAACATATGATATACGAATAGAATTTGTACATTTTTGGATAGTAATTTTTAAATCAAACTAATCATTATTGTTATAATGAAAAATTTCAAATATCCTTAATCGGTTATACTCCCTATCTTACCCTATCCTTATTTCCTACTCTTTAACTTATCTATCCTACCTTTATCTAGATTTTGAATTTACAACTTCACAACCTCATACATCTCATAATTTTGGTGGATATCGATATAGCAAAAACTATCGTTACCCATCAAAGTTTTTAATGGATAACGATATAGTTTGGTAGATAAAGACAGCCTTCCATGTTTGTGCATTCTATACCTTGTGAATAGTTATGTTTCCTACTTTATTACTGCATAGAAAATCTTTGGTGGACAAGGCCTCAGTTTTATACTCTTTGATGGACAACGCCTCAGCTAATTATTTTTGGTGGACAACGCCTCAGAAAAAAGTGAGGCGTTGTCCACCAAAGATTTTGATGGACAACGCTACGGACTCAGGTCCTATAGTTAGACATGAACGAGAGAGTGAAATTTGAAAAAAAAAGTGTCGAAAAGACATACTCTGCCAAATAGTAATTGCCTGATGAATGAGCTGCATTTGTTATTTTCTTATAAAAAGTAGATCTTCACGAATTTTTCACATTCACCTTATGTCTCCAGTCTCTAGCGGTAACTCCAATCGACTTTCTAACCGCAGCTCGCTTTTTTATCGTCCAATTTCTCCAAAGGCTAAATTTGTCGTGAACGGGGAGTTTCATCGTGATGCCTCTGACGCCACAACCGTAGACCACGATGAGCTCTTTTCTGGAGAGGGAATTGTCTCTTTTCAGGAATTTTCTTATCTCTTTCCTTGAGTTTTTAAAACTAACCTAAAGTCCTTGCCAAAAATAAGATAGATCACGAAATTTATCGATGAGTTTATAATGGCCAAAAAATTGATCGCCTCTCGCGAGAACGTATAGAACACGTGGTGATCATGCATCTGAAAAATCAGAATTTTGAAAAAAAAAAGATCAAATTAACGAGAAATACCAATTTTTCCTGTCCTATGATGCGTTCCAATAGGGTTAAAACGAAACCCCAGAAATTGCAGCCCAAGAAAATGCAGACGATAATCACCAAGACTAGGGTGGCTTCGCGGCTCTTCTCCTTCAACTCGCTTCGACCGGTAACTCTGAAATTTAAAAATCAATATTCTCAAATCGATAAAAATACAATATTTTACATGTGCTTTGAGTCTGAAATCATATCTTTAGAAAATTAGATTTCAGACCAAAGCAATTCAATCTATTAATCTTACACATAGCATTAAAGTGCTTGCAAAGCCACACGATATTTCAAAAAAGTTTGACAACGAATTTAAGGACTTCCCTATAAAATGACACTCCGAAAAAAGCCACACTATATTAATGAAGAAGAAAATTCAAAAAGAAAGCGTAAATATCATCATTCTCAGTTAAGCAGGCAGGCGTGAATCTAGAGGAGCTTAATAAAGACACTATTCGGATTGCAATCAGACCCCGCCCACATTCTGGCTCCGCCCACTATTGATTGATTTTTTACCTAGAAATTCCCGTAGCGAGGTTTACGCTTGTTTGTAAACCTGTGTGAACTGATCTGAAGCACAGCGGAATTGCGTAAAAATTTGAAAGCGCGAAAGAATAAAAAAGTTTCAAATAGAAGTTCAATATTTTTATATTAAAGGAATCTTCTATTTTGGGGGTCTTTATTAAAAAACAAACTTTTGTTGATGAAAATCGTAAGACTCCAAAGTTTTCCTAATAGTGTAGGCTATTATTGAATTTAACGCCAATAGACATAGAAATGGGAAGAACACCATAACGAAGTTCGTAATCCATAGTGAATATATCTAAATTTTAAACAGAAATGCCAAAGTCTAAATGTGTTCAATTTTACCTGTTGATAGATAGGATTCTGAGACATTAATGATGGTTGTAATATATAACTCTGCCAATTCTTCCCGTCTGAACAATCTGGGTTTATCGTTACCTAAAATCGAACAGTCTTAGCCAAAATCAAAATTGAAATACCTCTAATTCGAAAAACTTCGTAGCGTTAAATAAAATCGCAAATGTAGTAACGCCTAATATCGACCATGCGGCTCCGTCTAAAACAAAGGAAAACTTAAAGATTAATTAAACTAAGAAAAATACTTGATCCGCAAAATAGTCGGCTTTTCCTGGGGTGGCATACTGCCAAATATCGCTCTATTGTTACGGCCACCGTTATATAGACCGACCCCGTCTGGGAAATGTGTGAGAGGGCGAAAGCGAATCTGAAAGATAATTGGGGGTAATTCGCATTTTAATTAAGGATTTAATTAGGCCAATTAAATCATTTGATTACCTCAGATACGTCAGCCAAGCTACGTATAAATTGAATGCTCTGGTGTATTCAATAATATACTCCATAGCGTAGATGCAGAACGCGGTTATGATCAGGCAGGAATCAAAGACCGCTAGGGCGGTGAGAAATAAATTGTTCGGGTTGCGCATTGAGGGTCTAAAATGCGTGTTTGATTATTCCTCCTAAAACAGGGCTGTAAACGTGCTAGACCCGCATAACGAGATAGTGTATATTTTCGAGAGAGCATAGAAAGAGCGTGCTTTTCTCTCTCTCCAAAAGACACGCTATCTCGTTATGCGTGTATACCCGCGTGTCTAAAATTTACACCCCTGTCCTAAAAGTTGAATTTTTACATTTTTCCTACCTTGTCAATATCAAAGCCGTACTCGCATTGCCAAATAGCCCCAATAGTCCGATGATACTGCCCACTACGGAGATTAAGAAAAATTTCACCTGAAAATTCAAAAATAACAAACAATCGAACATTTTCAAGTTTACCTCCAAAAACTCGTGTGGATTTAGGCTACAATCCACTATTTCCGTATCGTTAATAGTCTCGTTCATTTTAGGGAATTTTAGAAATAAAAACTCAATAGTTTCATTTTACATCGTAATTGAACGAAAGTCGTTGGTTTCTAATCAAGGTGTACAAATTTCCTTTAGTCTAGTGACATTTTGAGTCACCCCTAAAGCGATTTTGATGATGATAAAATGTAGAAATATAAAGAAGCTTGGCACGAGCGAGACTAAATACGAATTTCCGGCAGGAAAAAAATTCGAGAAATTCACAAGGTTATATCAACTACATTTCAAGTAATCAAATTCAAAAAAAGCCGGGAGCGAAATTCAATCGAAAACTGGAACGAACTTCAAGGTATTTTTCGGAGAAGAGGATATTTAGTCTGCTTAAGGGCCACTACCAAATGCGTATTTTGGTAAACAGCTATAAATAAACCCCAAAATTTAGAATACTCATAATTATATATGGGTTGATAGCGCAATATCTGAGACCTCGCCATATAAGGTTTCTCAAAATACATGCAAACTTGAAAATCATATGGCTTACATATGAGCGATATATTGAAACTCTCGTCACACGTGGTAAAGGATATGAGAATAAAGTGGATCCATATACGACACATCATATATGATCAGGAAAAAGATCTTTGGAACACTACACTCGAAAGACCAAGGTGAAATTGAAATTTCTGAGAAGCTGCGTGAAAGTTGAATTGAATTTCTATCTTCGTGAAAAATATGGAGATGTCAATAAAGTGCTAAAATTCTGCATTGCAACTAATAATTATCTCCAAGATACATTCAAACGCACGAGGAGGGAAAATGTGTAGATTCGTTAACATTATCACAAAATTAAATTAATGCCAAAATGTCATAATAGATGAGAAAATTAAAAGGGGCTAAAATACGATCATTAGACGCCTCTGAATCTTAACAATTCTCAGAAATGCTTTAATTTTCAGAAATTTCAGCGGAGTGTAATAAGTTAACCGTCTATGATAACTCAGAACTAATATATGAGTCTAACTTGAAATGCCCCCGGCTTTTCAATTTCCCTAAACTTTCACTTTACCTGGAAATTAATCAAGGTAAAAAGCCGCATAAAGACGTGAAAATCTCGGGATAAATTAGGTCTGAGGGTAAACAAAAATTCTCGAAAATTGCAATATCTGAATAAAGACGTCTAGATTAATGTCTAAACTAAGGAATGTGTAGCATGATTTTTTGCCGTTTGAAAAATGGAATATATGACAGATTAACCAATTTATCATTCAGATATATTTTTGAAGGATAGCATAAAAACCGATCTATAGTAAAATTTCGGCAAATATTTGATTTCACGTTCTATTTTGCTTAACTATAAATGAGTTGTTTTCGGGAGCGCACTAGAGGGCTTGCAAATTATTAAGGCAGAGCTTAAAATTTTGTTACTCGAGAAATTTTTTCGACGAATTTAGTGTAAGACATTTCAAAAACAATACATCTGAAGCTGAAAATAGGGAATTTAATCAATTCCCTAAAGAATTAATATTCCTCTTTCGAAGAAAAAAGCGACATGTTCTAAACTAGGTTAACCTAAGTATAAATATTCTCGGCTAAAGGGAAATGACAAGTTCAATCTATGTCATATGGGGAACTTAGAGCTCAGAAATGTGCAGTGTATTATTGATGGCCGGCTTTTGACCTTTATTCTTGGTTATATGATGATAGATATAAAGGAAAATTGAGGGTTTATGATTCAAAATTCGAAAAGTTGGTGAGAAAATATACAATTCTGCAAATATTTTACATAAGCGTTCTAGAATAATTGCGTGATATGAGAAAACATCGCGAAAGCAAAGATTTCATTCCGAATTTTTCATTTTATATGAAGAATATATCTCTGCGATGCATTCTATTATTTCAACAATGAATGGAAAGGAAGGGAGTACTTTAATTTGAACTGAAAATAATGGGGCCTTCCTCTTAGACCAAGCTTCGTCTAAAGAAGACTCAGGAAAATAGTCTTCAAAAATTAGATAGAAAAAGAATTCAGCTGCTGCTTTCAAAGACTTAATGGGACGAAATACTATTGGATTTGGGGTATTTCAAAGAAATAAAATTTGGAAATAGCTTGAAATTTTAAGAGGTCCCAGAGAAATAGAGCACGCACGAAACTGACCCCAGGACGAACGGGAAGAAAAAGAATTTACCTAATTTGGGACTCAGGTTTCCAGGTACAAGAACCGAAAAAGATTGTTTTTGCCGAAAAAGTGCATTCTTTTAATTAAATGGAACTCAATAAAGTGACTTATTTTGGGAAAATATATAAATTCTGCAAAAATCCTCCAAATGATGCAGTTTTGACATATTTTGACAGTTCGTAGATTATTGGGCTTTTATATCGGGTTTTTCCAGAGCGCACAAATCTTTGATGTTTTAATGAAAGGATTAAATTAATCTCTCGTCTAATGATGAAGAATAGACAATGAAATCCGGCTGACACACAAATTTTTTTGAAAAAGTTTTTGAATGTAGCCACTGAACCATAGTGTGCGCGGCCCGTCAAAAATCATTCGAGCCGAAAAGAATGCGGAGAAACAAAGAAAACGCAAAGTAAGCTTTCGTATGGGCGTTTCTACCATTAAAAATTTTGCAGGGTTGATTTTTCTAAAAAATATTCCAAACTGTTTTTTCAGTCCTATGCTCTAACACGTGATGAGAAAGTTGAATAAGTCATCTTTAAACAGCACCATTCAGGAATATTCCCACGAATGCCAATAGTAATATTGCATGAAGAGGCTTTTTCCTGATAGCTTAGTTCCAGGAACTTACCGTTCAGCATTTTCCAAGTCCTGAGACCTGAGACACCCCTTATCCAATTAGCAGGAAATTTCCAGAATCCCAAAGTAATAATATGATGATGGTCCTCCAAAAATTCGCCAATTTATGAGCGAATTTTCGATTCACAGACATTTTTTTGTCAAAAATATGAGCGAAGCGCTCAACTGACTACGCTATGCAGCCACTCCTTAAAGCGGCTCTTGAGGAATGCATATAAAAAGGGAAGTTGAAATATGAAATATTGATGATAAATGCAGCGGACGCGCTTCATTAAAATTTTCGCGCGAAGTTTTCGAGAATTCGGAACTCAGGTTTATTTTCGTCTCGTCGATGTTTCGCGCGATTCAATAACGGGGCCAGGGCTCGGGGCCGGAAGTGCGGTTGTTCGAAGTCGCTGCTGAGCACTCCGAGGGGAGACCCGTGGTGCTTGAGGAAATTCAACCGACGAATTGCCCCAGTTGGTTCCAAATTCGGAACGGGCAAAATCTCTATCCGCAAATTCAAAAAATCCAAGGCTGACGAAAGTCTCGGGCTCGAATGAAAATGAAATACACCATATGAAAATTCTTTCGCATGAGCGAGATCATAACACGCGAAAACTTTGAAATTTTCTGGCAATTCGAAAAATCTGCAACAGCCGAAATTCCAGAAAGATTCTCGGCTTTTCAAGTTTTAAAGGTCGAACTTCAACGGAGAGGTCCGCGTAATTGCGTCGAGTTCTCAGAAAAACAAGCTAAGTTGCGGATTTTAGATGGACTTTAAAAAATAACGGAAGGAATACCGAATTTGACTCTCCGAAAGTAAGACTAAAATACGAGGCTGGGGGATTAGGATAGAAGATATTTGTGGATATACGAAATCCAACCATTTATAACCCAAGATAAACGAAGATTAGATCATCAGCTATAAAGCTAGACGGAATTATTTTGCAACAAAGGTTTCCAAAGGAACGATGCGTCAGAAGATTTACACGATTTTGTAAAACGAACAGCCTAACCGACTGAACTATTATCGGGTCATTCTTAGAAGGCGAATAATTGTACACTTACACCAAACTGCAGAGGACAATGGAATGTATCAGATTTCATAAAGCGCATGATATAGGAAAGACCAAACTCAACCTTGTGTTGCACATATATTTTCGATTAAAGAAATCTATAAGGAACTTGAAACTAAACGTTGACAGGTCCATTAAAATTCAAACGCGGTACCTAATTTTAAAGGTCTTAGCATTTCGATAGAAAACTACAAGTGAAATGGTAGAAGTATAAAGTTTAGGTGTAAACTAAATACTAAACAGATGGTTTATCACTTAAATGGTATATAAATATCACTTAAAAGTGGAAGTATATCACGAAAAGGTTTCATTTATCAGCATTTAAAACCATGAAAATGAGACATGATAGAGTTCTATTCTTAATTATGGGCGTTGAGAGATGCATAGAGGAAATGCATATGTTTTTACAGATTATAATTTCCTGGATTTGAACAGGATATTGAAAAGTGGAAGCTTTTGGGGTCTAAATTTTTAGGGATATTAAGATTTTAATATATCTTAGCATATTTACTTAGATGGTTATTCATACAAGTTTTTGCAGGAAGCGCAATCAAAGATCTGCAGGATGACTATATGAATTCGAGAGATGACGAGGGCGTAAAAATCTATCTACAAAGAGTACATATTTTCTTCACCTTGAATCTACACTTACTCATATATAACTTAATTTATCAACCTAAAACACGAAAGTGCTTCTGAATCTAGGAAAAAATAAAAGCATTGTGAAACATCAATCTATTCCGCAAAATTTTTCACCTTGAACCTAAACATTCGTCGGTCATTTAAAATGCGGAGGATAAAGGCATTTTGCGTGGGATAGAAACGTGTGTGCTCATCCAATTTATGAAATAGCCTGAAATTTAGGACCTTCGTAATTTTGAACTCGAAATTCTGCAATAAGAAGAAGAAGATAGGGAACGGGAGCGCGCATCTTTCCAATATATGGTTAATAGCATTTTGATCCCCTTGCTTATCCAATTCCACATCTTTCTCTCTCTTCAATTTATCTACTATTTTTAAGTTCTGTTAATGACAGGAAGGCGCGCGCATTCATATTATTATTGTTATTAGACAAGATAAAATCCTCTCGCCTTGATTTTGTAAATTTCCGCATAAAATAATGCAAAGATTCTCATAAATTAGACTGATTATGAAAAGTGTATGTAGGATGGGTTTGCAAAATTTCGAAAACTCGCAATCTCACTCTACCTTTTATCCGATCATAAGTTCAGTGAAAGCTCATGTGTTATGACGATAAAATATGTTAAAAAGACTCTTGAAATTGAGTTTTGCTTTCAACTGACACAACAATGAAAATCTCAACCCGAAAAATCGAGTTATTTGATATTCAGACAGATTTTTTCGCCTATCCCTTAACACAGGGCTATATGAAACCCAGAAAACGTAAAATTTGCAGGATCAAATTTATGGGCCATTCAGGAAAAAACATTTCGGCGTTTTTTGAGTTGAGTCTTATAAGCGTTCCAGGAAAATTCAATATAGTTGAATCCCCCTGGGGCCTGATCGCTCTTTACATCGTGTTGTAGGGTTTTCGGGAAGTAATTTTCGAAAAATCATCGAATATTGTAAATTTGATATCATTTACAGCGAATTTTTTAATTTAAAAATATAAATAAATGGTCAAAATAACGATCCAATCTAGGGAGCACTTGAGTCAGACTTAAAAAATAAACGGGTGATGGTAGATCGCACCAACGAAATTTGCATTATGACATCATTACGCACAGGGTATAAAATTAGGATTATATCGGACTGGGCACATCAACATGTAAAGAAATAATATGTGAGATTGATAGCTCATGGCCATTTGATTTAAGCCCCTTCTAGGTCTGGTAGCATCTTATTAATGCTATATCATTTTGTAGCGGAAAACGGTTGCGCGAAGTCCAAGTTCCCCTTTTTCTTTTTAGTTTCTTTGCTCACGCTAGCGTATTATTATCTCGCTTTTCTGTCTTCTCTAAAATTTCGAATTTCGAAGTTTTCTCAGTTTTAGAGAAGGCAGAGAAAAGCGAAATAATCGATACGCTAGCGTGAGCAAAGAAAACAAAAATAAAAAGAAAAGCCTAAACTTGGGAAAGTTGGCCTTCGCGCAACCCTACGGAAAAATAAAGAAAAATTGAATGTTTTCTCATTTTGAACATTTGAATCCCCTCATTATAATGTCTAGTTTGCGTTTTCGCTTTTCTAATGTGATAAGGCTTGGTGATAAGGGGAAAGGGAAGGTGATAACGAGTGATAAGCCCCCTCTTTGCTGATAAGGACCGTATCCTGTCTTCTTTTAGATGGAAAACCCCCGTGACTTGACCGAGTTTTTGCGCCGATTCAAACGCGGGCATTTTCAGTCCAGTTTTGGTTGAATTCCTTAGGAACGGGCGCATTTTTTTGTCAAAACTCAATAAAAACTAAAATGACACATTTTAATAAAGAAATTTTAATGCTTACAAAAATTATATATTTTTTGGAATCTTTAAGGGCTATTTTAGAACTCCTAGAAACTTCAAGATATAACACAAACATTTTTACCATTGAAAGCTATCTTCCAGACATGTTGAACTTTGTTTCGACAAGAACGATGTTTTCATTTACAAAAGAAATTCATCAAACAGACTTTTGTCTTTCATTTGTGTCACGTTTCAGATCAATTTTATTGGGGGTTATGCACTGTAAGAGAGTGAGAATCTGTCCGTTTCCTTTCGGAAATAATAAAATCGAACTGGTTAAAAATTCTCTCGCTCGAGACATTGATAGAAATCACTAATTCGCTCGGCAATTCTTGAACTTTGACAGTAAGAAAAATCGAGATTTTCAAAAAGGGTTTTCCAAATTTCCAAAATCCCTCAAAATTAGCAAAATTTACACAGCTTTGCATGGAAAAACCATCATTATCCATCGAAATGAAATTTCCAATTTCGGTGACTTGTTACAGAAAAATTCCCGTGTGATTTAAAGGCAAATAAACCATAAGATCAAGCAAATCGAAAAGGGAAAAAATCAATGTAGTTTAAGGAAAACACTTCCTGTTTCAAAGTCAAACATGGAAATTCTCAGCACATGAAATGGCACATGCATTCTTTAGAAATCCTAAACTTAGCCTATTTAAAGTCTTTCTTCAATTATAATTTCTATGATGATCAAATTTTTCTTTTCATGAATTTAACTGAAGACTACAGTAAAATATTGAATTCATATAACTCTATTCGGTTTTGTTCCCCTCTTCTGTGCTATAATAAATTGATTCAGATCAAAATTTGGTATCATATAAAGATCATCTTTCCCATCTCTATATTGCAATTCACCCAAGGTCAAAGTAACATGGTATTCAAAGAATAAGAGGCTAGGTTAGATTACAGTATTTTCTCGTATTTTCTGAAAATGGTTCCGCTTTAGCTGTTGATTGTGTGTGACATAGCCTTCTTTGTCTAGTCTAAACAAAGGCCTGTCTCGATTCGCATTTCAGTTTTTCGCAATGCCCGAAATTTCATGTCTCTTCCTTTCTAAAAATCTTTTCTGTCTCTCAAAATTTGAGACTATTTCGCCCAAAATTGATATCTTAAGAAACGGTTATTAAGGCGCCATCTAGGTATTCCGTGATAAGCCCTACAGTTATCAATATAACGGGACTCTGGCATCTCTAACCATTAAAATAAGCTATAGACAGAGGACCAGGGTTTCAATTTATTGAGCTTCGTAGATAAGCGTTATCAGTAACTTTCGAAACGCAAGCAAACGAAGGAAGGAACTTCATTCCACAGCGTACTTTTCATCAACAACTCAATTTTTGTAGAGGCTTAAAAGCTATCTGAATTGGCAATATTTTCGGAAAGGTACGAGGATATTTTATCTAAATTATAATATTTAGCATAAACACTTAAGAGTAAATGTCAAGAAAAACCAAAGTCTTAGCAAAGGGGTGTTTCCAGGGGTCCGTCGATTTGGCTGATTTTCACATATATTGTTCAGTTTTTCACGCTGATTCTCGTGGTGCTATCTGTTTTTCATAAAAATTATCGTATGCAGGATTACGGTAGCTTGAAGTTTTGACAGATCCGACCTCGGGAAAAAGTTCATAACTTTCTTATTTCTAAACCAAATCAAATGGGGTTTTCAGCATTGTATAACCCATAAAAAAACTCGACAAATAATGTAACTATGATCACCTGCTACAATCAACAATTTCCTGCCAAAAATTTAATTTCCGAAAATGCGACTCTGGTCGACTGCAATTTTTCGATTTTTTACCTAAATTCGAGTTTCGTCCCCAAGCTGGAAATTGGCTTATTTTGTAGAGAATTAAATTCTGCATTTGAATATGTAAAAATTTTCAAAAAAGAGGGTAGTCGAAACCACGAAAAATGCGTCCGAACGCGTAAAATCAGGGTGATTATTGCATAGCATTAGCTTTGACCCCTCACAACTTTCTTATTTCTGAACCAAGTTGAATGATTATTTTTTTGTTTTGTAGATCTTGAGTAGGAGAATAAAATAAAAATAACAAAAAATTGTTTAGAAATTAATTTTGATGGAAAAAAATTAGCCTAAGTTACCCTATATACTCGTACTGTGTTTACGCGTAAATGATGTTGGGAAAAATCCGTCCTTCTAGTATGTTGTGTAGATGGACATGGTGAACAGCTTTTGTTCCAAGACTGACCTCGGATTCACATTCGTATGAGCTCCAGAATTTTTTGAAGTATGATGGCTAATTACTGCAAAGTGCCGTTTTGGCAGTAAATTTCAAAAATTCATATCTCCCTGTGTGTGCATGTTCCAGAATAAGTTCTGAAACAAAAGTTGATCAACTTGAAGAGCTCTACAAGATTTCATGGAAAACTCCGATGTTAACTCACATTACTCTCGTAAACACAGTACGAGTATATAGGGTAACTCAGGCTAATTTTTTCCCACCAAAATTAATTTCTAAAAATTTTATTTTTATTTTTACTCTATTCTTCTACTCAAGATCTACACAATAAAAAATAATTATGAAATTTGATCCAGAAATAAGAAAGTTGTGGGGGGTCAAAGTTGATACTACGAAATAATCATCCTGATTTTACGCGTTCGGACGCATTTTTCGTGGTTTCGACTACCCTCTTTTTTGAAAATTTTTACATATTCAGATGGAGAATTTAATTTTCTACAAAATAAGTCAATTTCCAGCTTGGGGACGAAACTCTAATTTGGGTAAAAAATCGAAAAACTGCGACAAGACAGGATCACATTTTCGAACTTTTTTTTAGAGTTTTCAAATTTTCCCACCAAATTATCGATTTTCAAAAATTGTCATAGTTAGATAAAATGAAGTATTTTTCATGGGCTATCTAATGCAAAAACTCTATTCGATTTGCTTCACAAATAAGAAAGTTACGGGGGGTCAAAGTTTGACATTCTATATAGGAATTTACTGGTTTTACGTATTTTTCGTGGTTTCGACGACCCTTTTTTTTGAAAATTTTCGCATATTCAGATGCAGAATTTAATTCTCTACAAAATAAGTCCTTTTCCAGCTTGGGGACGGAACTCTAATTTAGGGAAAAAAATGAAAAACTGCAGTCAGCCAGGGTCACTTTTTCGGAAATTAATTTTTTGGAGGGAAGTTGTTGATCGTAGCAAGTGGTCGTAGTTACATTATTTGTAGAGTTTTTCGTGGGCTATCTAATGCTGAAAACCCCACTCGATTTAGTCCACAAATAAGTAAGTTATGAATTTTTTCTCGAGGTCGGATCTGCCAAAACTTCAAGCTACCGTAATCCTGCATACGATAATTTTTATGAAAAACAGATAGCACCACGAGAATCAGCGTGAAAAACTGAACAATATATGTGGGAATCAGCCAAATCGACGAACCCCTGGAAACACCGACTTTGGTCCTTACTGACATTCACTCTTAAAATGGACATGATTTTTATATTTTACGCTAATTTTTATTTAAATTGATTAAAACATGCAAGTTTATGATAGACTGTTTCCTGATATCTAAATAGTTCATTCGATCAAAGAAATTAGGTCAACTAATTTATCACCTACAACACATATCTTAGACTCTATTTTGTTTTCCATGTATAAAGCAGCATTTTTAATAATTCAAGTTACGATATCATATATATAATTAATTTTTATTTAAGTTACCAAATCATTCATTTCTTTAAAAATGCCAAATTAAAATATTTAACTAAATCATAGTTTAAGTTACAATATCATAGGATATGCATTTAAACTATTGTTGATGCCGAAATCTGAAAGGCATGCAAATTGGTGCACGATTATTTTTAGTGGTTAGAACATCGAGAAATAGCACGCAAAAAGGAGAGACTGGCCTAAAATCCATTCTTCCTCCCCTCATTTTCGACTTCCCAGATTTCGGTCATCAACAATACATAGAGGTGGAAAATTGCTATGAGAGCTGGCTTCGGTACGTAATCCCCCATGTTATTAGCTGAATTATTCGTATTCTAACACTCGGGTTTAAGTGATTAGCGAGAAAAGTCGAGTTCAGCGTATCAAAATTCTATTCAAACTCCATTTTTCTCGTATTTAAATGATATGCAAATGACTTTCTCTTTCAAATTGATTTGATTTTTCTTGTTTCATCGAAATTTTTCGGATTTCTGCTTTTATATCTTTGAAAAAGGAGTTATCTCACATGAAGTGTTTAATTATAATGCAGTATTTCATATAAAAAAACGCTCTAATGTTCGCGCTTTTTCAGATGAAATCGTTTTTGGGGTGTTTTATACAATTATTAAAAATTTGGAGTCGACTTCTTCGAGGGGCTGATTTTTTCTTTTCGAATTCGGTACCCGCCCCCGCGCTCCCTAAATCAAGTGTGTCCGTTTTTCCTGCTGTTGCTGTTCCATTCCTCCTCCCATCACATTCGCTTCTCGTGTCTTTCGCATTTTTCAGCGCCGAAAATATCGATTTTCGAATCGTTCTAAAAGAGCGCAATTTTTGGCTTGAAACTATATATTATTATAGATAAATTTCATCTTTAATTTATTGTAAAAAAATCGACTTCATTTCTTGTGAAAGAATATTTTCTATAACATATGAAAATTTCCTGATTAGAATGATCTTCATGTCTTCATATTGTATTTAGAAGAAAAAACAAAAAAACTTTTTATTATGTCGACTTTTAATATTGAATTAAATCCAAAAATAAGAAAGATACCTATAACAATTTCTCTGATATCAAAAAGTTCATACAGTATTTTAGAAGGAATAGTTTGATGAAATTTTTTCTCCCTAAATTGCCTTTTTTAATTTAAAAATTACTGTAATAATCCGTCTATTATTCGAGACTATGGGCATTTTTTGCATCTTGCTGCACTTTAGAATCCGGATGTTTTTAATCTTTTTCCTAAAGAGGATATATGGATATGTGATATCCCATCCAGGTTTAAATCCGGGATATTGCCTAACGAGCAGAGTCATGCTATGTTAATCCGGACAAGCGTTCACAACGATATTTTGCAAATGAAAGCGGAGTTTTCGGATTTTGTATATCTCGTTTAAATAATCCCTCTCATGAAATTGCCAACAACCACCTAGCGAAAATCCGCTATTATCCCTTCCTCTGCGTCTCTAGTCCATTATCTCTAATGTTAAAAGATAGGCTCTACCCATTCTCCAACATAATTTTTAACCCCGGAAGGTCTAGTTAATTCGCACTCATAGTTTGTAACAAGATTGATAATTTTCTTAAATTATAGTGTAAGAACTCCCAAACCTGCCCGAAATTCAAGTTTTTGAGAAATAAGATAATTATTTGATCTTAATTTTGTAAAAGTTTGATTCTTCTTTTTCGAAAATCGGCATGATGTTACTCAAAACATAGATCAGTATTCCGAATTTTCGGACATCATCTAAATTTGCGATCTTTCCGCAAATTTTCGTCGTAAGTCGATCTTTTAGAACACATTTCTACCTAATTTTCGAGGCTATCTGATCTATATTTTACATTGCAACAAGGTTCATCGAGGTTCATTTAATTAGGCTTAAAATATACTAGATTACATATATCTACATTTATTTAAAGTTTAAAATTAAAATATTACTCAATATCACTTTATATCGTATTTTTGCTGACTAAAGACCTAGTCATATTTACTTCATCTGAAATTGTACCGAAAGTACACACGTGTCTACCCATTTTCATAGACTTCTGAAAATTTGAATTTCTAATTTTTTGTATCCTCTAGACTTTACTCTTTTAGGGATACGGTGGAATGATCATTTTAGACGCAGATGACAAATTTGATTAGGGCAGGTGTTCGCGCTTTTGATAAGCTATCAGTTAACTTAGGAAGTGATAATTTGATATTTCCACCTGCTAGAACGGCGCTCTAAAGCGGACTTTAAATCATCTTGTTTTCGAATATATATATATATATATATATACACAGCCGACTATACGAGTTTTTATGCTAATTTCCTCTAGCACTCTGCGTATTTTTGCTTCGTATGTATTAAGTTGGGATTTACTCTGATCTTAGAATACTATAGTTTCGGTAGTCCTAAGCAGAAACACCTATTTGATTTGATCTTGAGAATTATTTAGATTTTAATAATTTCTTTAAATCTAAGAAATATCTTTTTTACTATAATTCAATACTTAGCCTATTTAAATTTAAAATAATTTTAACTCTACTATCAAAAGTATTTAAACTAAAGTTTCTTAAACCAAAATGCTAGTATATTTAAATTTTCTATCATGCGTTCGGAATACCTCATTATGATGCGCTCTATATTCCCACACTAGATCCACTTAATATTCAATACATTTTGGATAAATAATACGTCTGCAAAATGTCGTCGAATCGACGCGCTATTTTAATATTTATTTTTCTCAGCAAAGTTCAAAGTCGTCGTCAGAAATTAGTGGCTTATCACGTAGACATTTATCAATCAATTTATTAAACCCTAAGTCATACCTTTTCACACAGCTATTATATTGAAATTTCAGAAATTTTTCCTATGTTCTCATGCAAAATTCAAATTGCACATGTTTTTTCATTCTCTCGATTTTGGCGCTTATTTTTCTTGATCTACACAAACTTGCAAATATAACGTATATCTTTTCATCTTTTCCGTATCTATCTCTCAAAACCTGAATCACCTTTCCCTGCCTTCTTTTCCGCTCTCTTCGAAATCAATCATCTCTCTCGTGCTTCATTCCTTTTCAGCTTTTATCCTTTATTCCCTTCTATGTCCATTCTCTTGCCAAAAGAGTGGACTTAGTCCCAAAAACCTTATCATCCACCATATCGCTGATAGCCCTCAGCCCTAACACACGTCATTTGCAGATCAATATTATTTTGATATTTTTCGTATTTTATATACTATACTATATTTATAATTATAATTTCATTTTCTTATATGAGAGATTTATCTGATAATGATCCTATAAAAATTTCATCAATCGATCAATATTTTGATTTGTATACTTTTTATTTCAATATTCCATTTCATAATCATAATAATTCATTCTATCAGACGGTATATTTACAAATATCTTGAATATATTTCAGTCTAATCAATTTCATTTTTAAACATGTCCAACATTTTTTATTTAAATTTCACACATAGTTTTTCGATGCGTTTTACGTAACACCCTTTAGGGAAATGCTAAAGTTTTATATATATAACCGCCGTCTGAATATGAGTTTGAGTATTTGTAATCTGCATCTCCTCAATAATTACTTTAATTATCGAGTTTCCAGTTACCATTTAATAATAGCCCTTGCTCATTCTAAAGTTCGATTTTACGATGTCTCCTACTCATTTTCCAAGGCTAATTCTTGTCCATGGTCTTTGAAATACGTCCCAATTTTTTTAGGCTAATGTCAGACCTAGGGACACACTTTCGTCAGACGAATAAAATATAAAGGGGGTAGGTCGCGAGAGCGAAATCAGTTATGATACCAAGCCACATTGGGGAAAATTTTGGCTAATTACAGATTAAAGAGTGAAAATTGCTAAGAAAACATATTGGGGGATAGATCGCAAGAGGTATCTGACGATTGTCCTTCCTAGTTCTGGCTAATGTTAAAACTACAATTTTGTTTCTCAACTCCGAAATATAGATTTCGCATTTCCCTCTTCTTACATTCAAATCTCAAGATTAGTTAGGGTTTAGTCATCCACAAAATATATTGAGCATAACTCTATCATTTCTCCATTTCGCACTTAGTCTTTCTACCGTATAAGATTTTTTAGAATATATTTTCGTTCAATTTGCATATATCGCCATCGAATATATTCTAAATTATCGCTAAAGTTGAGCTAATTTTTCTTCCAACTTACCTAAAAGTTTCAGATTCGATTGGGTATAAAATGCCAGGACCTTTGGAACTTTACGTCATAACCCCTCTTGGGCTTGATCTCCCTGAGGATATAGTCGGAAAAGAGTCTATTATTTCATCGCCCTGCAGCTCTTTTCATGATGATTCACACTCTAATTCTAACGAGTCGAACACCTCGAATTCGAATATTCACCTATCAAATTCGAACTCTAACGCGCATCCTAGCTCTTCATGTAAGTAAATATGCTAGTTTTAAAGGTGGCGATAATTACCCTAGTTATCCTAATTTAGCGCCCTCAACGAGTTCCTCAATATCTCTGACTTCTCTATCGCTACCGATCGGATCCACCGTGCCTCTAGAGCTGAACAAGACCAACGACAGTGCTCAGGCTACAGTGAGTTAATTACTCTAACTAACTTCTACTTATCTTAAAGATCGATTGAATTGCTCCAATTATCTTCTTCATAATCTATAGAAAGTGTTGCGCATAAAAGATACCATGCAGCTAGAAGTGCAGCTACAAAATTTCAATTATTTAACTAATATCTAATTGATCTAGTTAAACACTTAATTATCCTAATTAAGGTGTTACCTCCCGCCGTCCATCATCAGGTTCGAACTTTGCGATTGCCTATTAAGGCTGCTTCCGTGGAACCCCCACTTCCTCCTCCAGAAGCTCCCGATACAAGCCCGTCGAGTAGTGCAAATACGGAGAAAAGTCTGGAGTCAATTTTGCAAGATGTGAGTTAATTACCCCAATTAAATATAATTAATTACTCTAATTAATTCAAGATAGTTGGTTTAAGGTAATATTTATGAAATACTGAATCTAGGATTGTAAACCTAATTGCTTCATAGCCTGAGAAAATTCATTTATCTAAGACTATGATATAAGCTGTGCGGCTAGGAGAAGAGAAGATAAGAAATCTTATAAGCTCTAAACCTAGTCGATTATTTGCGGCTCTGGAAAGATTCCAGGGACTGTGAAGTCCCCTAAACAAGAGTTTCTAGTACAATACCAAGGATTTATTCAGGAATTGTAAAAAGCAAAAATATAAACCTTAAGCCAGCCAAAGAGCTGAGCTTTCCACAATTCTACGAAAGCGAAAGATAAAACGTGAAGGGAAAAATAAAAACATGCTGCAGAAACGATACAGCATGATAAAAAGATAGATGCAGATCAAAATATAGGGGCGCGTGGTCGCACATAAGCCTACTAATTTATTAAAAGCTAGATATAATAATTAATCGAGTTAGTTATCTAATTATCTATTTAATTAGCCAATTTAGTTCGAAACGCCGGTTCGGGAACACATTCTGAAGAAACAATCCTTCGTGATGGCGGTACGACGCGGGTCCAGCAGGGAAGAAATCATGGCTCAGTTGAAAAAGCTCATGCCAGCGGGATGCGGTTACGCCCTAGTCGTGGTGAGTAGAGCGTCATTTATTTTTATACTGCCTTTTAATTATGACGCCATTTAATAAAATAATGTCTTTTAATTATAATAACGCTAACAATAAGTAAAGTAACCCTAAAATTTTAGAAAGTCATCAACCATCCTCTGTACTCCAGCCGGCATATAAAGAAAGCCAGCAAGAAAAGGAAGCATGAAAGTTCGAAACATCATGATTCAAAAAGTAAACATGTAGTCTTCAAGAAGCCCAAATAAAATGTATTTAGTCGTAAATATTATTTTCTGACACATGAATAATAAATCGTTCAAAATTTTTATTCATATGTATGATATTCGTGTAATAAAGACCTGTATGTGAACATAATTCAACAACAAAAACAATGAAAACACAAATGATTGAGAGTTCTATTCTATAGGCTTCTACAGGCCTTTGTATTCCACACCCACCTCTTGAGGAGAATAGGGGAGGAAGGTATGGAAAAAGGAAAAAAGTGGGTGTGGGTGTAGAATACAAGAGACCGTTTCTACACATTTCCTAATGAAAATGAAACTTTCTTTTCTCAAAAATTAAAAAATCATTATTTTCGCATGAAAGCATGTGTATTAAATTCGAGAATTTCCAACGTTTTATGGTTTTCTTACATTAAAATGCTGAGAGTTGCTATTTCTAAGGTCGAAATCCGCAAATTCAAAGTTTTCTGATCCGGGAAACCGAGTTTGAAGATTTGAAGACGAGGAAAATTGCGTAAAACGGCAGGAGACTAGCACCTACATTAATAAAGATATAGAAGTTGGAAATTTATGGAATTTTTGCTATTTTTATTTAAATAAAAAAAACTAAATTTAAAAAGTAACCTGAGACCCTGCGCGACCGACATGAACACGCCAAATGAGCCGCCCGACTGCGCAATTGTTCGACCCGTCTGAAAATCATTTTAAAAATATCTTTTTTAAACCATAAACTATTAAAAATAGTTCAGATATAACATCAAAATATTCAACTTGAAAAGAGCTACACTTTGATACCAAATAGACCATAGAAAACTGCCAGTTTTGAAGATAAAAAAAGCATGGATTTAGTATCAAAATGATCAGCATGGTAAGGAGAATATCTTGATGATAGGTAATTAATTTTAAAATAAAAATAAATAGAAAATATTTACATGCAAAAACAGCTCCTTGCCCCTGAGACCGCCTCGGAAGCCGGTGAACCCGCCGAGAAGCACGCCAATGCCGGCGCCGATCAGCGAACCCATCATGAAGCCGAGTTTTATCTGAGAACATTTTGCTTTTTTCAAAACTTTGAATTTTAATTCAGCATGACCTTGTAACGCTTTCCGAGAGCTACAAAGCTACATTTTGATATATTATTGATTGGAGAGAATGTCGATGTTCAAAAATTGCGTTATTCGTCTCGTTTCTCTTTTACGCGACTCGCTATTTCGTTCCTCCAACATTCGATTTTCTAATTGCTGCATGAATATCGACTTTCTCTCTAATTAACGATAAAATGTTTAAATCTTATTCATTTTGAAGGGAAAATTCCTTAACCTTTCAAATTATCGGCTCCCTATAGTTGTCACTCACCTTCCTCCTCACCTCTCATTTGTAGATGTCACTCAATTTTCAGAGTGGTCATTCTATAAACTGAGTCGCGACAACTACGAATGAGAGGCGAAGGCAGGTGAGTGACAACCATAAGGAGCCTAAAATATCCCCATTTTAATCATTTTCTGTAGAAAATCGTTAGAAAAATATCTTTTAGAGGAAATAGATAGAATAAAATGATAACAGTAGCGAATTTGAAACTATTTTTGAAAAATTGAAATTCGGACCTTTTGAAAGCACGTCGGTTGACCACCACCCGCTTGCGGATTGTACGCGCCGGCGACCGGAGGCATTTCTGAAAAATAACATCAAAAATAAAATTAAAAAAAAAAAACCAAACAAAAATAAGCGAGAAATAAGGGAAAAATGAACGGACACTGAGATTATCACACATGCATTTGAGAGAGGCGCAAACGCACCGCGTAGTTTAATATCGATGAGTGGGCGGGGCTTGCTTTTATAGGTTAAGCAAGAAAGCAAAGCGATCAGCACGCGAAGATCTACAGTAGAATTTCTCATGTATCATTTTTAGCCGGATTTATCAAGTTCTGGACGTAACTTTTCGAAATATAGGTACTGGTCAAGATATTTTACATTACTTTACTACGATATTGCCGAAAGTAATACAATCAGCTGGGCAGAAGTTTGGAAATTTCTAATTACTTCTTCGGAAAATAAAATCGAAAAGTTGCAATTGTCAGCAAAAAATAAATAGGAAGAAATACAACAAGTGAAAGAAGGATGAAGAAAAGTGGGCCGTTTCTTCAGCCAGTGAAAATTTGTTATCCTGCAACAATCAAATTTTTGATTTTTTCGATGATTCCGCGTCTTTTTGGCGGCGGTGACGTCGTCGCCGTCACCTTCGTTTTCTTTGTCATTTCCGCTCCTCGCTTCGTCGTCTGTTGTTTCATTTCTGATGTCGATGTCAACATCGTTGTCGTCGTTGGATCCTACAATTACGCTATTTACCTTTAATAGTTGATTTAATTACCTCTTCCCAGTCGTCCTCTTCTTCGTCGTCGTCATCGTCCCAGTCCAATTCCAAACACTCGTCGCATTTCGAGTCACAACATTGGTCCTTGCAGCAATGGCTCTGGTGGTCATTTGGCTTAGCGGTTGTGCCCCTATCCTCTCCATTGTTTTCCGTTGGTTCTTCAAAAATTTGCGTTTTTTGTTAAAAATCAAACTTCCTTTTTTACGGGGTAAACCAACTGAAGGTGTAGAAGCTTGTGGGGTCGTTAGCGTTTCATTGGTTATCTGAGGCCAATCGCCAATCTAAAAATAAATCTTAAAATCCAGTTATACGAAATCTCCAATAGAAAACCTTCAAAGCCTGGGCCCAATATCTGTATATCATGCATGCATCAGATCCGGCTTTCCTCGCTAATCGGATATGGCCCTCCTCTCCAAAGTCGGCTCCCCAACTAAACAAACCGAGAATTAAACAGACTTCTCAAAATGCGCGACCCGCAGAAAAAATGGTGCACCTTTTCAAGGGGAAAAAGAAGGCATGGTCTTTTTCTCTCTCAATATGAAACACTATTTTTCTGCGAGTCGATTTGCGGGTCGAATTTTGAGAAGTCCGGAATTAAAAAAATGGCGTTATATTGAAAAGTCAAATTCTCTTATTTTACCTATTCCTAATGATCCAATAGTCCGGTGTAAACCCGACGATGACCACGGCGTGATTAATCGATGAACCACATTTTCCATCATATATCCCCGATCCGTAGCTGAACATTGCTGACGTAGTGGCTAGGCCAACGGCCACCGGGCCTTTTCTGACTCGATCTTCCATGTCCTGGTTCAAATCCACCCTCATTTGAAGAAAGTGTTTGCCAAAACGCCAAACCTTCTCCAACTTGACTATCGAGTCATTGTTAATTTGGCTCATCGAGACGTAGCCGGTGTCGAAAGTGATGATTTTTGGGGAAATGAAAGGCAATCCGGTTATGCAAGCTGACGAAGGGCCAGACTAATTTTATTGGATTTAAACAGTCCTAGAAAGGACGGCCGCCAGAAAATCCTTGCGACCTATCCCCGCATATTTCTTTCACAAATGTTTTTTTTTATCTGTCACCTCATCAGTTAAACATTTTACCTCTCCGAGGCATTTCCATAACTATAATTTCGCCTTTGCGATCTACCCCCCGTGTATTTTTTCGCCTGATGAAAGTGCTCCCTAGGTCTGGATTTAAAAAAGAAAAAAACAGATATAGCAAATTTAATACCGATCCGGTAAATGGATAGTCAGATCCAGAAGTGACGAAGTTATTTTTCAAGAAATTCGAGGCGACCTAAAAATTCGTAAAGTTGATTTTTTGTTGCTTTAGCTTCATAGCTGAAAATATCCTCCATCACAACCCCCGTTAGCTAGGCCATATTTAGAGTCTGTCGCTCTGTCGCAATCCAATAGTTGCTGGACTGAGAGGGGAGATAGGTCCTTTTCTTAATCGAGGAACAATTAAGTCGAATTAATTAGAGTAATTAATTAAATACCGTTAATTTTTAGGAAACCCTCCAACATGCCTAACATCGCAAAGGCCCAACATCCTCCACAGGATTCCTAGATGATCAAAGGAATTTTATCGAAAGACTGATCTTCATCAATATATTATCATAGATTTTGTTTTCGTATATCCCTTACCTGATCCAAAATAGGCTTCATGAACGGTCTCCAATCTACGCTATCGGAAAGCGAAGAAGTACTATTTTCATCTCGTTTTTGACGTTTCCCAGAATCCTTGATAAAAACCGTACTAGACGGGGGCATTTTCAATGTAAACGGGGGCAGTTCATCCTCACTCTAAAATCGATATTATAACTCGATTTTTAGTCCGTATTCTGAGTAACTCGCGTTGGTTTCAAATATTGACTACTTACAGCTACAGTGAATTTGTTAACTTCAGCCTTGTAGGTAGTTTCACCCTTGCCGAATTTTTCGTTATGAGTGTCGACCTCTTTCTTGGTCTCGGAATATTTTTCATATCTTAACAAATCCAAAATAGGGTCGGTTTTGAGATTTTCTAAATTTATAATTTAAATTCAATTTTAAAAGCTGCACAATCCGACTGAATTTGTTCAGAAGCTTCTGGAAGTGCCGGTCATTTTTGAGGACATTTTGAAGCTTGACCTTGCTACCGTTCTATAAACAATTATATAAGTTCAATAGATTTTGATAGACTCACGAAAAAGTCTTCTAGATTTCCTTTGATATTGTTGAATCGATTAGATTCAGTAGAAATTATGCAATAGGTGAAAACTACGGAAATAATTAGGAATAACTTTAAATGATACATTTTCAAGCATTCATTTGGCAAATGAAATTTAAGTGTGAAATGAAAACTTCATAATTCTTCTATTTGCTTAATTTCCTGTAGATCCTTCAGACACTTGACTAAAGTCAGCAGATTTAAAGCTGAATAAATATTCAGTACGTCAAGGTTCACTTATTTTTTAAAATGAAATTTACTAGAACTTCGTTGCTCGCAGCCGCTTTGCGGCTGTTCACCTCCCGTTCTAGGCGCCAACCTTCGGCTGGCGGTAGGGCAGTTTCTACGACTTTGCAATTATTCTGTTCACTGAGTTCGAATGGATTTTATTGTATGAAAAAGTGAACATTTTTCCTTAATTTAAGCTGCTCTAATTAGAACATTCAGATCAATTTATTTTGTGATCAATTTGTGTCACTTGTGTCGAGTACTAGGGCAATTTTATCACGACGAAAATAAAGCGCATGCCAATTCGATAAGATGTCAGCAAGAATTTGGAATTTTCGTCGAAAGCACATAAAAGTTCAAATACTCCTTATGGTCAGAAAATTCATTTACATTTTTTAAATTCAACAAAATGGGGGCTTATTTCCATCGATAGCTGGTGCTTGGCACATGAAGAAATTCGTCGAGGGGTAGAAGTTGCTTTTCACCTGAAATTTCAAATTCTCAAATATTACTTCTGCGAAATGGCCCCCTGTATATACAGACGGATAGAGAGGGTAGGGAATGTAGGAAAAGCGGAGAAATAAGAAAAAGAGACGTCTGTTAAATACAGAGGACCCTTCCAAATACCTCTGGAGATGGCATTACTGACACGTATTGGTTGCTACTGTCTAGTTTAGGCCAGACAAATGGTAGTCCAGAGCTTATAGGAGTTGGGTTGCTGAAATTCAACTTTATCTTGTAGTTTTTCATCATTTTTTTATGTCAAACCCAGTCAAGACGAAGTTGACCCAACATCTCTGAATTATATCCCTCAAAGCGATATCTTCGTCCTGGCACCTATATCCTTTGCATCCTTCTTCATAGAGATACGATTTGTCAGATGAATGCGGCGCTAGCCGTAGTTCGGTGACGTTTAACCACGACCAGGCCAACGGACTGAGATAGTCAAAACTATAGAGGTACGCCGTCGAGCCCGTAGTAGCAAAGTACTTGAGATCTCGTAAAACTGCTGCAGTGAAATCCAAATCGCTCATAAGCTGAAAGTGTAGGACTAAATTTATTTTATGATTTTTTCTTTACCTTAATCCAGACTCCCGCCATTACAATGTGATCGTCATCTGGGCTTTTCTGGGAGTCAATATAGTGCGAAATAGTCCTTTGCAAGATCGCATCTGAGTACGATATGTTTTTTTTTAAATGATATGCCTATGCAGACCGTAGTTGTTCCAGCATTTCATTTCATACAAGTCCCTCAGTCGATGGATGATTCCTTGCCTCGTGTAAGTGTCACTCTTCAGATGGTCTCGAATATGTTTCTGTTCTGAAAAGTTGTATGTTTCAAGAGAAGATGAGAGTAGAATGGAGATGACATATTTGATTGAGATGTTGTTTTTAGCATAAAACAATAAATAGATGTCGTCTAGAAAAATGGTCTATTTTGAAATGGCCAAGATTTACCGAAAAGCAGCCACTCTCCCGCCGTAACGCCACCCATCACGCTCAACGGTGGGCGCTTCATGGCAAGATTCTCTACAGTATCAGGTAAATATACCTTGTCCTGAAAGACCATTTTCCTTTAAAAATTAGAACAGTCCTTACGATAACGGTACCCCATTGCATAAAATGAGAATATGGCAGATGCATGCCAGCATTCTGGAGTTCCGTGGCGGTAGCCGAACGCATGCATTGAAGAGTTTGCTAAAGACTTATTAGAATTGTGATATAATGATAATAATAAAACATCGAACATCAAATAGAATCATAGCGATCAAGGCATTATAAAACTTTGATCTACAAAACTCTGAAACTTGCATCGAAATTTTTTCCCGAGTCCCATTGTCCCTCAGTCGCGCATCCTAACATTATCGCTAATTGAAGGCTCGAATTCCGATAGCCGCATTGGGAAACGCCTCCGCCAAACGCAGATCCTGATTGGAGAATAGCTTGATTGAATAGGCCTAAAAATGCATGGCCTACTAAAAGATACCATATTTTCATACCCCTAGTTATCGGTGACAGCGTCAGCGTGCTCACAGATTCGGCTCCAGAGCTCTGCCCGCAGATAGTAATCCGATTGGGATCTCCGCCGAAGAATTTGATGTACCTTTTGGTCCACTGCAAAGCTTCAGTCATGTCCGAGATTGCGTAGTTTCCGGGTATCGTGTCATCCTTTGAAGTGAAGAATCCTGAATTTTGTTATGTCATTGGGGAAATGTGAAAAGCTACCGAAGGGCCCGAGACGATAGTTGATAGATACCATAATTAACGGCCCACGTTCGATTAAGTTCCCAAATATCGCTGGACTGAATTCGCCGCTACCAGTCTGCCAACCACCCCATAAAATTGATAGATTCTTTATCAGAAGCAAGAAAGTACCATGAATGTAGAACAAGACCGGCAGAAGCATACGCGGATCTTCTGACTTAATTTCAAGGTCCAAGAGAGGAGTAAAAATATTGATGAACAAGCAGTCTTCGTTCGTGAAGTTACTCTGACTGCACTTCGGTCCGTAGTTCATCGCATCTATCAGTCCTTCCGGGTCTTTGCGCCGAGCGTACTGAAGTCCAAAGCGTGTCAAGATACTTTTCCATACTGATTACTGAAAATCTCAAGAGGCCGATAGGTGGTTGAGTATATCGAATTCCTCTGAACCAATAACCTCGGGCATATGGGCTACAACATGTCTGGCCTAAAAATCGAAAAAAAAAACTATTATTTTTCAAAATACGAGAGTACAAACGATATAACTTATGAAGAGATAACCCCGATGTTGACAATAGTAGAGTTTAAAAAAATCTTACCTTGTATCGTAGCATTCACACCATCATCAGTTTGAATTTGAATGTTGATGATTTTAGCATTAAGCGAAATAATAATTGAACCTAGCCATATTATGACCATTCTTGGCGAAAAATCGATTCAAACTATTCATCAAGGTCATCTTCTCTTTCAAACTAAATTGTTTTTTTCGAGTAAGTTTCTATTGATCTAGCGTGCAGATAAAGCATTCTATCATAGCTAATTTTATTGATTAAGAAAGAGTTATTTTGAAAAAACGAAGATTTTGAACCGACAAGAGTAGGTGCTTGACAAGCAAAGTAATTCGTCGAGGGGTCGAAGTTGGTTTTTACCTGAAAGAAAAAAACTAGAAAACGATATTCTTCATTAAGCCTCCTGAAATATTTCATTTTTAGTAATACTGCATACTCTTTGCAACTCTCTTTCTTGACTAAATCGCGTTTCACTAAACTAATGAAGGAAATGGAAATCAATACATGGATCATTTAGGTTTCGAATAATCTTTGAACATTATGCTACTAAGCACATGCGCATTATGTTTAGTTTCTATTGTAACATAAACTTTTATTGAATACTGACTGCTATTTTATCAGCGAAGCTTATTTTATGCTGTTACTATTATTATTCCCAAAATTCTCGAACTTGTAACAAAGTTCGGCTATTCATATCTCTAGACGTTCGGTTCAAACATCATTAAATACAAATTTCGAACGTAGTATCGCAATTTGTAGGTAATGAGGTAATGAGCAGGGAAGTAGGTATGATCAAATTAGCGCCTTGATAACGTAACTTCATTCTATTTATCTGCAACTAGTATGCATTTTTAAATGAAGAACTACCAAAATAGTCAATAAAAATGTTTTTTTTTCAATATTCCCATTTTATAGCCAAACATCTTTCTGAGAAGGAAAATTTCAGAAGTGTCTCCCGTATTTTTGGCCCATTTTTCACTATGAGGGTATTTTGGTGCGTAGATCACGAATATGAAATCGAAAAATGCTAGCGTTGGGCTCCTATGCTCAGATTTGGCTTTTAATGCACATTCGATACAAAACTTTGTTGCTATAGCAGAAAAGAGGTGAAGAGTGCCAAATAATATATTCAAGTTTGGGCATTTCTCATACTCTCATTTTCAGGCGCTATTTTCCCGTCTTTTTCAAATAAAATTCTGAGCTTAGGATCAAAATCGGATGTGGCAAACTACATATTTTGAAATATGAACATATCTCATCCTAATTCGCTAATTTAATTACTGAATATTTTTGAAATATCGGAATAGACAATTAGCGATAGGTTTTTCAGCGTCTGCTCCGACGCCTCTCAAATGTGTACTCGTGATCGAGATCTCACCAGGAACTTGAAATTGAGGATCTCATCATATGACAACAAAAACAACAAAGCTGAAGAAACTTAGTATAATTCCAAGTTATCATAGAAGAATATCATCAGACGACAATCCTGATTTTTGTTGAAGTTCATGATGACGATTAACAAATCGCAATTGTTTTCTAATGATGCGAGCTTCACGGACTCGTACCTGAATATTTGACAAGATTTTTCACAATTTTGTCTTAATAAAGCATTAGTTCAAGCCACAAGGTTGATACATGAATAGAGGGAGTAAGTGGGGTCAAATTTTCGAATCTCAGCACTTCGAGCCGGTAACTGAGAAATGACGGGATGACGTGAGGACATAAGCTATCTTTTCCCATACTTTTCTACCTACTTTCACCCCCTCGCCTATCCCTAACTATAGCAACATCCGCACACCATACTGTCTGTCATTCCAACAATTGTTCTGCTCTTCGATCCTGAACACTTTGCGAGTTCTTAGACGACATTAACAGAAAAAATCACTCTGAAAATTCATTTCTTTGATCTGGGATCAACGGAAGCATTGAAACTCCGCTCAAAATAGCAATCGTCCAAAAATTACGATCTTATTTGCACATTAGCGATGTTCCACTATCTAAATATGGAAATACCACATCAGCGTTCCTTGCTGTTATCTGCAAGTGTTATTGAGAGCGTTAATATCATCTTCAATTATCGAATTAATTAGCACGGCAGGAAGATTGTAGCGGAAGGGTTCTGTCTAGACTTGGGAAGCACTTTGAAAAATACATGTTATTTGATTTGGTGGATACCTAAGCCTGTTTACATCAAGTGTTCCTAGGCATATGATCAGAGAGCAGAAATTTAACCTTGTATTATCCTTAAATCAAGCTAGATTAGTTAATCTTCAGCGATTTCCTGGCCTATGGTATGATCTAGGAATTTATCTGCTGATCATGCATGTCCTGAGACCTTTCCAAGCCTTTTTTCAGGATCTCAAATCTGAACACGACTATTCTGTGACCATCGAGCGGCCCTACAGACGAAAATTCCTCTAAAGAAGGTCTCTAATTCGATCAACGACAATGAGATTTGCAAATTTCATCCTGCATTACAGACGAACGACGTTCACTCATTTAATTAATAATTCATTTTAAATTCATTAGACAATTTTGAGCCCAGACACCGACGCCATTCACAAGCCTCCAGAGTTTGTTCAACAACGTTGATCCCGCCTATTCTCTCGAACGCTGTGAAACACGGTAGTCCCGCCCACATCCTTCAACCACTGCGGCTCAAAAGCTTTCAGGCCTTCATTCAAGCTTCGAACAGCCCACCGGACAGTTGACCCTCAATTTTCCAAGCCCAAGTCTCTCAACTCTTCAGTCTTCTCTTTTGGTATATCTTATTTTTGGTTTGAGTGTTCAGAACATAGGTACGTGGCTTTGGTTCTTAGCTAATAATGATACAGCAATCATGCAGACAATAACAAGAAACATTAGACTGAAATGTGTTCACAGTTGGCCAATTGGTCAAGAGGTCAAGATTGAGAAGTCTGACTCACTCAACAACTTGTTCCTGTTCTTTAAATGGTTGTCTGAATGATATCACGAGCTTCAATGCAAGGACGTTCGAAATATCGAACGCGTATGGTTGAGATACTTGGATGAAACTAGATGTAGGAGGCAGGAATGCTTTCGATACCCCTGCCCCTGCGTCTAGGGCTTCCGTTTCTTGCGGAAATCTTTTTAACTTATTTGTACTAAAATATAATTTCAAACTCAATTAATTAACAAACTGAATTTTTATTTCTCGATAACATTTCTTTCTTATAAAAGATAACAACTAGAAAGCTTGACTAATTCTAAAATTTTATTTTATAAAGCTTTAGGCATCTTTTAATGAATTCTAACTTGTTAGAGTCTTATCTCGTTGAAGTCTGAATTGTTGAGGTTATATTTCATAAGAATCGAATTCCTGGGCGCATTAGCTATAGGCGTATAACTCGGGAAACTTTATTTCATGTTCATCTCATTGATTGATATGCTATTTCGTTTTTGTTCCTTTATTTTATTACTCGTTGTTCTTGTATACATATAAATAATATATAATCATGGACTTATTGGAACATTTTTCCAAAGTTGTACAAAGAATGGTCAAACTTTAGTCATGATTAATCCACTTGAAGTGCCGAATTTGAAAACGAATAACAGGTTCATTCGGCGAACGCTTAGTAGCAATATACCAACCGAAAGATTCAAAAATAACTCTCAATGATGAGTGGATAACCGGCCCATATGAGTCCATTAGAACCAATTTTACGTTTTTCTACTAGTAAAACTCTGCCTCCGTATGCAGAAAGTTTTATTATTTCTTTGGAATATCTAGGCTATTCTAAAAGAACAACTTATTCCAATGGAATAAGGCTTTCTGGATATGGGCACTGATAGAACAAAACGAATGATACAGAATTTGGCTTTCAATAAGGTTTACGCAGAAGTTTATACATATGCAACCGACAAAGAATGACACGGTGATGTGGATTTTATGATTTTCGATGTATCCTTGCATAAGAATTTGAAATAAAATGGTCATGAACCTAAATTTAGTGTATTACGTACGAGAAATACTCAAATCAAACTTCCTTATCTCAATCCTCAGAATTAGAAACATCGCCCACATTGTAGTTCTGGTTCTCGAAAGATCGGCAGAACGAGTTTTTTTTCTCAATTCCAATGAAAGTTGATCATATGAATCGAGCGGGAAATGATAAAGTCAGAACATTTTTTCTCTCGGCTGTGTTCCAAAAGACATTGAAAATATCCCGATTGGTCTTTTCTTCAAGTTTTTTCCCCGACAATTTTGGTTATTTTTCCGTAATCACAATTGGGAGAGCTGTCCATCTCAAAAATCAAGTGAAAAGTTGCGGACTAGAGGAAAAAAATGAGAGAAGATGAAGATACAAGGAATAAAGAAGCAGGAAAAATAGAGATACTCATCAATCTCCGCATTTTTCGGCAATGTTCTTCCGATTTTGCAAAGTATGGTAACAGCAGGTGACTCAGAAAAGACTGAACGCTGCGCGGTCGGCCTGTTTATAAGAAAAAAATTCTCTTCGCGAATAGATGAAGGTTGTTGTTCGTATACAAGTACGTTCGCACTTCGCCTTTCCCTACCCGGCACCGTGCTGAGCGCAAATCTAGCGTTCCTTTCAAGCGTTTGGAAAGATTTTTTTTTGTAATTCTTACCATCCTGGTACTCAATAACGACTTCTAAGCTGATATTATTTGAAACCTCAAGATATCAGAACCTCAAGCCGATCATTATTATTATTATTACAATAAGAATTTGCTGGTGTCATGATGCCTTAAGATTTTAAGTTGCATTTCATGCGCTAACTATGCTGGTAGTGAGAAAGAAGAATAACAAATTCAAGTTCATGGCGAACATGCACTTTACGCATGACCGTGAGCGCATTAGCGAATTAATTGAAGTAATACTGCAAAAATGACCCGCAGAGATAAAATGATGAATTGGCGATAGTAATTAAGTTGACTGATAAACTGATAGACTGATTAAATGGGCTGAACGGTAGGAGAAAGCGAGCGTCTAGCTCCGAGAACGTCTAGTTCAATTGTCCTTTCTCGATTTTGTCATCTCTCTGCGTTCCTGTAGGGCGAACGGCTATAAAAGCCACGAAAATCGTCCGTTTTTTATTCGAACGACTGCAAAAAGTGATCCTTTGATTTATTTGATTAAAAATTCCCACTAAAATCTCTTGTAGAAATTCCGGAAATGTCTCTGAACGTTCTCTGCTCAGAACTGTCTTCCTCCCTATTCATCGTAGTTCCGTACGGAAATTACCTTCCGTTTCTAGCCTCATTATCTTCAAAGTCGTCTTCTAGCCTATCAACAAAAGTTAGCCTTCAACATACCATTCAGACCAAAAGTTGATGTTCTCGAAGGCTCTCTGTGCTTCTCGAGCAATTATACGCCCACAGAAAAATAGGTCTAGACGATCTTTCAACTGGATATCCTCTTAGCCTTGGCTGTATAAAACTGAGCTTCTTATTCGTTTTGTCGTTCCTTCGTCATACTATATTTCCACCTGACTCTTTGTGGATATTCGAAATTCAGCACTGGCTTCCTAACGACGAAACGTGAATCGGCAGAACTATGAATTCGAACAACAAAACTGCACTGAGATGCCCCTTCTCAGTCCCAATGGCTGCTGACAAACAACTCTCCGCGCAGCCGCGGACTCGCTTCAGCATCCCCCTCGCTCTCACAATATTCGCGTCCATCCTGTTAGTGTCCATGTCGATCTTGTAAGTTCTTGGAGAGTATTCCGAAATGAATTTGAATGTCTTCAGCCTCTCTAACCCCCTCTACTCCATCCTCTCTCTGCTCATCTTCATCGCTGCCCTGTTCGTCCACTCGTATCTCAAGCACCGCTCCTTCCCACCTGGTAAGCTAAATGATACCTACCATAGAGAAATTGGTCTCCAGGTCCCTTCCACTTGCCCATTATTGGAAATGGGCACTTGTTCTTCAACTGCTCCAACCCCACCCAAGTCGTGCTGAACCTGAGGCAGAAGTACGGTCCGGTCTTCACTCTCGCCCTCCCTCATCCCACCATCATCCTCGCCCACGGCGATGCTCTCAAGAAGATGGGGGAGTCGGAGGGTAAGTATAATTATTGGGAAACCATTTTCGATTCTCGAATTTAGCTCTGGAGGGAAGACCAGGCGGCTTCGTATGGAGCTACTTCACCCGTAACAAGGCGACTGGCTCCGGCATCATCCTGGCTGAAGGCCCAGAACACCGAGCACTCAAACATCTGGCGGGTCAAATGACGAAGGGCTTCAATGGCACACCAAACGTCCTCGTTGCGAGAGTCGAGGAATACGTGGACGTATTGATTGGGTCCCTTCAGGAGCTGGTGAGCCTTCGAATTTGTAAATTGAAAGCGAAAATAACAAAATAATTTTAAGGTGAATAAGGGCAGTCCAAGCAACCCGGAAAAAGCTATCGTGTCCACCGTCAGCTCCATCATCGATAGTTTTGTGTTTGGAGACTTAGACAATTGCACTGCGTCCTGGAAAGACAACCTGGATGCAATACTTAAGAACGTAATACAATTCGAGAAAACTCGTTTCCGAATGTGAAATTTAGGTCGCGGCTCCCCAGACGCAACTCATCAACTCGTACCCCCTTCTTCGGTTCTGTCCCATCCTCAATCGAGCGTTCACGAAGTTCGTGAAGGCCGGAAATGCCATCAACACGTAAGAACTTGGATTTTTATTTTTATTCCTACAAAACCCAATTTTAAATTTAGGGAGCTGGGGTCACGAGTAGCAGCAAGGCGCCAGATGTCCGCGGTCTCCGAGCACGACGATCAGCTGCCGGAGGATTTCATTCAGGCCGCACTGAAGCAGAACAGGAACTACTCGTAAAATGAATCATCACGAGTGTTAAAATGGTAGTAAAATTTTAGCGACACTACCCTGATTACGAGTGCAGGGGATCTGTGGACGGGCGGATTGAGCACCACCGTCACTCTCCTTCGTTGGGCCTTAGTTTATTTGGTCCATCATCCCAACGTCCAAACGCGCCTCAGGAAAGAAGTACTCGAGGTAAAAGAATTTGGTTTTCAAAATGATGATAGAAATCAGAATTTTAGGTCTTCGGACAGAGCATGCCCAACTACAAGGAGAAGGAAAAGACTCCCTACTTTCTGGCCACCATTCGAGAGTTGCTTCGGCTTGTTAACGTTCTGCCATATGGAATTCCACACAGGTAACGAAATAATGAAAATTAATTTGTGAGACACGATAAGGCTCCTTGTATTTGTCGGCGGATAGGGAATGGAGAGAAATGAGAAAAATAACCGCTGATAAATACAGGGGAAGAGCTAAAAGATAAATAAAAAAAGATAACAAGTTTTCAATTTGATGAATTTCCGCTTTCTAATAGGTAGAGAGAGAGAGAGAGAGAGAGAGAGAGACGTGAATTGAGATTATTTTCAAACGCACCAATTGAAGGAAATATCTTTGTCAGGGCCTCGAAAGACGTCACAATGGTCGTGGAAGGCAAGACCTACTTCATTCCCAAGGGCGCGACCGTCTTTCCCATCTATGGCGTGACGAACTTCGATCCCAACGTCTTTCCAGAGCCCTATTCCTTCAATCCGGACCGGTATGAATCAACTCCTATTGTAGTTTGTAGACCAATAAAGAATTCTCATCACAAAGTAAATACCACAATCAATGAACAACGCAAAAAGGTTTAATAGAAGAAAAAATGCAAAAAGTTAAAGCGATCAAATGAATTTTGAAATTCCAGCTTCCTCAACACACCCCACAACGATTTCTCGAACCCGCAGAACTTCTTCCCATTCGGTGCGGGTCGTCGACGTTGTGCTGGGTCATCGCTCGCGTACATAGAACTGTACGTGCTACTGGGCAGAATCATGCAGTTCTTCGAAATCCACCCAGAAGGTAAAGCAAAGCTAAAAATCGACAAAAATGAAAAAAAAAAAGTTCAGATGGAAAACTGCCGAGTTTGCAGCGGTCGTCGGGAATGACGAATGAGCCCCTACCATTCAAAGTGATCCTGAAGAATGTGCCTGGACCTGGAATTCAAGGGTCAGTCTAGGCAGAGGAGCTGCCGGCCCAAGCAGAAGAGCCGCCAGTCCAAGCAGAGGAACTGCCGGCCCAAGCAGACCCAGAAGCTAATTCGCCAGTGGACCATGAAGTCTGAGAAGAAGTTGACAGAAGAGGGGAATAAATCGCGGGGTATTCGGAAATCTCGCAACCTCGCAACCTTGTAACTTAACGAAATAGTGTGTGAGATTAGGAGATTTTCGAATCACTGACAAATCGTGATCAGAGAGTGGTAAAGCAGATTTTCTTTGAGATAAATTTTATTTTGTCTGATGAGCTACACTTTTTCTTGATTACAATCCCGATGACGGAGCAATTTAATTTGAGTATCAATGAATTTGGGACGTTCATTGATCGAGTCATGATTATCGGTCTTTTCTTCCAATACGTCCACCTTCTCAATGTCTTGTAATTGTAAATAACTGAAACTTTATCATTGTTTCTGTACTTGTATATTTTGGTTGAGTGCTTTTATTGTAGGAGAGAATTGTAGCATTTTTAAAATATATGTTGTTGCTGTTTTTTTTCTTTTTGCTTTAATTTAATTTCAGTGTTCCTACCTCTATTTTTTTTAATTTCATACAGCCGTTCTATCCTCATATACTATTCAAAATGTTCAACAATAATCTATTTTCATTATACAACCATTCTATCCTCACAAATTACAGTAATGTTTAAGGAAATTTAAACATTCTTTATGACTTGAAATCACTTGCTATGCATTACGTATGGTATTTTAATCATTGCTATTTGTAGTTTTAGATATTTATAACAATTAATTTATTTATTCATAATCGTTATACAACATGTTAGAATTTAGTAGATAGAAATCTGTTGAATAAAATGGAACAAATTTACCCAAAATGCGCTGAAAAGCGTCCAAGAAATTTATGTATGATTGTATGGCAATTAGTAATGCCCTTGTTGTATATGTTTAGAATGGAAGGTATTCTCGAACAGTTTGAATTTTCTAGAGAGTTTATTAGCCAATCAATAGAAAATTTACACAATAGAAAATGGCGACTGAAGATCGAAAGCAAGAGAGAATTTTGGATTTTTAGTCCCTGAGAATATTGGAAGCCATGAGTTCGAAGTGGGCTTCATCACCATATGGCAGGCCACGGCAAATTACTTATATTTGAAACTCCTGCCCTGGTTGCTTTCTCGGGTGCCATAGAAGGCACTATTTCTGTCCATGCGAATCGACTTGAGCCATAGTCGAGAGTTGAAGATTTATTTCATATTTAGGAATAGGACAAAAATAACAGAGCAGCCGTGTTCTGCCCTCTCCGATCGAAAGAACCCCGTTTTCGAGGCACGGTAGAGGAGGTGGTCATTCCTCAATCGAGGGATGACAGAGAAAGTGAGAGAACCATAAACAGTGTGATAAGTGGTATAGAAATGCTGGGTCAAGCAAGTGGCAAAAGTTCTCTAACCAGCAAAGAATTAAAGATCAACACCAAAATTCTAGAAACCGAAGAAAATTCGGTGCGAAACGCACAGATTGTGTTGATCACCGTAATGCATGAAATGTGTACAATTGCGGTGCGTAAAATTATATCTTTGAATTTTCAAGTGAAAATAAACATTTTACATATTTGGAAATTTATATCGTGGGTTTTGTGTTTGAGAAAATCACGCTCGAAATTTTGAAGTTTCGTCAAAAATAAGTTCTCGATAAAAGAAAATTTCCAAAATTAGCTTACTTTTAGACAAAGCTGCATGGATTTTAGTTCGTTTGAAAAGCATAGTGAACGACTTGGCTGGAAAGAATTGAATAGAACGAGAATATGATAATTAGTGCTAATTACAAGTAAGCTATTGGATAATCTCCTTCCCCTATTTTTACGTCGTTTGATGTAATTTTGTGAAAATGATCCCCTTCGAATATATTTATGATTTTCTTCCGCAAATTGCGGTAATTATCGATAATTAGAGCATACCTACGGACAGAAATTTTAGTCTTATGTTATTTCGTCAATTTTGATCTATGTTATCGGGGCTCCTAGAAAAAACACCGGCTTTTTTTCTTTTCCTATCTTGCCTCCCCATACTATTTCTTAGAAAACCCGGTGTCTTTTTCTAACCGGTGTCCCGATGTCCCGGTGTCTTTTTATATTAGCCGTTATCGAAAAAAAAAACCGAGAAAATCACGAAATAAACACAAAACTAAAATCTGTGTCTGTAATCATGCCTTAATTATCGAATAATTCTCAAGATATCGAATTAAGGTAGAAAGAAAACGAGCGAGAGTCAGACCTAGGAAGGACGATTGTCAGATACCCCTTGCGATCTACCCCCCAGTATATTTTCTTAACAAATTTCTCTCTCCAGTCTGTGATTAGCCAAAATGTTTACCAATGAGACCTGGTTCATAGCCATAAAATTGCTCGTGCGATCTATCCGCTATAATTTCTTTTCGTCTGACGAAAGTGCTCCCTAGGTCTGCTTACATCCTCATAGTAGAGGGTTTTTTTTTTTTAACTTGTAGGATGATGAAATAAGATCAGAGTCCAAATTTTCGAATTTTCTCGTTTGGCCTTACCTATTTATCATTCAAAAGTCATGTCATTTCGTTATTACCGACGGTTGTAAACTCATAAAATCGCCTCAATGAGAGAAAGACTCCCTGTACTGACTTCTTGTTTTCAAAAATTATATAATCCTGCTTTCCTCGCCTATGCTTAACCATAAGACAGAATATTTCAAACTTCAGCTTCAAAAGTGTTGCTCATACCAGGGCTGAGGGTTGTTTCTCTTCGTCTCTTAATTTTAAATTATCTCTGGATTTTTCCCTCTTGAAAAACGTTGTCGTTAAATTTATAGTCAGGCTACCTATTTCATTCACTTTCTAGTTCGAATTATGCCGTCTTCCTTTCAATTATTTTTATCTATCTTAGGTTTGATTTTAAAAATGCATATTCTAAAAAAATACTTTAGCAACTTTTACAATATCGACTTTTTCAAGTACGATTAAACCTAAAAATTATATTGATCCACTATCACCTATATCAAGAACGGTAGATGGCAACCCTGCTGCCATACACAATTGCTCTGAAGTGCAATTAAGTGTGAGTTAATTGCTCTAATTGAATATTTAACTACCCTTTAATTTAGGATACGCTTGACTGTCTAAAGGCCTATTTTCGAGGATATAATTTGCTTGACAGCAATACTAATTTACCAGGAAGGAAAGATGATCCATTCCAGAAAATTCGGCTTGATACGAAGGCTATGTGCTCGTAAGAATAGAATTTTAAAACCCTGAAAAGTTGAATATTCCTAGAAACTTCCAAATTCTAAATGAATGTAAAAATAACGTGTTTAAAACGTGTTCGAATTATGTGAGCTATCTATTAATGTTGGCTAATTCCTTGGACGCTGATTATTATGTCGACCAAATTGGACTGATCGACTTCTATTGTAACCATGGGAGGGATTGTGAGTTCTTTTTAGCATATAATTTAAAATATCATATTCATTTAAATTTAATTGAAATTTAACGCTGTTATTTTATAATATAATCTTATGATTAAAATATAATAACTTGATTATATAAGACCTGATGCTAGTTATTAAACTATTTGATTATTTATAACTATAACTTCATAATTTACTTTTAGTCGTAACCTACTCCCAATGCGTAACAAAAATCGACGATAACGATTTAGTCGACTCGATATTTTCTGAGTGTTCAGTTTTAGAAGTTGGCACTTGCGAGTAAGAAATTGGTTTTATTTGTTTTTTTAATTAAATTGAAATTTCATTTTTAGATCAGTAGCCCATACTTTAACTTGTGAAAGAGCGGTATTTCGAAGATCTTGTGGAGATAGTGGAGTTAATGCTTATTGTAGCCTACAAAAGTTCGTCTATTTTAGTTTTTTGAAGATAGGCACATTTTTCAGAATCCTCTTAACCATGAATGGTTGGGATAAATGCGAAGAAATGCCTTGTACGACGAATTCAAATAAAATTCCTGTATTTTTAGTGTTCTTCATAGTTTTGATCTATCAAATAATGACAATATTGTGACCTTAAAAGGAATTGTGTAAATTATTTGTTATACAAATTCGAATTCGAAAATCTCCGATGCCATGACCATAATAAAGTCGTTTTACGGTAGTTGTCGCTTAATTTTTTGAGCTTGAAAATGCATTTTACAATAAGATATTTATCGTGATTTTATTACTATCGGTTGTAAAATGACGCATCTTCGACAAAACTTGACATTTTAGGAAAAAAATTTCGACATGAAATAATCGCTAAAATTTAACACCACATATTTTAGACTAATAACCACAATATCTTCGAGGAAAGCAATAAAATTTCTTATTAAGAATTTATTCGAAATCTTTTTTATTTCTTTTCGGGCAATTGAGGTAGTTTGGCAAGGCTGAGGTTTTTCTTCGATAGCCTCTTGTAGAACGATCGTTTCGGTTTTCCATTTTTGTCGATGTTTAGAGATCGCTGAGTTTGGCATTTCGAAGGGGGAGGGGCTTTCGGTTCGGGGCCAATTTTCCAGAGCTCGTTTAGCGTGTCGAAATGACCATGTTGTCCCTTTTCGCCTTGCCAAATCTCAGTGATTTGAATTCCGGTGGGTGGGGCCACTGCATTTCTAAATTTGCAATTTGAGTGCCTAGTTTTAAACAACCTTTAGAAAGTAATGTCTTTGGAATTGAAGAAAAATTAGCATACATGTCTTCTAAGCTATTCTTGATTTGAAATGAATGAAAATTTGGAAAGCTTCAAGAACCTCTTTGATGACACAGTAGTGGTTGCATGATATAAAAGAAATGAATATGATAGTTTATTATAGCATTTCATTGTCTGAGTTATGTTAATACTACGTTTTTTGGGTATCTTATGAGCATAGTTTCTTCGAGTAAATAGGTTTTCGTGCAATTACATACAAGGAAGTAAATGAGAATTATGCACTTCTTATTCTTAGAAAATTACATTCGATTTCTACTATGTAGGTAGGTTTTTCTTATGAAATTGAAATTCTTCGCGATTTTTGTTTCCGGTTTCAGAACTTACTGGTTTCGGTGTTTAATCCGATCGATATAACGCTTAAATTGAACTCGGAAACATTCGACTGCCAGCAAAATTAGCACCGTCAAGATATTTGCAGAGCTAAAGTTCAAAAATCAACACATTTAGGTTCAATTGAACATTTATTTGACAACATTTTTAGGTTGCCTTTAATTTTTTCTTCAAAATTCATATAAAATATCGTTTCGAGTAAGTAAATGAACCGTTAACAGGTTTTTTATCGTTTGTCGTCTTAGTCTAAGCTCATTGTACTATGAGAAACTCAATCAGGCTTGAAAAATACGATTACCAGGTTACTTAGACATTGACAAACACTGATATTTAGGTTTTAGAAAATACTCATATGTATCTAAATAAAAACTTACAAAGCTACAAGTGTATTAAATAAAGCTAGCAAGGTTTGTCCTGTAAAAGAGTCGCTACTACCATACATTACGGCGGCCACCAAATTAACGCACGCTATTAAAATTAACACTCCAGCGGAAATGGTTAACGACGTTAGGGCCTAAAATTACATTTATAAATCGCAAGAAAATCCCATTTGCTTCAAATCTCAATATCAAAAGATTGGCATAGCTTTAGGTAAGCATTAATGACCTTACGAAATTTTGCACGTTTTATCAAGAGATCACGAATACAATATAAACTAAAAGTTTAAATATTGAATGATCCAGCAATTGCTTGAAATTTAAAGAGTTCTAATCTTCTAACAACGAGCCTATTTTTACTATCTCTGACAGTGAATTATTTGAAGAAAGATATGCTCTTTGAAATAAAAAAAACTTATCAGACGCAACGCTTCGAACCGTAGTTAACTTCGCATGAAACGAGATAGTGGATATTTTCGAGAAACGAAAAGAAAACACGCTCTTTTCCTCTCGCTCGATAAAGCACACTATTTCGTTTCGTGCGGGGTTAATCGCGCGCGCGATTCGAAAACGTTGCAACGTCTGAAACCTATTTTTGGGTATTAAAATGATTACCTCAAAAACCCGAAGATTTTCTGCAAGTTGAAACTTGACACTCAAAGAGTATGAACTATTCCACTCCAACGGTTGAGCGGACAAACATTTCAGCCGTTTTTGGTTATATCTTAGAATTAAGACGTAGAAAACGACTGCAAACATCGTTACAGCCGCTCCGAAACCAAGTATGAAATATCGATGCTCACGGTATTTTGCTGAAAATATAAAGAGCTACAATAATTTATGCCGAATTATCGATTCATTATTTTTATATGCTAAAATGAGTTTGTTTTTCTTTCTAATCCTAGACACCGTTTTTGCTAGTTCGAAAATCTATTATATCTTCAATCTAAGCCCTCGAAATTTTTCTCAACTAGACATTAGCAATTAAATTTCGTTGCTATCACATGTCTCATTTAATTTCGTGCAAAGAACTACGGTGTAGAAAATGGAAATAGAATTTGTCTACACATAAAATATCATAATCTATCGTAATTTGTAAATATACTAAACTCACTTAAATACGTTACCATGTAAGTTAGCAGCATAGAAATTACAGTAGCTGAGGTAACCAAAACCACAGAGATCCAAAGTCTCTTTTTTTTCTCATAATCTTTCAGATATAATGTCGCCATGCCTCTTTCTAAAAATAAGCATTTTAAAAGTTTCCATAAAATATAAAGCACAAAATATACCTAAGACTACAGTGGGCAATAGGCAAAATACGTATCCAAAACTGAACAGCCGAATACCACTAGCGAATAATAATAGGAAATCTCTACCTGGATCTTCTAAGATGTATAAATTAGCATAAATTATTATAAAATGCTAGGTACCGTATATTTTAAATACTCCCATTTCATAGAGATATATGACAACCCGACTTATCATAGATAGATAATAACTTATAATCAGGCAAATGATCATTATTCTCAGATTAATGTGAAATAGCCCCGACTTTTGTAGGAATAAAATCGAATACCAAATGGTGGTAGCCGTAGTGAAGATGAATAGGAGTTCGAAAAACGCTAAATTTCAAATTTACTTATTTATTAAAATCGAAAACGAAAAATGAATACCTATAATTCTTAGGGCGATATGTTTTGAATACCCGGTATCTGGCGGTGAAAATAATATCACGAAAATCATAGTGGTTTCATTATGTTCTTCGGCTAAGTTATAGAGCATTTTTAATGCTATAAAATAGCAAAAATCAATATTTAAATAGATCAAATATATAAAATAATGCTGAATGTATAATAGCACATAAACTGCAGAATATCTTGAAGGCTCAAATTCGGTTATGTAACCAGTTATTTTGCAAAGAAATCTTAGTTTGTAGAAACACGAAATGCCTTATTTTTAATGGGAGGCGGAACTCTAAGCACCTGGCTTAAGAACTTCAGATTTGCATTTTTCTCTGACTATCGCATTTTTATTCTCAATTTCCAACCCACCTGTTAGCCTAAAATCTAGAGAAATAGTACGTATCGTTTAAGAGAACAGAAAATATTATCATCTCATAGAAAAAGCGTGTAAAGTTTCGTTCAAACCATAGAATTAGAGGTTTTTTTACTGTAATTACGCGAAAATTGGGAGGTGTGTCATTTTCGTAACATATCGCAAATATGCATACGTTCGAAATTTCAAGTAAAACTAAAAAATCGTCTTTTTTCTTAAGTAATAATTTAATTTTAGGCTAAAATTATTTAATATCATTATACACATCATTTTATTCAAACCAATATCGCAATTACCTGAATTTTTAATGAGGACAACGATATTTTCTAATTAGCGATTTCTGAACACTACCTTTGGGCCTCATGATGAAATTCAAACCTATAAAAACAATCAAGTGGAAGCCTTTGAAAATCACATGCCCTTAAAAATTATACCATTTTTAGTAGGATAAACTTTATTAAACATCGAAAATCCAACAGAAAACTTGACAAAAAATCTCTAAAAATAGATAGAATCTAGCATTTTATAAGATCATCATGAAAATCAAGGTTAAAATTGACAATAGATATGAAGATTTTTCCACGTTATTCCCTGATTTCTTGCTGCCAGCCGTCAGAATTTTCTTGCCGTCATTTTTATCGTCCGGTTCTGAGTCCTTCAATTCTTCGGGATCAGGCTTTTCCAGTATAATTCCATCTGAGATTTGAATGTTTACAAAAACTCTTAGCTCAACTAAAATCCGAACCTGGACTTGGTTTTTTGTCCTTCACGGTATTCGATCCACTTTCCCATTCGGCACTTTTGCCGGAACCCGAATCTTTTTTGTCGTCTTCTTCACTACCTAAAGCAGCCTTTTACTTGTTAAGTACAAAAATTTAGAATTACAGTACCTGGTTTGTCTGATTCTTCCTCGAATTTGAAGGTATTCTGTAGGTCACCAAAATCTTCAGCCTTATTTTTCACGTTTTCTTTGATTTTCTCGATTAATTCAGAAGCGGCGCCTTTGATATCTTCTTCATTCAATTCTTCCTCTATTTCCTCTCTTCCTTCTGCGTTCTCCTTTTGCATTCCCTCTTTCTCGGCCCCGCCCACTTGATTATCGATTTTTTCGTCTTTCATATCGATTTTCTCGGGCTCCTTGTCATCTTCGGATTGCGAATCTTGGTAGTCCTTCACCGGGGGCAGTTTCGGAGCCTCTGGGTTGGTGTCTGAGTTTTGTTGGGCTTTTGAAGCCTCCGAATCGGGTTTATCCGGTCCGGGAATAACGATTTCGCCATTTTCTGCGAGTTTTTCCTGCTCAATAGCTTTTTCAGCGCTGTTTCTGTCGATTTGACTGATCGTGTCAGATTCATCGGCCTCTTTGGTTCGTTCCAGAATTTCCAGACCGTCGTCGTCTGTCTTCTTTTGATCAGAAGAGGTCCCAGATTTTTTCGAATCCTCAGATTTCGGCACCACCAGGGGCGAATCAGATACTTGTTCGGATTTTTTCTCGTCCGGATAACCAGCAGATATAATTCCGTCGGCTTTCTTAGACTTTTCCAAATCCGACTTCATAGATTCTTCATTCAGGAGATTGTTGAGTTCTTCTAAATTTAAATAAAGCATCTTTGTTATCTTAAGTGAAAATATATTACGTTCATCCGAAATAATTGAGTTCCGAATGTCTTCCGCTCTGATGTTATAATATACGGGTTCGATGAGGTATTTGAATTCTGTAAATAGAGTCTTGAAAAAGTCACATTTTCTTGATAATTACATATTCTGAATCGTTGATTGCATGTGTTAAACTCAAGATTTAATAAAAGAATTGGATTCTTTTTCGAAATATAAAAAAATGACTAAATTAAAAAATACCATTAACAATTTGACCGTCTTCGTCTACAGGCACTAGAACTTTGTCATCACCAACGATCAGACCTATTCTTTTGTCATCTAGCTCAATTTCTTCCTGAATATTTAAATGGAACATTTTGTAAATTAAAATATTATACATCTTCCTCAGGTAACTTGGGTAATTCGGTTTCTCTCTCGATGATAGACTTTAACATTGAGCCATCCTTCAAATACCTACGTTCCACTACATCATAATTATCTTAATTTGGTAATTAAATATGGTTAATTTAAAAAAATTTTTAAAGTAATTAAAAGTTAATTACCATCTCTCCTATGTCTATGACGCTTATGCGCGATATGACGACATTCTAAATTGATATGTTTTAGATTAAATAACGTAAGATGAAATATGCAGGTTTGATAATGACTATATATCAAGATGTAAGGTGCAATTTTGATATTTCAGATTGCGTTTTAAGTTTAAATTCCCTATTTAAAATGGCAAACTAGACTATATAATGAAGGCTTGGTTTGTCAGAATTTCGAATTTCATATGCAAAATATAGCTAATTTCGTGCTGAATGTGTTTAAATTCAAATAAAATTAAAATATTTACGACCAAATAAACTAGTAAATTCAATAATTAAAACCTGCACTAATGAGCAGATATACGATTAGGGCCCCGCAAATGAATTGGTTGGCGGCGAAAAATCGGGGCATCAAAATGATTGGGAGACACCTTCAAATTGGGCAGTTGAAAATCGACAAACGACTCTTTGGCACTAGTCATATTATTGCCTCTCACAAAGCATTCGACAAAAGACAAACCGAGCAAGAATAGAGGGAAGGAGTTGATAAATAAAAATGATAACGACGAAAGAAATCGTGGGTTGATGAGTAGGCAAAATATAGGAGAGATCAAATACTTTGAATATAATTTGGTTCACGATTCGTAAGTATTTTATTCAATTAAGCATGCTGATTTATTGTAGATGATCGATAAACTTGAGACGAAATAAATAGTGCAAAAATTCGAATATGCAAAGTGTGCATTGCATGTGCGCACAAATAGTCGTCACATTATATCTATATATTATAGTTTATTCATTAAATCGATAAATTGTCGTAAGGTTTGCTGCAGACAACGCGCTGCTAATTTCTGCGCATCAAAACTGCGTGTTTCATTTCTCTTTGTCCCAAGTTATCGGCCATTAACAATATCATAAAATATATATAAATTTAGTCATAAAGAAAAAAACTGGGTTGATGAATAGGCAAAATCGAAACATACTCACTATCAGTGCCCGAACAGGAAACTCGGAACCGTCCGAAACCTTCCTATAGGAACTTTCTTCCCGTTGAGAGATTCTTATAGGCAAAGTTCCGGGAGTTTCGTGGATCCGGGCACAGAATATTAAATATAGAATTTATGAGCATATATATATATATACTTAGTTATATAAATAAGTTTATTAAATGTGATGACATATCATAAACAAATATTTAATGACGAAGCAATATAAAAATAGTGGATTGATAACTAAACAAAATTAAAAGATACTCCGAGGATAAATACTTGAAGTTACTAACAATAATGGGTAGAACATTTGATTTAGGCATATATCTGAATTTGAAGATTTAGAATAACAAATTTTGATCGGGAAAATAATGCTATTAGCAACTGATAACCTGGCTTTGTAATAAGGCGGATAAAACACTTCGGATATATGAAGATGGATTGCATCATGTAAAAAAGTAGGTAATCATTTAGATTGACAGATGTTTGCTCGACTAGAGTGTGGATCAAGTTTGTATGGTTATGATTTATAATGACCCGTTCGTTTTATAAATAATTGTTTATTTTTGTATTTTTCAATGAAAGTGATAATATAATTGCATCTATTTCTCGTACAATAATCGTATATTTTCGGATATACGACATTATCCCGATCAATTAGTGAGAGAAACAGCGTGGAATCAATAGAGAACGTCGTAAAGCTATCAAAGAATTATTAATATCGAATCATTTGACAACTTGGAAACCACGAGACATTGAGAAATAGTGTGGGAAAAGAAAGCCTGTTATCCCCATACCCTAGCCTAATCCTATACTATTCCGTGCTATGTCTCGCGGTTATCAAATAGTTAATAATTTGAACAAATTAAATCGTATAATTAATCTTACTCAATGATGGATGAGAAAAGCGCGAAATAGTTCGCTACCGTAATGCAAAAATAAGTGAGAATGCGCGCATTGATTTGAAAATCAATGAAGAATTTGATTAATCTGAGAATCAATCATTTAGTTTACGAAAAACGAAAAATAGTATGAAAATTAAGGCCTCTCAATACCGTTTCAAAGTATATACAGGCAAGGTTGGGATGTCAAAATTCATTTTTTTCAGGAAGTAAACTATTCGGACACCCCCTAGTTAGCATAAATATGACAAGTATATAAATTAAAAATCAGAACAAAATGAAAATGATGAAAACAAGATAATTTCTATGACATTCATCGATAGATTTGGGTATATTTTGCTATGTTGGGCTATATGATGATTATCCGACGTTGGAAGTTGTCGATCCAATATAAGACAGAAGCCTCGTCATTATCGAATGCTCTCTTATCCATAATCACGAACAATGGATTGGAAGTCGGCTACGATACTTCTCAGCAACATTCAAATATACCAGATCGACAAACTTCCAACGCTTGACGACGATGATGCAATAATTTAATCACATTTCCTGTTACTTTTTGCTATTCTTCTTCTTGTTGCCTTTTATGGAGGTGATGAAAGGGATTCTGAGGAAGTGACTGAACGAGTGATCCACGGAGGCGGAGCGTGCGGATCTGAAAATGGGCGACGCTTAGTTCAGGTATATTAATTTTGAGGTATGTTTGTATTTTAAAACAATTCTGTCTTTAACGTATCAAAATCGACTTTAGATCTTATTTTATATATATATAGCAATTCTATATAGCTAACTTATCGAATATGGATACTTAAACATGAATTTTATTTTGACCTATTGTTTTTAAATATATTTTAACTTATTATTTTCTATTATCCCAGCTATTAAATTCAGAATTTCTGCATGGTTTTCCATATTTCAAATTTCGCATTGTGTCGTTTTTATGACACAACGCTATTTTATGGTTTTTATTATGAAATAAATATCATTGCGCAAAGTCGTTAAGTGCGAAAGTCGAGAATGAAAAAGCAAACACGCATATGAATTTATGGGAGTGAGTCTGTGAGTCATAGGTGATCATATACGGAAGATCAATATCGAATTCAGGCCCACAAACATTTTGCGCTAAATAATATGAGTGAAAAGCCTTATGCTTCATCATGTGAAGACCAGCTTTAAATTTGAGCCCATATATTCAATGCCGTATAAAATCTGGGTGAAATATTCTATGCTTTTTATATGAAGATCATCTTTTAGCACTTACTTAGTTTCGACATTATCGACTAAATAGGCAGGATCGAGGGATTCGGCTCGATGCGGCGAAACAAGGGAGTACGTGGAGCTGTACATCGACTTATCTGAAATATTCCAATTTAATGTATCATTTTTAATGCGGAATATTTTGTTGATCTTTAAAAGATGACATTTTCAGGCAGTGAATATTAAATCACGATTTTTCTACGCAAATAACGTGCGTGTATGAATAAGCGCGCCTACGTCAAAATGCAAATATTATTATTGATGGGAGAGAGAACACGTCGAATATTTTTTTCAAAAAATTACACGCTACTCGTCCCTCTCGTTCTCTTCTACGCGACTCACTATTTCGCTCCTCCAAATTCGATTTCTAATTGCTACTGCACGAATATATCGAATTTGCTCTCCAATCAACGATGCATGTGAAATATGCGCGCGGAATTTTGAAACTATTCCCAAAAATCATTATCGATTTTCCGATTTAAGCACATGTGTGATACTATCATACGTCGAAAAGGCAACACTCGCATAAATAAGTCTAGAGGCGCCAAAATTCATGCTATTTTCTGATAAAAAATTAAAGCTAATAATTCATACTTAAGAAGATTTAACGAGATAACAAGAGATGGAAGTGTATTAAATAGCGTGATACTATTCCTCGGAAAGTTTATTCCGAAATGTTATTGACTAAGATCGGGGAGATATTTCAAGCATCGAAATAACAAGTGCTCGATGATCACAGGAGTTAATAATATATGAAGGCACCAAAATATCTTCGCGCTATTTTAACAGTAAATGGCGTTGTTCTCAATTACCGATAAAAATTGTCATACGAAGGTTATGCAATTTATATTATAATAATTTGCGTAAATCGCGTTGTTGTTAATTCGTCTCGCTCACCGGGCTCACCTCGAACGTTAAGTTTCTCGAGTTCCGAGTCGAGGGTTTTATACTGATCCGCGACGGGTGATTGAATTTCGATCTCGATCTTCTGGGCGAACGATCTCAGCAACAATTCCTCCCACAGCTTGTTCGGTTCGGGAATCTGAAAAGGTGAAAAGTTTCCAAAGCTAGGAAAAGTTGCCGAAACTTGAAAGAAGTTGCTGAAATCTCGCAAAAAATTACCTCTCTATTTTCACCGTCCGTAACTCTCCGACCATCCTCCAAATATTGAATCTTCTTTTTATGCGACGTAAATAAAGGCCGATACGATGGAGTGCGTTTAGCAGAATTATGGCGAGACGGAGTCGCAGTGGCTGAAAACCGTCGACATTTTTTCGTGGGAGCTGAACATTTAATTGATACCATGTGATTCAGAAGTGGCTCTTATCCGGACGGACTCTTGTTTTTTGGGCGCGGAAGCGTAAAAGTCGATAGGACTATCGCACGGCACGTTTACCATACCAATCATTTTCTGAAAATATTTCAATTTTAGCCTACAAATCGAATTAACTGATACTATGAACAAGAATGTCGACTTAAAACGGAAGAATTAGCTATAAAATTTATCAGAAGTTCAAATTCCAGCTTTTTACGATTGAAGGAAATAACGCGTTAAAGGTAATAAAATAGGGTGAATAATACCAGATTCAATTTAGAATCACTACCGTTCAATAAGAACCAAAGAAAATAATCTTAATTTGACGGGTCTTATCTTCCGAGCATTTTCCTATTGTGTGTGCGTCTTAGAAACGCTAGAGCCGTCGCTAATTTAAGCACTCTACACGTCTCTGGCGCTCGGAACTATAAATTCTAGGGAGAAGAGCGAATTGGAGATATCTATTATCATCATTTAAGACACCAGCACGTAAAAAAGTGGGCGTGTCTTTTTGCCGATAACTGCTTGGCGACGGAAATTATAGGCGAAAAATTATGTGACGCAATAGCTTTATCACCGAAATATAAAATTACGCATGTGCTATGAAGATTTACGAGCACTATATCCTGGTTTATATAGACGTGTGATTCCTGAAATGACCCGAAAAGTTTAGGGCGGGACTAACTTGGTCCAGAACGATTTGCAGCACAGAATTTCGTAATAATAAGAAGCGCGTGCAGAAGATTTGAATAGAGGGGTTTTGAGATGAATTGACAAAAACCGAGTTGAAATGGGTCGAAAAGGTGTGATAATCTAAGCGGCTTAAGCGCATTCAATACTCAGGCCCCGCCCACTTTCGCCCTATGGGAAAGAATAACACGTCAACTGACGCGAAAACACAGACTTTTCGGGTTACGCGACGACTAAAATAAACATTGGAAAGTCAATTTTCGACCTAAACGCGATTATTCACCATTTTGCACTCTGAACTTTGTCCAAATATGCGACAGTTCTAGCCAAATTTAGAAATAATCAAAGTGCATGGTTAAAGTGAACAAGAACTAGATCTAAAAATGGCTCGAATAAAGGATTCATGGTTTATGAAAGAACAGGAAAGTTACGCGATTTGAATGTTGACTGCGAGAAAATCGAGTAACAACAACGAAATATAATTGCCGTGAAAACATTTATACAGTTCGCCTTCGTGACAAAAAATTGTGAAATTTTGAAAATAAGAAATAATAATCGGGAGGAATTTGCTAAAATTTCGAGATGATCGCTTAAATTTTATGCGTGAAGGGGGTTTAAAACTTTGATGCAGTAATACCGATATTTATATCGTTAACCGATAAGAGGGGTCCTTTGAATATTGGCCATTAAAATGTGCGCGCGTCTTGTGCAAAAAGGTATAGTCATAAAACATTGCCTATACTTAAACATAGGGAACGTTAGAGACGCAGGCCTGAAAAAAGCGCACATTAAATTGCAGGCATTTGAACGATGCGACAAATGTTTTGATTTTATTTTCCCCCGAGTTCTTCGTCACGCTGGTGAGTTTTTTTTTCCGTACTGCGTACGTCAATGCGTAGTAAATGTGGAAATATTAGGCGTAAAATTACGATGTTACGACAAAATTTCGATGAAATGTTATGTGTAGGAGGTAGGAATGGATCTAAGTAAATTTAAATATGTGGGCTTTTGTTACCATATGACAGAATTTGTCAATGAAATAGGAATTAGGAAAAAAACTGATCTTCATACTGTTATATGACGCAGGATGGAGAAAAAGTCAACTTGATAATAATTTAATTCACTTAGAGAGAAAATAATTGGCCTTAATTAGGAAATGACGCAAATTAGAAAAAAAATTGATAAATAAATTCCATCGCAATACAAAGCGTATCGGATCATTGCTTAGACCGTTAAATTGAAGCGACTGTTTTTAACCGCCGAGTGCAATACCTATTCACATGATTTGATCATAATATCAGTGGGGGAAAAGTGAAAGCGACAATTGAGACTTTCCGAGGCAAAAATTGCATCGTCATAATTCCTAATCCCGATTTTTGCTGATAATTGATGTAGGAAATATGAAAATAGGCACCATTTAATCTAAAAATACATTATAAAACGAAGACTTATCATTCGAAATTATTGTTTTATAATAATTCATCAAAATAAATGGAGTTTTTATTATAGATTATCTTATTTTAAGAATATATGTGGATATAAAACGTGAAAAAAACTCGTAGACTGTAGGGTTTATGACGAAAACCGATCAAATAGATATGATGGATCTGAGAAATACAGGCTCAGGTGATGCAATAATTTTGCAGAGCGAAAATAAATAGCAATCGAATGTAAGAGAGCAAAACTAAAAGACAAAAATGCAATTTACGTAGTAGTGGGGCGCCGCGAGGTTCCTATGCGTCTTTAGCATTTATAATGTTTAAAGATATGCTTTAAGGCAAATTCTACACCATGTAGCACATAGAACAAAACAAATAATGTGAGTATAATTTTAAAGAATGCGTAAAAATGAAAAATGAGTCAGACAAAGCAGAAGGCTCGGTGGTTAAATTTAAGCCTAAAAAATTTTTTGCATCACGATAATCAGCCCATTCCATTAATTTAAACGAGCAAAAATGTCGATTTCAAAACGCTAACTCGTTAACAATGGGGTTAAATTTTAAGCCGAAGTGAATTATCAAAGTGCATCATTTAATCATTTAATTTTCGAATTAAGCATTAGTGGCACCACACGTTATGTGTAATATGAAATAATATGATCTTTCTAGAAAAAATATCATTCGACCCAATTTGATAGCGAATTATCTAGCATAATCTCAGAATTTTTGAGAAAGTCACACAACTTTTATAGTTTATAATTCTGGGCTATTTTCGTAATAACTACCCGGAAATCATCATTTTCAAAGACCGAGTAGTAGTCTGTGGTTTAACCATTGGCTAGAAATTGACGAAAATTTCGAAATGTTTTCGTAGCACTCCGAAAAAAATGATAAATAGTCTTGTAAGAGGAAACTGTTAGCATTTTCTCTAGATTGTTCTATGATATATCATGTGTTAATTGGAAATTTTTATTCTTTTACGTATTTACATGTACAACAAATCTGGATCTATATATTATATCAAATAGATGGTTTAGATTTATCCTATCGTGTTCATCATGTCTGGTGTATCGTCTGGTTTTGCAAGCCCTAATGATTTGGGCAAATATTAGGGGAAAAAGAGCGAACTCAAAGAATGAAAACTGACGTGTGGGTTGGTGGGGTTCACTCGTTTGCACGACTCATGAACACAAGTCCATTCTTCTTCTGCAGGACTACTTTTCCTGACTCATAGATCCAGAAATTGTGGAAAGTCGAACAACTAGCAACAAATTTGTAAACTAGAATGTATAAGAGTTCTAAAGTTACTCTGTATTTGTATGTTTAGAAGCACTTATTCTAACGATGATTCATAGTGCCAGCCAAGGTCGACAGAGTAATAAGAAAGGAATGCTATTTGTACTCCGATTTTATGGAAGCTGTAAATGTTTCCTGGAAAACTTTGGCATTTGAAAATCAACGATAAAATAGTGTAATGAGATTAAGAAATTTTGCACGAATATTTGCAAAAAGGTGACAATTTGATATTTCAGAATGTTTGGAAAAAAATGATATCATTTCCGATATATTCACTGATAAGGCGAACATATTCTGAGTCAATATCATTCATTTTTGAAAAAAACGTATAAAATTGAAATATCAATAAATTGTATAAATTATAATGGAAAAAGAAAAATGAAAAGCGGAAAATAGAATTTAAATTATCAGTATGATATCAAGATTCCGGAAGCTAAAATAGTGTAAATTACCAGCGCCCTTTTGGGGAGTACTGATGCGATGAGGTCCAGCTAAATCTCAGTTTCCATAATTTTTTTTTCGAAACCATCAAAAATCTCCCTCCCATGTTTTTAAATTTCAATATTTTGCAGGGCATCTCCCGAAAACTTCGTTTCTTTTCATCTCTCACTATTTTTCGCGGATTTTGCGGATAAATTCGGATATTTCGAGAGATGGTAGAAGAATAGGAGAGTTTAGAGAAAAATCAGAAATCTCTTCTTCTGACGCCTCTAATTGGCTGCACATGTGTGCTATATCTCCGGCGCTCTTTTTCTTTCGTTGCACTTTATCCTTAGTCTTTCTCTCCGTTTTTCTTTCTTTTCTCTCATTTTTTCTTCCCAAACTCTTCCTCTCTCTCCCCGACTAGCATATCCTTTTCACAACTCTCTGCAAAAGCTCAAGATTTCCCCTTCCCGATCATCACAATTTATTCCCACTCATTATATCAGCACACACATTATTTTCCTATCAAAATATCGGGTTCGCGCGACCGCGTTGCGTCGTGACGCCGTGTCGCGGTTCCACTAATTTGAATGAAGCGCCAAAATGTCCGAACGCTAGCGCTCATCGTCTGTACGCTGACCTATCTTCTCGTTGGGGCGGCGGTATTTGATGCGCTAGAATCGGAGAATGAGTTGCAACAGGTATTTTTGTTTAAATCTTTCCAGCTTTAAACATAGTTTTCACCGGACTTTTCATCAGTTTTCAAGTCGAATTTAGTATCAAAGTGTTTCTCAGACGAAACTCCACAAAACGATATTAAGTGGCATTTTGAATTTATTTTGCTTAAGTTATACCATTGTGAAACTAAAGATTGAACAATTTGAAGATGATACTAATGCAAGTATATCTTTAGAGTTTATCGCGCCATAAAAATCACAAATCTTGAATCAATCCTGGCGACTTTCCTTCGGCACTCTTAGGTGTAATTTTTCAAACAACGGCTGCAGCTGAAAGGCTCACACTCGTCAATGAAATATAGAAGCCGAAAACCTGGAAATAATCTGAGAAATTGAGAGAGAAAAAGAGAAAAATCGACGAGAAATAGTGTGGCAATTGGCAAATGTGATAAATCCGCAGGCAATTTGTAGCTTAAACAAGCAGATCTTCATGTATAACATCTCAAATTACGAACAAATTTGTGTATTGCTTAGACAGGAAATGACGAAATTCGGACGTCAATAATAAAAATTCAAAAATCGATACTCCTAATTCTTTGAATTCATAATAATTAGTTCAAATTTAGTGCCAATATATTTGCCATGTTATGACGGAGACAATGATGCTAAATTTAATAGTTTTAGAATTGATAAGCACTTTTACACATATGACACGTTCTTCGTAAGAATCGAGTATGGGGTGGTACCCAAGAATTCAATCCCCAAATTTCGAGCTGATATTTTGTCCCTGGGGGTTTTCGACCACGCTGATTACGAATCTGACGGTTAAAACCCGATCCGACCACTTGTTCCGCATGTTCCGGAAGGTCCGCATCCGGTAGTTTCGGAAAATTCTATTTTCGTTATTCGGCATGGGAAAAATTCTAATTTGGTATCAAAATGCTCGCAGAGACCAGCTGAGCACGATTCTGAAAAGATCTCGTCGAAATGACACTGAATAAGTAAGTTATGATGAACATAATGAAACATATGGAAAATAGCATATTGAATTTTCGCTTCTTTTAATTATTTATTTTTTAAAAGCCCCAGGTTCCGTGAGTTATTTATACTGGGAAGTAGCTCAGGTCTTCTAGTTTCTGAAACACTTAACCGTTTTCCTATAGACTGCCCGCTAGAGAAGAAATATCACTTCTTCGAAGAGTTGTCATGACTCATTTTTGCCTAAGTTGATTTTAAAAATTCGTATCTTCCATAATTCTGAACTAAATTCGATAATTCTTTTTTTGTTTGATTAAGATGAATATCTAGTTTATCAAACACCAAAAATAGAATTTTTTTGAATATCGATTTCTGCCGAAATGCGCACTTTTCGCGTCTTGATTGTGTACTTTTCAACCTGTCCTGGGTTTACGCGTAAATGACGTTGGAAAAATTCGTCCTTCCAGTATTTTGCGTAGATGGACATGGTGAACAAATTTGTTCCAGGATCGATCTCGAATTCGCATTGATATGAGCTCTCGAATTTTTTGAAGTGCGACAGTCAAATTCAGCATAATGTCCTTTCATACGTTATTTTCAAAAAATTATATTTTCCTATATTTCTGACAAAATCTCATGATTATTTTTTTATTTTGTAGATCTTGAGTAGGAGAATAAATTCTAAGTATAAAGAAAATTTTTAGAAATTAATTTTGGCGGAAAAAATTACCCGAAGTTACCCTATATACCCGTACTGTGTTTACAAGGGTAATTTGAGTTAACGTCGGAGTTTTCCATGAAATCTTGTAGAGCTCTCCGAGTTGGTCAACTTTTGTTCCAGAACTTATTCTAGAATGTGCACACACAGGGAGATAGAAATTTTTGAAAGTTACTGCCCTAAAGGCACTTTGCAATAATTGGTTATTGAACTTCAAAAAAATTCTGTAGTCGATACGATAATGAATCCGAGGTCGATCCTGAAATAAATTTGTTGACCATGTCCATCTACGCAACATACTGGAAGGACAGATTTTTCCAACGTCATTTACGCGTAAACACAGTACGAGTCAAATAGTACGCAATCAAGACGCGAAAAATGCGCATTTCTGCAAAAAATCAATATTCAAAAAAATTCTCTTTTGATGTCTGATAAACTGAATATCCATAGTAATCAAACAAAAAAAGAATTATCGAATTTAGTTCAGAATTATGGAAGATACGAATTTTTAAAATCAACTTAGGCAAAAATGAGTCATGACAACTCTTCGAAGAAGTGATATTTCTTCTCTAGCGGGCAGTCTATAGGAAAACGGTTAAGTGTTTCAGAAACTAGAAGACCTGAGCTACTTCCCAGTATAAATAACTCACGGAACCTGGGGCTTTTAAAAAATAAATAATTAAAAGAAGCGAAAATTCAATATGCTATTTTCCATATGTTTCATTATGTTCATCATAACTTACTTATTCAGTGTCATTTCGACGAGATCTTTTCAGAATCGTGCTCAGCTGGTCTCTGCGAGCATTTTGATACCAAATTAGAATTTTTCCCATGCCGAATAACGAAAATAGAATTTTCCGAAACTACCGGATGCGGACCTTCCGGAACATGCGGAACAAGTGGTCGGATCGGGTTTTAACCGTCAGATTCGTAATCAGCGTGGTCGAAAACCCCCAGGGACAAAATATTAGCTCGAAATTTGAGGGTCGACTTCTTGGGTACCACCCCCCTTTATAAAAAACTCGATTTTTACGAAGAACGTGTCATATATGCTAATTTTCAGAGAGCCCTAGTGGAGAAGATCCGAGAGAGACTGAAAACCACGTACAACATGAGCGACTCGGATTATGAGGTGCTTGAGGCTACGATCGTCAAGAGTGTCCCTCACAAAGCCGGTTATCAATGGAAATTTAGTGGGGCGTTTTATTTCGCTACTACCGTCATAACAACTATAGGTAAAATTGAAATTTAATTTGAAGTAATTTATAAGTTAAGTTAATTTATAAGATATGATCTTCATTAAAAAATAATGCAAATTTCAAAGTTTTAGTCAAGTTCGCCGAATCTACTACGAATGTAAATATTATATATTGACTCTTATAGGATACGGTCACTCAACGCCCTTTACTACAGGAGGAAAAACGTTCTGTATGTTCTACGCCTTAGCTGGAATTCCATTAGGATTAGTCATGTTCCAAAGTATCGGTAGGTTTTTTTCTTCAAAAATTTCAAATTTCTTGATTTTAGGTGAGCGTATGAACACTTTTGCTGCCAAGCTATTGAAGTTCGCTAAGAGGGTGAGTATTCAATTTTGACTTTTAAAATTTCATATATGCCCTAAAATCTAGTTATATTCTTCTAAGTTATTAAACCTAGTAAACATTCTTCGAAAAATATTGACTAATTAAAATATGTGCTATATTGAACTTATAAATTAGATAAATCATAATAATAGAACCTGAAAAAAATAAAAATCCACCGTCCTTCGGGCGGGGAAGGGCGGTTAAAAGTATTTGAATTTTTTAGAACCTCGGCCGAAAGAAGGAAGACGTGACCCCAATGGATCTAATCTGGGTCGCATCCGGATTAGGAACTTCTCTGATTATGGGCGGGGCTTTGGTATTTCACCACTACGAGAGATGGTCCTACTTCGATAGTCTATACTATTGCTTCACGACGTTGACGACTATCGGTAATCCTAAAATCTATTCCATTATTTCAACTTACAAACAGATCAAATATTGTCAATGACCGATAACTTGAGACAAAATCAACGATGCGCACAAATTCGAATGTGTAAAATGTGCATTGCGTATGTACAAATAGTCGTCAAAGTCACTCCTTGAGAATCAATGAAATCTCGTTCATTCATTTGTAAACAACGCGCTATAATTTCCATGCATCAAAATTTTCGTCCTTTTTATTTTGTCTCAAATTATCGGCCATTGGCAATATGAGAAATATCTCCACTAAAAAATTCAATGTAACATTTGGAAACTTAATTACTATGTTTTAATATTCAACTCTGAATATAAGATGTAGAGGGCTTATATATTTTCAATGTAAATTCATATTTATTCAAATCAGTTGTTTTCAATAAAGAATAGCCAAATATTAGCTTCTAAGACCTCGCATTTTCTTATTATTGGATGAAATTGAGCCTTCTATTTTCAGGCTTCGGCGATTTTGTAGCTCTTCAACAGGGCGGTGCGTTACAAGGCCAGCCAGAATACGTTGTATTTTCGCTGGTTTTCATTCTATTCGGTTTGACGGTGATTTCCGCTGCGATGAACTTACTGGTTCTAAGATTCCTGACGATGAATACGGAAGACGAGCGGAGGGATGAACAGTATGTGTTGACATTTAAGAGTAATAGACTTAAATAGATGATATCCAGACCTAGGGAAAACTTTCGTCAGATAAAATTAACTATGGGGGGTAGATCGCAAAGGGTTTTTGACAGTCGTCCTCCCTTAGGTCTGAAGACACCTAAACAAACTAGAGGACCATCTATAGCTCATTTTAAAATGCTGGGATCCTGCTAAATTAAAATTCACTTTTCAGAGAGGCCCTCTTGGCGAAGAAGGGTCTAGTTCGAGTAGGAGGCTCAGATGATGAATATGATGACGATTTTAACGCTGATAATATATCGGTGATTAAATTTCGATTTTTGACTAAACGATAAAATGCTTATTTTTAATTAATTCTCGCGGTTAAATGATAAGAATCTTAGGTTTGTTCCTGTTCATGTTATCAACTACAGTACCCCGATCTTCGTCATAGGCAATCAAGACTGAAATCGGTGGCAGGATTTAACCGCAAATCACTACTATCAAAACCCGGCGCTAGCAGGTGGTTGTTAAATCTCGGAAATTAGTTTTGGAAACTTGATTTGGAAACATGTATTTGGAAACCTTCTTAGGTTTCCAAAAATTGCAACATTTCCAAAATTTCATGAAGATCTTTTTTTCATTTTTATACCTTCAGATTAGCCTTTCATAGACACGGATCGCCACCGCAGCACTCGAAATTTCACAAATCCACGGGATTCCAAAAATAGCCTTCAAATTGGATTCATTATTAGACTTTTGCAAATTTTTATGGTCATATATTTACGGGTTTCTGTGCATTTTCATTTAATTCAAGCTTGAATAAAATGTTTTTTAATAGATGGCCTAAATTTTGCATTTTTTCGACCCCAGTATATAAAATTTGTGGTTTGGCCAAATTTAGGGTGGATGGAACCGCGACGTTTCAGTGGAAATGAGGGATAAATATTCTTCCTTCTTCTGCATCTCTGCCATTTAGTAAGTAAATGATAGAGTAAGGGGAAGAGTGCTCCTGGAGCGCTTGACTATTCTGGGGAGCAAGAGAGTGCTCTCTAGTTTTGTCTGACTTCTTTTTCTCTCAAACTCAAATACTATTTTTTCTCGTTATTTTTCTTTAGTTTTCTGCCAAAGACGACCTAAATCGATAGGCATGCACGGCTTCATGCTCCTCTTTCTTTTCTCTCTTCTCTCTCCCATTCTCTCTCGAGCTTTAATTATATCTTCTACACTTAACCTTATATCGGCGAAAGCATCTTGGCTTAAATCCTTTTAACAGTCCTTTTACTAAAAAACAAAAACATTCTAAATTTGTATCTTCACTGGGCTTATATTGAAATTCAACAGGACTTCATTGGTTATATTCTAAATGCTCTATAAATTTCATAATATTTATATTTTTAATTTTAGGACCCCGAAAACTTCGGGTAATCATGCCTCAAGAGGGTGAATTGATCACTCCGACATCTTCCGGTCCGCAAAGGGGCGTCGTGAACGAAGGCGCGGATTGTGCGGACCCACCTGATAGCTTATACTCGCATGAAAGTGGCGGGGTGGAAAGACCTTGGTGGCAGAGGTAGTTTTTTCTTATTTTGATAAGTTGACCTTGATTTAAAATTCGTCATTTCTATTTACCTTTCTATGAATTATTATATACCATAGACAAGCTGATCTTCACCATTTCAGACGCCTATTCGTCCAAGAGCCCACTCTATTCGGGCCTTGGGATGGCGTCTTTACCACCGTGATGCTGAACATTTTTGGAGTCATCGTATTTCTGCGAATGGGATGGATAGTGGTGAATTTTTTTGCAATTTTACAAAGACAATTGAGAAATGACCGGTAACGATACGTGAAGATGTGAGCTATCTTTTTCCACACTATTTCTTCCTACTTTCCTTCCCTCGTCTATCCCTAACTATAGCGCGCACGTCATCACGTCATTTCAACAATTGTCTTTAAAAGTACAGTAATGCAGTAATTTAAAAGCATAAATTTCAGGGAACCGCCGGAGTGGCTAATTCAATTTTGCTGTTGATAATTTGCGCTTCGCTAGCTCTGATTAGTGTATTTTCGGCAATAGGAATAGTGGAAAGGTGCCAAATTCAGGTGCGCAATTTAAATATGCTTTGAAATTGGCCCACTTCTTAAGACACGGCCTTATGTTCTTTATGGCTAGGCTTTAGCCCCGCCCGTCTACAATCTTACTGCGCCGCTGTGTATCTCCGTGCAGTTGCGCAACAGATTTTGGCAATTGAGCGAAATCATTCCTCGTTTTCATTAATTCACATTTTGAACGATCATTCATTTCCTCTCCACTTTCAAAGGCATTTCTTTTCTTCGAGCGTAATCACAGAACGCTACAAAAGCACGGAATTTATAAGGCCGCGAAGAAAGATCGATTTTTGTTCATTTTTACCGATTTTTCAATCTATTTTCTAGAAAAAGCATAGGTATGTTTAGAACGGTGGCATCTATTTCCTGATATCTCATGTTTTGGGAAGTCGCATGGGAGGTGCTGTAGGTCTGATCTACGCTCTGGGTCAGGTACAGGAAAAATCGACGATGACCCGAAAATTTGATGAATATTCTAATTTTTAGGCGGTAGCTACAGGGCTAGTAGCGGTGGGTTTTGGGGAATCGGTAGCGCATTTGCTAGGCACCGAAAGTCGAGCCATGGTCAAGGCCGTCGCGATTATAACGATCATAGTTTTGACAGGTATTTCAAAGTTCGAGTTTTTGGAAAGGTCACCCCTTAGAGTTCTTATCAATCAATACAGTTTAATTTTCAAAGTTAACAACATTTGAAACAACAAAAAACCTCTAAAAATTTAATCGATTTTTTAAAAGTCCAATATTTCAGCGGTAAACACAGCTGGTGTATCGTGGGTAGTCCGACTACAAATTTTGCTATTATTCTGTCTCGGTTTAGCGGTACTGGACTTTGTACTCGGCGCTCTTTTTACTTCAAATCCAGGTAAAAACGAATTTCAATTTCACCCTTCTAGCCGAAAACTCTCGCCGTCTTCTGGCGATATAGCTGATATTTTAAACTTAAAATTAAAATTAAATTTAAGCCAAAATATACAGTTTAGAAAGGCTACAGCATTTGTTTTGCAGATGAGCACGTATTCCGATGGAGTATGCAAAGACTGCGTGAAAACGAACAGCCCAATTATTCGTCCGTAAATTGCACTCAATTCAACAATCAGACCACCACCGTACTGCCTGCATCATCGTTTTTCACCGTCTTCGGCGTATTTTTCGCGAATTTTCTGGGAGTTTTGGCAGGTCTGAGAATTTTCAAAACATTTTTAAATTATGTGACAATTCATAAAAGTAGTGAAACTTTGTTAACATTTATAATTGTTCCTTTTTATTCTATAATAATTAAAATTAAAAAAAAGGAAAATTTCAGGAGTAAACATGTCGGGAGACTTGAAAAATCCTCACGAAAGTATACCTCTCGGCGAAATTTCCGCGGTCGGTGTGAGGTAGGCCCAGAAGAACGTGTTGGGATCGTTTAAAAACAATTTTAGCTCCACGATATGCTTCATCTTCATCATGATTTTGGGGTCGACATGCCAAAGAATGGCGCTTCTTTGTGATAATATGATATCGGAGAAGGTGGGGTTTTACAAAAATTCCAAAAGGGTAGAAATTTGTATCGTTAATTGGAGAGCAAATCCGATATATTCATTCCGCAGCAATTCGAAATCGAATTTGGAGGAGTGAAATAGTGAGTCGCGTAGAAGAGAACGAGAGGGACGAGTAGCGTGTAATTTTTTGAAAAAAATATTCGACGTATTCTCTCACCTAATCAATAATATAAATGAAAAATGGTTTAGGTCGCCCTAACCGGGATTTTCTTCCTGCTAGGTCTCTACATCTGTTCCCTGTCATCGACCATCGGTTCCCTGCTTGGTACACCTAGGGTTCTACAAGGAATCGCAGCCGATGGCATCATTCCAATTCTAAGGCCGCTGGCTCAGGGGGTGAGAAGTTTAGAAAATTGTCGCATTTCTTATGCTTTGATACTCCGGATATTTGAAGTTATTATTATTATTATGAAAAAGTTGATCTTCATCAAGTTTCATCGAACAAATTCAGGTTGGACCCAATGACAATCCACTTTTCGCTTGTTACGTCCTAATGGGAGTGGCTAGCGTCTTCGTGTTATTGGGAGATTTAAATCGACTGGCTATTCTATCAACAATGCCATTTTTGATCACCTACGCATTTGTCAACTATTCGTACGTTTCCCTAGCGATGAGTTACGATTTGGCGCATGTCAGCGAGGCGGCGTAAGTATTTTTTAATTCGTAATTTTGAATAATAACGTTTTCTTCAAAAAAAAATATCTATAATTTTAACCTTTATAAATAACTCTATAGAGCCTAAGTTTTGAATGTTCTTAAAATGTTACTATTTTAACTACGATTTTTATAACGCCCTAAATAATCTTTATTTACAATTCTAATGATTTCCTTCTAAAAATTACAATTTTTTACAGACCGTACTCTAAATTGATGACGTTTTCTAAAATTCAGAGCTTCGACTCTGCCGACATATGGGTCAACACCCAAGGGTGACTTGGATGAACTATTCCCGGAGAGACGGACCGTGACGATAGAATCTGGAGCTCAGGACATCGTGGGTCAGCCCGCCACTTGGTGGTCCATGTTCAGCAATCGATATATCGCCTTCGTTGGGGTAGCCTTGCTTATTTCTATTTAAATCTAGGCATTAGGGGCTCAATTATAACAATAAGAAATTGTAAATAAGATCATATGCTAATTTGAAAAATGCTTAATTCAGGAGCCAAATTATTTCAAAAAAATTGTAAAATGATCTAGTTTTAAATTTGATTCAAGTCGTTATACTTTTAGAATTGAAAAATTAGTCTCCATTAAGCGATTTGAAATGTTAAGTTTACCTAAATTTCTTAAAGTCAAATTTGAAACATTTACTTTGAACTTTTAATATTTAATTTAGTTCTTGGTAAACCTATTAATTCTCTTCCTGATCCACTTTTGGTTTGCGGTAATTCACTTCGCCGCATTAATAGCCCTCTACTATTACATCGGACGAGTATGTCCCTCTTGTAGCCCAGGTACATTCGAATTACCGTAATCCTTTTGCAACTATCATAATTTTAGGAGTCTCGACATTTTCCATCCCCCATATGTTTAGAACTGCATTTTCGAATGTTGAGAATATAGGGGCGAGTTCTGGAACTCAATGCATTTTACCGACGGTAAGGGGTTTCATATATCCGAGGGTTTTCATATATTCCTATTTTAGACATCACTATCATCCGACGTCACCACAGCCCAGCAGAACTTGGAAAATTCAGACTACCAACAGAGAAAGCCCTACCACCATGCTGAACACGTTACAAATCAATTTGATTAAAAAATCGACATTTTCAAATATCCTTATCACTGATATATATATATATCTCATCTTTATCACTGCTAATATTACCCTATTGGTCTTTTTCGGTGTATTTTCCTCTACTCTATCAAAATAATATCGATTTTAGACTAAATACAGGAAGTATTTTCGAGAAACTTGTATTCTTTTCGCTAGAAATTTCAAATAAATCTATCGAATTGTTATTCTAACAGATTATGGAAAGAAAACATCAAAATATTTTAACATTTTAGAAATAACGAATTTATTCATTTTTATAACAACAAACGAAAGGGAAAAGTTAAGAAAAAATCAAAACAACGCACGTCTTGAGGGTTTTCTGGAGGCTCTTCGAGCGAGAAAGCAACTCAGATATTCGACGGGTAGAGAAGCTGAAATAAAAAAATCCTCAGAATGTTTCAGTCTTCAAAAATTATTGAAGGAAAAAAATCCACTACTTTTCAAATTGCTAAATTTCAACTTCAAGAATGCCGTTTTAGAAATCTGCAAAAACATTTCTAAGTTTTCTCTTCGCTTTTCTAAACAATAAACGAAAATTTCTCTTCATTTTCTAAAAAGGAAATAAGAGCTTTTAACAAATTCAACTTACGACACGAATTCGCTTTCCAATGGCGTTGGGCGGGAGGTTGTGGTGAAACTTGGCTCGAACCGTGCCACCGCTGCCGTGCACGCGCGTCACGCGGCCCCAGATCGCTCGGGTGCGCGAAGCCACCGATTTACCAGGCTTCTGAATTTTTCAGATTTAGTTCATTTTACTTTGAACAGACTTCTAAAAATTGAACATAATGAAATTGATTTGGAGAAGTGTATACTAGTAATTATTTTTAAAAATATTGATTCATTTAAAGGATAATTGAAAATGATGATCTGGTTTTAAAAATCGAAGCTTCTTCAATTAAATAAGAAATTCTTACAGCGACTTTCTTGTGAGCCTTGTACAGGTAGCAGGCGCGCTTGCCGACGTAGAAGTTAGCTGCTTTCTGAAAAAAAACACTTTATTTTAGAAAGTCTTCATATTTTTTGTTTAGTTTTCGTTTTTCAATAGTTTCAGACAATAATAATCATCAAAATGGACAAAATATCGAAAGTTAAAAAATCAAAAAAAAAAAAAAAAATAATAATAATAATGAAATAAAGATTTAAAAAAAAAAAAAATGCCGAACCTGGTCGAAAACGCCCTCGAGCTTGAGCAGCGCGGTGTGCTCCTGCTGCTGGTGGTGGTTGCGGCGGTAACCCGTGAACACCCCTTTCACATAGAGGCTGAAAAAAAAACTATTTAACTCTTTAAACACAATCTATTCTTGGGCTTGGTTGTATATAAAATTAAACATTTAATGAAAAGAATATTTGTAAAAAAAGTATCTAGAAGAAGGAAGATAAACTTTTGAAAAATGTTTTCATTTTTTCCGGAAAATTTCCAATTTTACCGTCCAGCCGGCCTCGGACCGGGCTTGGCAGCAGATCTCTGTGCATCGGCCATTGCGATTTACCTGAAAATCAAGAAATTAAAAACTCGAAAAAATCGACGGAAATTCGGCAATTTCAAGACGCGATAAGCCAAGCGAAAATATGAAATTCCGATAAAAACTAGATAATTACCCAATCACCCGATTTTCAGGGCAATTATCCGAGATAATTAGGGCAATTAACGGAAATTAAATCGAGAAAGAGGAAGAGGAATCGATTTTGGGCCGAAAATAAATGCATACGCTTGTCCGGCGTTTAGCACGTTTCGCATTCGAGCGCAGTTGCCATTTGTTTTTATTCTTTCTCTTCGACCCGTTGTAATTTTCCGTTTTTCCTCGATTTTCGTGAAACTTGTTGAAATTTTCCTGGAAAATTGTCGTAATTTTGTTCTAGAACTCTGAACAGGGCATCGCTCTATCAGAAATACGCTCTTTTCCGCTATCTCGTTAAATTGAACAGAACTATGGCCCACTGTAGTTGCCACCCTCTGTAGTTCCCACACCCTCGTTTTGGAAAATAGATGGAAAAGGAGAAAAGGGTGGGAACTACAGTGGACTCAAAAGTATTGTTCTAGAAGAAGTAAAATGGACGTTCCTGGTCGTCTGAGGCCGGAGGATGCTGGTAGTTCTGGAGGGCGTCAGAACGCCTCGCTGGATTCGATCACGACCAGGAAGCCGGTGCGGCCGAACTTCGCAGAAGACGTTTATGGTGAGAAAGGTGATGCCCCGGAAAAGTCGGGGAAAACGCCCCCGACGTCATCTAATTTCGACCCGAACGATTCGGCGTTCGAAGACGAGGGCGTGGTTAGCTATTCTGAATCGCCTCTAGCTCAAAGGCGCTCCGCTAATTTATTAAAGCTACAACAGCTCAAAGGTACAATTATTCAGAAATAACGAAAATTGTAGTTGTAGTTAGAAATAAAAGGCTTTCTGTAAAATTTACCAGTTTTTTTTCTTTTCTCAGCACTACCTGACCATCCCTGGTAAATTTAAAGAAAAAATTGTCATTGTGAGCTGAAAAATTACCGAAAACCTGGGAAAATATGTCTCATCGCCATCAGACGTTGCGTAACGTTTTCGAACCACGCGCGCAGTAATCGCATAAAATGAAATAGTGTGTCTTATCGAAAGACGAAAAAGAGCATGTCTTCTTTTCGTCTCGCGAAAATATCCACTGTTTCATTTCATGCGGTTCGAAAACGTTGCAACGTCTGCTCATCATTTTAAATGAATCTTTTTTTATTTAAAGAAGCCGCACAAGGAGTCGTTGTTCCAAGGGCGGACTCGCTAGAAATGTGGCACGAATCCACAACCGACCTGGATTTCGTCTATGCCGACGCGGACTGCCTCCCAAACGAGCTAGCCGAACTCTATTCCTATTCGGAAATGGAGGATTTCGCCCAGAACACTCAGTGCTGGAGGGAGTACGCTGATAGGTGTGCATTAAAACAGCTTTTCAAAGGAGCGCACTTGTGAATGTTTTAAAACGAGGCTTTCTCGGAAATTTCAAATTCTATATTCTGGCCGTGATTAGTATCAAGTTAATCCTCACGGTATGAGCAACATGTTGGTACAAAATTTGGACTGCAGTAGCCATAAAATGATCGATTGTATGCTAATTTTCCTAGGAAAGACATCGACGCCCCTTATTACTTCTCCTCTCTCCCGCTGGCCAAGAAACAGTTCATCGTGAGGGATCTGAATGCTCGTCTGGAATCCGCAGACCCGAACATCCGACTGAATTCCGCCAGGATTTTGCTCTATTTTTTGCAGGTCGGAAAACAAATTAGCAAAAAAAATGGTAAAGTTACCATTTTTGGGTATCATTTCCTAAAATTCTTCCTTGGTACCTTTGTGGTATTCATTTTTCAAGTTCGATACCATTTAGCATATTCTAAAAATGCTGAAATTATGCTTTCTTTACCAAGTTGCTAGCCAAGTCCCAAAAGTAGTCGAGCTACCATTCTCTATACCATTTAAAGTTGCCATTCTTGGTAGCAATGTGTTACCAATTTCCAGGGCGCTCCCCTGGATTTCGTAGATGAAGACGATGGTGGCGATTTGTCGCCCTCCTCCTCGGCTCCGCCCACCTCGCCCCCCGAATCGGTCAACAAAGGCACCGGCCTGCATGAATCCGACTGCATCTTCAACGGGACGAAGAATGCGTATCTCCTCTATTCGCTCGGAAGCTATCAGGTGGGGAGATAAAGAAACTCTCCGGATATATGAAACCCACCTTTGAAAGGGGAGATATATTAAATATCTTTTTATTTTAAAGAAAACTGTATTGAAACCCTTTCTAAATTGAAAGATAGCAAAATATTCCCCTTGACTTATGATTTTCCCTGATATTTGAAATTTGATTTTAGAGGATATATGAAATTCGCTTTTTAATCTCCATATGTTTTGAGGCTCTTTCCGGCATGCTCCTCACCGAAATGCGCGCCCCGTTCGACAACGGACTGGGGGGTCACTCGCTTGACGGTCGACTCTCTAAGGCCTCCTCGAGGGACAGCAGAAGTGCTAGTAATGCGGATTTGTCGGATACAGGTAGGGGAATATATTAGACCCATGTTTAAAGTGGATATATGAAATCTCCTTCCTTGCAAAGATATACCAAATGCTTTTCAAGAGATATGGGTTTGCTTTCTGATAGAGATTATGAAATGCTGATTTTCAGAAAAGAAATTCGGCCGGGCTGCTACGTTGGCAGACAATGAGTCCTTGAGGATCACGCTGGCCGCGCTCTATCACATGGTCGAATTGATCAGGAACAGGCACATTGCCGGAAAAATTCAGACCGAGCAGGGCGACGTTCAACATCTTCAGGAGCAGTTTTTGCTTGAACTGGGTAATTTTTACGTTCTTAAAATTTGCTTTGATTCAGAAAAAATTAGAAGAATTTTCTGCATTTTTCTGTGAAGTACGAAGCGTGCTACCCTATGCATAAGTGTTTCTCCAAGTTAAAACTTGTCCCTTTTTCGGAAATTTAAGATATTTTAAAATTTGTACTTACTCCTTTTCCAGAAGAGCCCCTGGAGTTCGTGGGTCAGCCCCTTTTGGTGGTGCTTTTCGAAATGATGCCTCCTTTCTACGGTGGCACCTCGCCGCATTTTCCGATTAAAAAGGTGGGTTTTAATTTTTAAAATCCGATTTCTTATATTTTTATTTCTTTCAAAAATATGAGAAAAAAAACACATTTCAGATTCTCCTCTTAATCTGGAAAATTCTTCTTGCCACTCTCGGCGGTTGGGAGGAATTGGCTCTGGAAAAGGCCAACAAACGGGCCTCCATCAATCTGCCTGTCGTTGAGGACACCATCATGGTCGCTACGAACATGCCGAGCACGCAGTTCAATGATGGAGAGTCGGGTAGGGATATATGAGATCTCTTTTCTAGTGATATTAAGTCCCCTTTCTTTTTTTTTTTTTTTTTTTTTTAAATATATATGAAAAATTTGGGACATATCAAATCCCCTGGATGTACATGATTCCTTCCAGGAGTCCGAATGGCGATCCGAAGAAACGCTCCCACGGCGAGAATGATGTCTCGACAAATGGCCTGCGCTCAGGCAGAGGATGGCAAGGAGGACGACGATGTGGACGCTCAGCCAGGCGAGATATATGATTTCTTTTTTGGATATATGAAATCCACTTTTAAAGGAGGATTTATGAAATCCCTTTTTCTTAAAGGAGATTATATGAAATGCGCATATTTCAGCAGTCGCTTTTGATGATACGGAAGATCGGAGCGCTACGGGACAGTGCAGACAAGTGAGTGGGGATAAAACGCCGAGAGCCGGCTCACCGACAATCCAGGAGCCACCCAGGAAGAAGCTGCCTTGGTAAAATTTTTTCCAGGATTGTAAATGTTTAGACACGCGCATAACGAGATAGTGTGTCTTTTCGAGAGAGGGAGAGAGAGAAAGAGAAAAGAGCATGTTCTCTTTATGCTTTCTTCAAAAGACTTGTTATGCGTGTGTCTAAACATTTAGTCCTGATTTTTTTTGCAATATTTATTTCTTTTTTATTTTAGGAAGTCCAAAATCAGCCAGGCAGAAATCGAGGCGTTCATTCAACTTCAAAGGTGAAATTTGAATGTAGCTTTTTTGATTTTTTTTCTGAAGAACTAGAAATATCTACTGGGCTTTTATTGCAAAAAAAAACTTGACTGACTCAAAACTTTGCAGGGAGAAGTACTTCCACTACGTTTTGCCCGGCGATTCGACTTCCCTGTTCGGCTTACCACGTCCCATCCTCGCCTCCATCAACATTCAGGTAGTTTATTCGTATTTTGGGGAATATTTTATGTTTTAATGTGCAAAGATTTAGAAGACCCACCTCTACACGTCGATGAGCGAGATTCAGGTGAACATTGAAATTTTTTAAAATTCAATTTTTCACTGAAAAGCTTTTTGTGAAAATAACAGATATAAGAAAAAAGCGTCTGATTTTTGAAAATATTAAAATTCAAATAAAAAAACGAATAATTTTCAGAGAAAAGACGATGAGGATTTGAACCGATATCTTTTTTCGATGAAGGAGAAAGTCGAGGAGTCGAAAACCGAGTCTCTGTACAAACACCTCCTGCCCAAACTGACCGAGTACACGGTAGCCTTGCTGAAAGTCCTGCTCGCGGCTGCTCCTTCGAATAAAGTGAATTTTTTAAATTGTTTTTTTTCTAAAAATATCCGAATATAAAATTTTTAGAAATTCGAATATTTTGTCGCATCGTTAAACTTTCTTTAAGATTGAACGTTTTCTATAAAAATGACGAATTGGAAAAGAACGTCATATCTTCAAAGAAACCTTTCTTAAAAAGTAACAATTTAGGCCAAATCCGAAACGCTCAACATTCTGATCGACGTGCTGACGAGCGAGCACGAAACGAGCGACATTCTGTCTAATTCTATGAGTTTGGACCGATCCACCAGCAATCCCTTGGAAGATGGGGTGCGCTTGGCGATCGACATAAATCGGCATAAGGAGGTAACAACAAACTAGAATACAGTAGTTCTAATATGCAAATTTTTATTATCGTTACCTTTTGTTGCATTTTTTCGAGTTTTTCTTTTTCTGAAAACGTTTTATAAATTGCCGTATTCTTGAAAATTTATGATTTTTTTTTTATAAATTCATTTTGATTTCTATTCTAAATTCGATTTTTTTTCATTTTCAGATCATCGTCAAGGCCGCCTCGGCGATTATGATTCTAATGATCAAGCACTTCAAGTTGAATCACGTCTTCCAATTCGAGTACATCTGCCAGCATATGGTAAAATTCGAATTTTTAAAATTTAAGGATTACGGTAATTATTCTAATTTCAGGTGTACGGTAATGGAATCCCTCTGATTCTGAAGTTCTTGGATCTGCAGGTGGTGAGGCATGTCCAGTCCAGACACGAGATCTATGCCTACAACTATCCGCAGTGCATACTTCATTTTGTTAGGAATGGAGGTATTGTTTTGCTTCGATGTTCTTAAAATTTGTACCAAATTGGAATTTTCAGAGGAATGGCCAGTTCTGAACGCGGAAAACGTCGAAGAAACGACGGCGGCGGCGAAAAATGCCGTGTTTTGCCGCTGGAGAAACCTCTTTGCCCTCATCAATTTGACTAGGTAGATTTATTATTTGTCAAAAGAATTTTGATCTCTTTGAAAATGTTGGATCCCTTTTAAAAATGAACCTCTTTGCAGGGTCCTGAACAAACTTGTTAAAAACAAGCCCTCCCGAGTGATGATGCTGATGGTGTTCAAATCCGCTCCGATACTCAAACGGGCCCTGAAAATTCGATCGGTAGAAATTGAATTTTCAATTTATTTCCGTTAAGGCCTCTTTTAGTTTTTGCCCTAAGCGTGTGGTCCTTACTCTTTAGTAGTTTTCACTTCCTTTTCTGGCAAATAGCAATTCGAAGAGAAAAAAACGAGGGTAAAAACTACAAGAGGAGGGTAAAGGTAACTTTAGGGGTACAAGTATACGAGGACTAAATGAATTGTTTCAGGGGATCTTCCAACTCTACATCCTGAAGGCCCTCAAAATGCAGTCGCGATATTTGGGCCGGCAATGGAGAAAAAGCAACATGGATATCATGTCCGCGATCTACAGTAAAGTCAGGCATCGGTAAGATTTTTCCGATAGTTTGTTTAGTTTTATAAAAATAATTTTCATTCGCGACTTTTTGCAGATTAACCGACGACTGGGCGTTTGCGAATGAAATGAGGAAATCCTACGACTACCACAATGAAGAGTCGGAGCTGAAGGCTTCAGTAGAGCGCTTTCATTCCAGGTAAACAGAATCGGAGGATTACGGCAGTTTTCCTTAGGATTATGTTAATTTTTCTGGAGAGGATTGTAATCGTATTTTTTCCAGAAGGTACTCCCGCCTCTATCCCAAGCTCGCCGTCGACTTTTCTGATGGACCTCTGCCCGGAGATGACTATTTGAATAGGTCAGGAAATGTTTGACCCCTTTTCAAAATGTTTAACCTCTTATTTTAGAGTGGACCCAAAAGAGTTCTTGCCAAACGATGTTTCCGTTCATTCGGTGATCAGTGCGGCTAACATTGATCTGGGAGCAAGGTAAATTTGATCTCTTTAGAAGTTTTAATGTTGCTTTTTTTCTGAAAAAAGAAAAGATCTCTTTTCAGGTTCAAGAAAAACTACGAAGTGTGGATGGAGGAAGAGCTAATTCGGCGCCAGATCGACTGGGACAAACTTCTCGAAAACACCCAGGGCATCTGCAATAAATGACACTCTAAGAGATTCGAAATTTTTGATCTCTTTCGCGGAAATCTAGGAATGATGATCTTTGCAATTATATTATTTATTTATTGCGCTTTAAGAATGGAAGCAACCACCAATTTGTATTTTAGGTCATACATCTTTTATCTTATGTCATAGTCTCAGAAATAAAATTGAGGATGTTTAAGTCGTTTCTTTTCATTTTTGGATTTCACATCTGTTTTTACAGCTAGATATCTTCCGAAAATTGATTCCTTTTCTTGTTTAATTTCAACAGTTTTCAGATTTATGAAAAGCGTCTGGAAACCAGTGAAAAATGTGTGTGGACTTGTACAGATTCGGTAAGACTTGGAAGAGAAAGCGAAAAAAATCGAAAAGAATAAATTTTCAGATTTATGAATGTCTGCCATACGGGCGCTTCTTTCGAGGCGAAAAAGCCGACTCCGAATTTCGAGGATCTACTCAAGGAATATTCGCAGCGATACTGGGATGACAGTTTGAAAGACGATGATTCGAAGGTAATTCAAATTTTTATTGTTTTTCTAAAATTTTCAAATATTTAGGTAGCCGAACTCTACCACGGCCTGGTATCGGGAAGTAGATCGGCGTTGGCTTCAAGTATAACCCTGGTAGAATCAAGAAACCCCACAAAGCGAGCCAGGGGGAATCTATTGTTGAAGGTGAGCTTTTGAAAGAAGATCAAATTTTTTTGGTAAAAAATGCGATTTTGAAACTGTTTAAAAGAATATATTTTTTTAATTTCATTTTTTCTAGAAAGTCCTCGACATGGAGCGCAAGAAATTCCTCGACACCGGCTGGAAATCGATGATTTTTCGAGTCGGTTCGTTTTTCAATGTTTTTTTTTCAAACTTTTCAAAAATAATTTTTTTAGGAATTTCCGGAAGCCCAGGTGTTGGCAAATCGTCTTTCATTGAGGCACTCGGAATGGAGTTGATTACGAAGAGAAATATGAAGGTAAAACGATTTCTAATTTACCCTAAATTTCTTCAAACTTATCCTCAAAATTTTCAAAACCTACCTCTAGAATTGCTTGAACTAGCCCTAGTCGTTCAGGTAGCCGTCCTTACCGTCGACCCTACGAGCGCTATGACTGGGGGCAGTCTTTTAGGAGATTTGACCAGGATGCAAAACTTGTCCATCAATCCTAGGTACTCGATTTTTTTTATTGATTTTGATGATTTAAAAAAAAAAAAAAAATTCTTGTGATTTTCAGGGCCTACATCCGACAATCGCCTACTAGTGGATGCGTGGGTGGGGTTACGAGGTGATATTCTTTAAAACCTTATCAGTTTGACCAGAATCTTTTATCACACTAGTAAGAAATCTTATATTATATATATATATATATATGAGACGTTATTCGTAAAAATCGAGTTTTTTATAAAGGGGGGTGGTACCCAAGGAGTTGACTCTCAAATTTTGAGCTGATTTTTTGTTCCTGGGGGTTTTCGACTACGCTGATGACGAATCTGACGGTTAAAATCCGATCCGATCACTTGTTCCGCCTGTTCCGGAAGGTCCGCATACGGTAGTTCCGAAAATTTCTATTTTCGTTATTCTGCATGGGAAAAATTCAACTTTGGTATTAAAATGCTCACAGAGACCAGCTGAGCACAATTCTGAAAAGATCTCGTCGAAATGACACCGAATAAGGAAGTTATGATGAACATAGTAAAACATGTGGAAAATGTCATATTGATTTTTCGCGTTTTTTTATTTTTATTTTTTTTAAAGTGCCAGGTTCCATGAGTTATTTATACTCGGAAGTAGTCCAAGTCTTCTAGTTTCTGAAACACTTGACCGTTTTCCTATAGACTGCCCGCTAACGAAGAAATGCCACTTCTCCAATGAGTTGTCATGGCTCACTTTTGCCTAGTTTGATTTCAAAAATTCATAACTTCCATAATTCTAGACCAAATTCGGACATTCTTTTTTTATTGAACAGCATTTAATCCATAGATTATTAGGCAATAAAACAAGAATTTTTCGAATACCAGTTTCTGCAGAAGTGCGCACTTTTCGCGTCTTCATTGCGTATTTTTCAACCTGTCCTGGGTTTACACGTAAACGACGTTGAAAAAATTCGTCCTTCCAGTATTTTGCGTAGATGAACATGGTGAACAAATTTGTTCCAGGATCGATCTCGAATTCGCATTAGTATGAGCTCTAGAATTTTTTGAAGTGCGACAGTTAAATTCAGCATAATGTCCTTTTATACGTTATTTTCAAAAAATGATATTTTCCTATATTTCTGACAAAATCTCATGATTATTTTTTTATTTTGTAGATCTTGAGTAGGAGAATAAATTCTAAATATAAAGAAAATTTTTAGAAATTAATTTTGGCGGGAGAAATTAGCCTAAGTTACCCTATATACCCATACTGTGTTTACAAGGATAATGAGAGTTAAAGTCGGAGTTTTCCATGAAATCTTGTAGAGCTCTTCAAGTTGATCAACTTTGTTCCAGAACTTATTCTAGAATGTGCATACACAGAGAGATATGAATTTTTGAAATTTACTGCCCTAAAGGCACTTTGCAATAATTAGTCATTGAACTTCAAAAAATTCTAGAGCTCATACTAATGCGAATTCAAGATCGATTCTGGAACAAATTTGTTCACCATGTCCATCTACGCAACATACTGGAAGGGCGGATTTTTCCAACGTCGTTTACGCGTAAACGCAGTACGAGTCTAAAAGTACGCAATCAAGACGCGAAAACTGCGCATTTCTGCAGAAATCGATATTAGAAAAATTCTTGTTTTATTGCCTAATAATCTATGGATTAAATGCTGTTCAATAAAAAAAGAATGTCCGAATTTGGTCTAGAATTATGGAAGTTATGAATTTTTGAAATCAAACTAGGCAAAAGTGAGCCATGACAACTCATTGGAGAAGTGGCATTTCTTCGTTAGCGGGCAGTCTATAGGAAAACGGTCAAGTGTTCCAGAAACTAGAAGGCCCAGGCTACTTCCCAGTATAAATAACTCGCGGAACCTGGCACTTTTAAAAGATAAAAAATTTAGAAAAGAGAAAAATCGATATGCTATTTTCCTTATGTTTCATTATGTTCATCGTAACTTCTTTATTCGGTGTCATCTCGACGAAATCTCTTCAGAATCGTACTCAGCTGGTCTCTGCGAGCATTTTGATACCGAAGTTGAATTTTTTCCATGCAGAATAACGAAGATAGAATTTTTCGAAACGACTGGATGCGGACCTTCCGGAACAGGCGGAACAAGTGATCGGATCGGGTTTTAACCATCAGATTCGTCATCAGCGTAGTCGAAAACCCCAGGGACAAAATATTAGCTCGAAATTTGAGAGTTGACTTCTTGGGTACCACCCCATACTCGATTCTTACGAATAACGTGTCATATATATATATATCATTTGCAAGAAAAACTGACATGGGAATTTCCAGGGGCACCCACGAGGCCATCGTTCTTTGCGAGGCCGCGGGCTATGACATCGTCCTGGTGGAGACTGTCGGGGTGGGCCAGTCGGAATACGCAGTGGCTGATATGTGCGACATATTCGCCCTCTTGCTATCCCCAGCACATGGCGATGAGCTGCAGGCATGACTATGCGGTTAAATTGCAGAAAGACCACGCCCATTATCGATTTTTTTTCCCTTATAGTTCTTCTCTGTACACAAATGGTGATCCTGTAGTTTTTGAATTTTAAAAATTAGCATACATTTTTCGCGTATCACACTTCTGGGCAGAGATTGAGAATGTTTTCTTTCAGATCGAGGAAAATAACAATTAGATGGTCCAATATTATTGCAATCTAAGCCCCCCACCCCTTATCGATTTATATTTCAGGGCGTGAAGAGGGGAATCATGGAGCTGAGCGATTTGCTCGTGGTCACGAAAGACGACGGAGATTTGAAAGCAAAAGCTAAGATAACCCAGGCGGAATACATCTCGGCGTTGAAGTACATGCGCCCAAGGCTGGAGACTTGGAAGCCAAAAGTGTGATATTGTTTCTTATTTTCAAGAAAAACTCTTGATTTAACAAATGTTTCTGTAGAAAAGTTTTTTTAAATTACAAATTTGTTTATTAAAGAATTCCAGGTTCTCCGCTCTTCAATCCACGACGAAAAGTCGGTATCCCATGTGTGCGATGAAATGTTCAAGTTCAGGGATACTGTAGGCGAGACGGGAGAATTCGTGAGGTAAAGAAAAATTGTTTGGAAAATTCCAACCATTCAAAAGATTGATGTGTCTTGTAGGAAAAGAAACGAGCAACTATCGAAGTGGATGTGGACCTATGTCAGGGATGAGATCGTGGCCCTATTCAAGGAGCATCCCCAAGTCGCTAGAAATGTGAGATATATGAAGTCCAGGTTATGCGAAATTCGGATTTTCAGATTCCCACCCTCGAGTCCCAAATCCAAAAAGGAGTGATCACCCCCGGGATGGCCGCCGAGTCATTAATTAGAACGTTCTTCAAAGTCTAGCAACTAGAAAAATCGTAGAATTTTCCAAGTTTTTAGCCATTTTTGCTTGTAGGTGTAGAAATCGGGTTCTTTTTCCCTGTAAAGTGATCTTGTTTTTGTAAATTTGTGCTAGAATCTTACAGGTATTTTTGAATTACCTCTTTCAGGATAATGTAGTTTTAAAATGATGCATCGTTAGAAAAATATTAAAATTGCGTTTTTCAACGTTTCACTGAAAAAGTAGTTTTCATACTCTGCTCTGCGTTTAGAGCGTATCTCATCGATCAATCTCGAACAACCACTTGTTTTTTCGTTATTTTTATTCACCTTTCCCAAAGGTTACTGATTTTCTCCCAAAATTATCGGCTTTTTTCCAGATCAGCCTAGAAAATGTCGCAGGGTGGTTCTGACTCGAAGACCCGTTTCACGATCGACATCTCCAAGAGGGTGTCCAAGTGCCAGAAGTGCAAGAACAGCATGGACAAAGGGGTGAGTTCGAAAAAGGGGACTAGACTCAAGAAATTCAAATATCTCGCCTACTTTTCCTATACGATGTTATTTTTTACATTTTCTGAGAAAAAATCGATAAGGGGCAGGATTTGGAAAGGCGAAATCAATATGGGCGCGGCTAAAATGCAATTATATCTCAGTTTTACCGATTGTTGTTTTTTCAGTCCCTCCGCATCGCGAAAGTGGTGCCGAACTTCTGGGTGGCGCAGAAACGCGACGCGAAGGGCGAGGGCGGCGAGGACAAGACCGTCCCCGACATGAAACAGTTCCACCACGTTAACTGCATCTTTGAGGTGATGATGGCGGTAAGTAGATCAGAAATTGAGAAGATCTTTTTCGAGCAAATTTGCTGCAACTTTTTCGAAAAATCACACCCACACCCGCGGGTTCTTGTTTACAAGTCTGTTTTCGGGAAGAGATTATTTTTCGTGTAAAGTTTAAGATTTGGAAAAAGATCACAAATTTAAAAGTATTAATAAAAAATTTAGGCTCGTCTCACGACCAAAGTGATCGAGTCTTCTGATGATTTGGAGGGCTGGGATGAGATCTCGAAGGAGGATCAGGTAAAACTAGATTATTTACAAAAAATAAGGGCGCTAACAAAGACGCCATAAAAAATATAAGGTGCCAAAAAACGATAACGCCTTTTTTAATAATTTTAAGTATGATGACGGTATAAAATGCGTCTAAAATGACGTCAATTGTTTTGCAGAAGCAGATCCAGAAATTCATCGACGATCTGGTGGAGCATCGTGAAAAGAAGGCGGGTGGCGATGGGAGCGGGACCAAGAAAAAGGCCGCTGTGAAACGCAAGCCTGAACCGGAATCGGATGAAAACGAAGCCGCCACCAGGTCGCCGGAAAAGAAGAAGAAGCAGGTAGTGAAAATTTCACTTTTCATCTAAAAAATTCTATACTTGGTACTTATTGAATTTTTTTATTTAAGACAAATTTTAACTAGCTACCCTTTTAAAATGCTTAAATTTCATTATTTCAGGAAAAAGACGAGGAAATCCCGCCTAAATCCAAGAAAGCCAAGAAGGAGAAAAATGGGGACAAGGAGAGAGTTAGTTCATTTTTGGTGAAAGTTTTTTTATAAATGACTTTTTAGGAAACTTCTAAGACTCCGGAAAAGAAGCCCAAAAAAGAAAAGGAGGGAAAGAAGAAATCCCAGGACAAGGAAAAGGAAGAGAGTAATGATGACTTTGACATCGAGGATCTGAAGTCCAACGGCTTTGCCGAGGTACGGCAATTTAGAAGTTACAGTAATCCTCAGAATTAGACTAAAGGGCTTACAGTAATCCCCTCAAAGTTTTAGTTCATCAGACTGTGCGTGGAAATCGGCAAGGAAAACACGAATGCAAAGAAGACGGAGATCATCAAGAACCTCATCAACGGAGGTAATTAAAAAACATTTAGAAGTTACAGTAATCCTTGAAATAGCGCAATTCCTAAAAACTCAGAAGGCTACGACGGCGACATCGTGCAGATTCTGTCGATGCTGCTCGTCAACAAGTCGGATGGTCTCAGCCGCATCGACGATAAGAAACTCATCCACCATTTTTGCGAGGTAAGCCATGCGGATTTATTGCAACTTAAGTCGCATCCCTCTTTAGCTCCACCCATTTTTCTCTAAAATGGAAAAACCTGCCTTTATATATTGGAAGAAACAAATTTCTATTTGTTCGAAAAGTGAAAACCCTGCAGCAGCATTCTTGCAAAAAATAAGCCCCGTTCACTTTCAGACTTGCGAATGGGACGAGAGCGAATTGATGAAGAAGTTGGACGAGGAAAAGGATGTCTCCAAAGTGATCGTCGAGAAACTCAAATCTGATGGATTGGTTCCCGAAACGCCGGAAAAGTGGAGTGTCCACAAGGTTGGCAGATTTTCTGTTAGTTTTGGGAGGATTTTTTTCCTCATATTTTGGGAGCGTTTTGAAGTTTCGGGGATCTTGGAGGACATTTTTCGGGAACTAAAATTACTAAAAATGTTCAGGTTCACCGCTGGCTGGTGAAATTCGACGATGCGAGGAGCAAAGATGAGCCCACAGAGAAACTGCTCAAGTTCGTCATCAAGCGGTAGGCGTGCGAACTTAAAATTCTCAAATTTTCACCCTTGCCCTCTTTCTCTTCAAAAACCACCCCATTGTTATTTTTGAAAAGAAAATCATATTTTCATAGACAAGTAACTGATAAAGAAACAAGTAATGGAATTTTTATATTGTTAATCAATAAAGAGAGTGGATTAACCAAAAATGCAAATTTCATTTTTAGCCTCTCCACCAAGGAGATGAAGCACGTGGTTCGTCTGATTCTGAAGGATCTGGACATCGGAGCGACGACTGAAGTGGTTTTGGGCGCCTTTGGAGAGAACGCAGTCAAGGATTACGGTGGGCAAAATCTCATGCTAATATTAAAATTTCAAAAACAACACGATTAGCCTCTTTCCCTTTTCCTTGTCTTCTCTCCGTCTCTCCTCGCCCCTTTATTTTCTCGTCTTGCGTTTACAATATTGACTTGAAAACATGATTTAGTGGGTAAGGGCGTGAGTCTGGACAAAATCGTGGCCAAGTACGGACCCAAACTCGACTAGGGACACAAAATGGAGGCCTAGAAGTAGAGGAAGTTTTCTGGGTAGGTATACCTGCCTTGAAAAATTTAATTGATTTTTTATTTGAAGCAAGTGCACATGTATTTTTTGAGAAAACGAGTATTATTCTTTTGTTAATAATGGTGTCTTTCAAGTTGAAGCTTTTTTTTAATCATAGAAACATTTGATTCTCATTATTCTCATGCGGTGGAAATATTATTCTTACGGTGTTTTTTTTTCATTTTTACCCTCTAGTCTTAAATTTTAAGAAAAATGCATATTATATCGTTAGAAAGGCTGAGTTTTGAATCGATTTTTAGGTCAAAATTGACATTTTTTAAAATTCTTTAAGTCATTGTTTTACCTCTTTTGTTGTTGCAGAAATAAATATTGTTGTACATAATTTTTTTCTCGATTTCGTTGCTATTTTCACAAGTTTGGGACTTGGTGATACAGTATTTCGGAGTTCTTTTTTTAATTACCTGTTTTTTTTATTTTTTAGAAAAATGTTCGTAGAAACATGGCTACCCTCGATATTTTCTTCGAGACATCGTATGCTTCATGCGTCAATCGTATTTTTCCTGATACCGTATTTTTACAGGTATGATTTTGATTTTTTGAAAGATGCAGTAATTCTTGAAACTGTTGAAGAAAGGCAATGATTTGCTCAACTTTGTTAAAGTACCATTTCTAAGAAATGAAATGACTAGAGTAAATTTGATTATTTTTGAAAGAAGGAAAATTACAACAACTTTAAAACGAAAGGGAAATGCTACAGTAGTCTTCAATTTTCTGGATATACAAGGTTATAGTCATCCATTTGTTAAATTGTTCAAGTTTCAGCTACTACAACGATCAGCACCGTCTGAATTCCTACTCAGTCGAGCAAGCCATGTCTCTTGCTTGGGAAAGAGCGATCGTTCGGCCTTCGACGGTGTTTAAGAAAGTCGTGGTTGGGTAAGATTATCATTTTTGTTCTAGCTTCTAAAAATACGTAAACACTTTTTCTTAAGAAATAAAGATAAAGTTTTAAATCTATGCTGACTGAAAAGTATAAAGTTTAAAATTATATTAAAAATAACAAAAATCATTCGAAGTAAAATTTTAGATAAGATATAAATTTTCAGATTCAACTGCAACGTGGACTTAATCGTTCCGGGAGTGCATCTGGTGGATTTGTTGAACACGACGGTCGCCAAGGACCAGGATCACGAAAATATCCAATCCTTAGAGGACCTGCACGAGACTTTCGCGCATTTCTTCAAACGGGGCGCCGCTGCGGAGAGGCATCTTATTTTACGACATTTTGAAATTCAAGAAAAAAGCAATGAAAACTATGAAAGGATGAATTTTTTATAAATTCCTTTAAAATTTTCCAGTTTATATATGCAATGCTAAATTGAAGAGAAAAATTAGAGACGACTTCCTGTAGATTAAAAAAAATTTAATTCCTTTTTTATTTTCTAAAAATTGAAATTTTCAGATACATGGCCGATGAAGAGCAATTTCGAATTGTGGTTAAACAAGCCGAGAATTTTCCGAGGGCCCATCATCATATTGGAGGCAACGCCGCTTTGATGGCGGATAGGTACATTTCTTAATTTTTTTAAAAAATGTTCTTAATTTTTCAATTTATTCGAATTTTTCAGAATAGCGACAATGTTCCCGAGCACGGACGTGCATTTGGTTGGTCCCATCGGCCCGCGAGCCCAGGCCCTGTTGCATCCATCTGTGAAAAGAACCAACTCGACCAGGATTGTTAAGGCTCGTTCAACAAATTTTTGATAAAAATATAAATTTTGCTTAGGAAATGATAAGATTTTATAAACAACATCCATAAACTTGTTGATAAAGTGATAAGAATTTTCCAGGACGAGCTCCATATCATCATGGAATACCGTCAGGGAGAAATTCTAGGTGATTGGGTGGCCCCTTCGAGTAGCAGGTTTATCACCAGTCACGATCATTATAGGTACTTTTTTAGTGATTTGACCAAATAAATTGATGAGGGAAAACTTTCTACCGTAGTCTTTTATCTATCTTTCGCTGATAAATTGATAGAAATTTGATAAGAAACTTTCCTACTGCGACTTTTATTTTTCTATTCAAATTAAAAGTGGCGAATGTTCAGCGGGTCAACGATAGTGATGGAAATGTTTTTCAAGGCGACGAGCCAATTCAAACCCGAACTTGTCATTATCACCGGCATTCATTTATTGGAATTTCAGGTTAGAAAATCTGAAAGTAAAAAAGAACTAATTTTTACAAATTTAAGAAAAAAGAAATCCGGCTTGAAAAACTAAGGATGATCAAGCGAAATTTGATGCAAATGAACCCGAAAATCCCGGTTCATTTGCAATTGGGCAGTTTAGGAGACGCTCAGTATCTATTGGAGATCGTCAACAAGGTTTATTTTAAATTCATAAAACGAATACGATAAAAACTAATGAGGAAAATGGTAGTAGTGGGGTTAAATAATTAGTCAATTTTATTCGATACTGCCATACTACTTTTATTAAGGGCCTTTTTATTTATTTTTTAATTTTAGGTTCTACCTTACGTGGACTCTCTAGGCCTGAATGAGCAGGAATTGTCATTTTTATCCCACGTTACGAACGGGCCTCATATGGAGGCCTACCCAGTACAAGCGGGAACGGTTCATGTTCATAAGGTTGGAATTTTGTATTTTAATATTTTTATTATTTAACTTTAGGTAGTAGAAATGCTGCATTGGATTCTGAGGACCTTCGGGAAACCAAGCGGACAAAATTCGGACCCCCAAAAACAAGGATATCGACTGCAAAGAATCCACTTTCACTGCCTGACTTATCATATTATGGTATGATTTTCTTTTATATCTTTAAAAATTCTTTAATTTTGGGTTGATATCAAATTTGTTACAAAGAAAAATATTTAAAATTTTTTGAATTTACCCAAAAACTGAAGAATTTCAGGTAAGTATCGGCACGGACTGGACTAACTCAGCTGCGGGGTTAGCGGCCGGCGCTAGAATAGCCGGAAGAATGTCCTGTAACTTGAATCAGCAGGTAATGCATCCTTAACTATCCATTTAATTGCCCTAATTATCCATAATTATTCAGGCCAACATCGAAACTGACCTCTTGGAAATTCGCATGGCTCCTACGATCACTTTGGACCGGACCTTGAATAAAGTCTACCACTTTGATCCTCATAAGTAAGGAGTTTTTATTTTACCAAAAAAGGATTAAATTTAAAATTTCAAAAATTGAACTCACTGACTTTGAAAAAGTGGGAGGAGATCTTAAAGTTTTAAAAATTTTAGCCCTATGGCGTCATGGATGAGAGAAGATATGCTCTTTATTTTTACGCCGGTTTTGGTTTGTCGTTTCCCGACTAAAACTGTAGGAGTGGAGGATGCCATTGCGGCAACAGGATTGCTATACTCGCAATTTTACAAGTTCGATACAAAAATCCGATGGTAATATTCGAATTTTGCATATTTCATGCGGATTTTTATGTAATGACCTCATTTTGTAGGTATTATATTGGCCATATATTCACTTCGTTTAGATTTTTTGTAGATTGAAACTCGGGTATGCTTGTAGATTTGTTTATACTGTAATCCTGCGAATTTGGGATTACGTTAATTTTACGAGTAATCTTGACCAGAGCTATATAGGGTCGCTAAGGACAAAAATTCTTATGCATTCAAATTTTTTTATTTGTAAATTTTGTACGAATAAATGTCTTTGAAAAAGCACTTTTTCTATTTTTACAGTTGTCATCTGCAAATACTTTCATCTCTTAAGATTTCATTTTTTCTTAAAATGAATTTTTAGATGTACCGCTCAGCTTTGGAGACTTTTTCCGGGAGAATTCCGGTTTCGGCCGCTCGTAGGCTCATCAGGAAATTTCGGAATGGTGAGAAAATTGGCATAATTAAAAATATCAATCTTCATAAGTAATGTTTTTTTAAATCCACATTTTCAAAAGTAACTGAAAAATACTGGACTTTTCAAAGGATGGAGTTAGTAAAAATGTTAAAACACCGTACTCTTTGTAAAGAGCCGAAAATAATTAAAATATGAAAAGATACTGTAATTAAAAATACCGTCTTCTGAAAATTGACGTCGGTAACAATTCAGAGAACCAGAGTCTCCTCGATGAAGCTTGCACTTTTCAAGACGTCGCCGGTGTTTTGGCTAATCCTGTCACAAAGCTACCGTATCCCGAAAAGGTAAGCAAAAAAGGATGGGGCTTGGGGAAAAGGGCGGATTTAAAAAGAAAAAAAAAGTAGGGCAGATTCTATTTAAAACTAGAATTTTTTATTTTAGGAAGTTAAACACCATCTGGAAAAGACGTCGCGCGAACTTCTAAATGAGACGAGGAAGCAAAAGTGGGGATTTAAGAATTTTAAACTCGGAGAGATGAAATCCAATTTTTAAATTTTATATCTCAACCAAATTTTGGTCCTATCTTTCAACACAGTATAGGATTTCATATTTCATATATCTTTTTAAAATAAAGTTTGATATATCTGGATATATGAAATCTCGATTCTTTCAGGTTTATGAACAAGCGCAAGTCCAATGAAATCCTATTCGACCATATCCCCATTGAAGAACAAATCATTCTCCTGTTTCCCGGTCAGGGCGCTCAGTTCGTCGGAATGGGCAAAGCGGTAGGCGATCGATAGGAGGCGGGGCCAATTTTTATAGTTTTGACGCATATTTTTCAGCTGATGGATTGCCAACAATCAAAAGAAATTTTCGAACGAGCCTCCGAGATTTTGGGCTACGATATTTACAGAGTTTGTGTGGAGGGACCGAGTTCTAAGTGAGTTTTAAGAAAGAATAGGAATTAGATAAATTTTCAGATTGGAGCAAACCCTCTACTGTCAGCCGGCAATTTTCGTCTCTTCGGTGGCAGCTTTTGAAAAACTGAGGAAATACGAGAAGGAAGTCGTTCCTGAGGTGACTTTAAAAGTATATTCTAAATCGAAACATCGCTTTCTCGGATTTTTATGTTTTTTTTTTTTTCATTTTTTGCATTTTTAGGATTTTGACGACAAAGTAACGCATGTTGCCGGGTTCAGCGTCGGTGAGTACGCTGCAATGTACGCGGCCGGAATGATGAGTTTTGAAGATGGTAAGTTTTTAGCATTTTTTTGAAAGAAAAACACAAGTTGATCTTTACCAATTTTCTTCTCAAAAATGAGAAACATTTCGTTTCAGCCGTTAAAATAGTGGACGTTCGGGCGAAGGCGATGCAGAAGTGCAACGACCTAACCAGGGCAGGGATGATGACTGTGACGGTGAACGCGAAATCGAGACTCGAGGACGCTCTCCATGACGCCATTAACGCTGTCCGGTAATTTTTTGTTTGTACTTTTCGAGCGTCTTTTTAGAGTTGAATGATGCCAGTAACGCCTTACTAAATCTAGATTATTTTGATGTTCAGTTCGACCAACGAAATAGGCATTGCGCAGGTGGCGAACTATCTGTATTGTGGAGTGCGAGTTATCGGCGGGTCGGAGCTCTGCCTACAGTATCTCGAGGAGAACCAGAAGCTCTACGATATTACTGTAAGACAAAATGCTAATTTTTGGCAGTTTTTGATTCATTTTAGTAAAAAATACAAATTCCTACATTATTACCGTAAATTTATAAACAAAGAATACCGTAATTTTAAAAGTTATTTTCAGGTGATGAAAAGATTACCCGTCTCCGGCGCTTTTCATACGACCCTCATGGCCTCGGCTACGGAAGAATTGAAACAGGTGGGATATATTAAATTCCTCTTCTTTGAACATACGGAATCCCCTGTTTTCAGGCGCTAATCGGCGTGAAGATCAACCCACCAAAGTGCAACATTTACTCGAACTACACCGGCGCGCTGTTTCCCGCTAAAAACGTATCATTTTTGGAAAACGTCGTTGGGAAAAGTTAGCATATTTCAGATGGAAATACGGAAAGCCATTATCGAGCAGATTTCGAATCCCGTCAAGTGGGAGCAGATCCAGCAGATCCTGTTCAGGAAACATCAGGTTGTCGAGAATAAGTTGCCAAAATACAATTTTTCGAAGATCGGCGATTTATGGAATTATTTCAGGACTACAAATTTCCCCGATTTATCGAGGTCGGACCCGGAAAGCAGCTCGGAGCGATGCTTTTCAAGACCAGCAAAAAGGCGTACAAAACCTACGAGCACTTTTCTTGCTGATCTTCTATTTTTCACGCTTCTTGTTGATTTTTAGAAAACGTGGGTCTTCTACTTTTAATTGATCAAAGAAAAAATTATGTGTTTGGTTTTAAGATGGACTTCTATTTTTACATAACTCTTTCTAGGGTCAATTAGAATAACATTTGTTATAGTTCTCGTTATTAGAATGTTAGTTATTTGATTTGAGTTCGAATAAATTTTAGTTCTATATAAAAGTTTATTCAAAATAAATTAAATCTCAGTGAAATTAGTATAATAAGTGAAATCGTGATTGGTAGATTCAACCATGCAGATCCTGTACTTCCATGATGAAGTGTGTGAGATATGGGCATGCGCCTTCTTAACGATAAAAGAGATTTACAAGAGGCTGGCAGTTGATCCGAGATACCGAGCTGAAAACTTGGAGAGATATATGAAATTTAAAATATGCGCATACCTGAGACCAGATATATTCAGGATTTGGCAATTTTGAACAAATATTACGAATGATAACATATGAAACCCTTCAATATAAGTCATTCTAATTGATGATATGTGTTAAAATACTGGAACAAAGATTGAATGTCTTATATGCAAGGTTTAGACATTGATATATTAAATATATAAAAGATGTATAAAGCAAAAACCCGTACCTGAGAATATAGTTCTTCAAAGGAACTGAATCCGACGGTTATGAAGCGAAGCATCATCATTGCGGCCTGCTCGCCACAGGCAATTCGCGTTACCGGCTCAACGCAATCGATCATTTCTCCGAGACGCCTGAAATTAACATAAATAAAAGATGACATACAAAATATTCAAATTTAAATTGATATATACGATATTCTAGAAGATATCAATTGAATTTGATATTCAAGCATAAAAGATAAATTGGTTATGACATCTGAGAATACGAAGTTTGAATATCTAAGTCGATGTTTATTTTAAATGTTAACTTAATTTCGAATATACCTGCACAGAGTCTCAAAATGATTCCTCAGATTATGTTGCTCCTTTTTCAGCACTGTCACTGAAAACGTATTCGATGCATCCAAAGAGGCGTTAATCTGAGATCGGCACTGTTGAAGTGCGACCTTTTCGTGTCTAAACTGATCTCTTTTGGAAATTTTTGATCTCTTTTCAAGTTATTTCCATGAGGCTCAGCTTTTAAAAGCCAATCTTTATCAAAATTTGATCTTCTTCTCATTTTTCTAGATTAAGACATATTTTTTCGTTTTCTCAAGTCCTCTAAAGTTCAATTTTCTCCATGTGTTTTTGTCGATTTCGATAAATTGAGGCCCTTTCATCTCTCTTCTCTCATTTTTCTAGGGTTATTTCTCAGGCACTCATACTTCGTGAGCTCTTGAAATGCCTTGAAAGGCGCTGATGATGAATAAGTTAAATCTCTTTTGAAGTAACCCCTCTCCCCTCCTCTTTGCTTTTGCCTTAGGGCCTAACTCTTGGCGTAGTCCATAATATGCGCACTGAATGGAAACCGAAAACTTGGTGGTATTATTAATATGGATTTATAAGGATACGTGAAAAACAACTTACTCCGCCAGGCAGGGAAGAGATTTGAAAAATTCTGAAAATAAACAAATTTTTATATCTTAGGTTTTTAAATATAGTTATATTTTGTATAATAACAAATTGGATTTCATTCATATTCTATTAAGGAATTTCATATATCCCCGATTTGAAGTATTCTAACTATCAATATCAAAGGTTTTTGAATCAATACGACACCCTAAAATATTAGTTAGGGGGTTTTATTTTATATTTTGTATATCCCTAAAATTCGAAAGTAATTGATTAAGCCCTAGCCCTAAAGATTTATGATATTCCCTCTTTAAAAGGCAGACTTCATATGTCCCCTTTCCCGAAATTGTGACGATTTCCCTAAGGCGTCATAAATGTTGGACCCTGGATTTAAGCAAGAAGATTTAAGAACTTTGACAAATTGATAGCTCTTGGTTTAAAGCCTCTAAGCTTAGGCCTCGAATTCCCATATATCCAAGGTCAGAATAATTGCCTATTTCCCAGGAACTTTCGAAGAAAAAATAAAAACAAAAAACGATATTTTTAGAGGAAATATAAAATTTTTGAATATAATAAAACGCTGTTTTTATTTGAATGATGAAATTTTTAATTTCAGAATCTTCCTATTCAGACTTTTCAAGAGCTTTTAGAGCCTAGCTTATTCTTTTTCGGGGAAAACTTTACCAAATAAGATGAGCCATTTTGGTAATCGGTTCCGACGGCTAAATTGTCTTGCCAAAACTTAACACTTAGCGCAAAGATTGGACGAAAGGTTTGCAAGTTAATGAAATCAAATTACCGAGAAATTCGCATGGGAATTGGTGAATCACTCTGTGAAATTGTGAAATATAAAACTATTAAAATAAAAATATGAGGATCAGCGTTTTCTTAAGCTATCTTATATTGTCATTGCTTAAACTATAAAATTTTCTAAACCAATTACTTAATAAAATAATCTTTAGATTTAAATTATATATGATGAAGATGAGCTTTATTTTAAATCTCACCTTTCCTATGTTCGATACAAATAAACCGGATTCCAGCATAGGTTTGTCGAATCCTGGCTGAGGTATCGGATTGCCGCTCACACGAAGCCAGACACTCATCTACATGGACGTATGCGCTGAAATTATCAAAAATTAGGCTCCGCCCACTTTTAACACTCGTGGACATTATTCCAATTCACTTAATATCAATTTAGAAAAAAGATATTTATGTTTAAAATAATATTCTACTGAATGAGAATAGTCCAAAAACTTTTTTTAATTTTATCTATGAAGTGGGCCAATCTTAAAATGATTTTTCTTTTAATAGAAAATCTGCATTTATGTAATCATTGTTCTTTGGCCTAGAAATTGTCTTTAACTATACATTTTTCTTCGATTAATAAAATTGCTATTCTTCGATATTTATTATCTAAATTTCTCAAAACTAAGGTTTACTGTATAATACACAGAGGGCTCAAAACTTACTCGCAAATCGATGCAAAGCTCTTTTCAGTGATTCGCGTATCGGAGGAAGCGCCGATCAGTTGATTCAGCGACAGCTCGCCCATTCGCTCGCTCTGCAGCAACGGCGTATTTTCCAACGACTAGAAATGCACCCGAACAAAATTAGGCCAACTTAGGAACGCATGCAGAAAACACCAACTTTTCAGTCTCAGGAACTTAAAGCAGGTTGCCGAACCAACAAAATATTAATTTTTAAACTTAAAGTATGACCTAGAAATGAAATTTTGTTGCTGAAGCTTAAACTTTAATTCTTAACACAAAGATAGATTTTGAAGCATAAAGTATAATTTAAGATAGACTAAAAAATGTTTTTTTTCTAAAAACTTAAACTAGAAATTGCCGAAACTTAGGAAACTGAAACTTTCACTCCAGAAGCAAGCTTTATTCGTACCCTTTGCATTTCAGCGATACATGGTTCAACACAGTCCGCGCCGCCGGGTAAAGCAGCCAGAGCGATTTCTCGAGCTGAAAGAAGATTTATACATTCAGAGACTTCATATACAGAAATAAATCCACTATTTCGTACCTGTTGTGACTAATAAAGATATTAAAAAGAAGCACATTTTAGTAATAATCTATCTTTTAAAATTTAGACATTTTCTCGAATACATTTGCAGATTTTTGGGAGCAGCATGAAAGAAAAGCTTTCCGGACAAATAGGGCTCTCCCAAAGCTCTATCTCTCGCCTTTAGGAAGAGTTTTGACTCCGCCCACTTCTCCTTAGGAAATTCTCCCGAACTATGGACGCACGTCTTGATCCCGATAATGAAAAATGATTTTTTGAATTTCGGAAAAATAATAGGTAGGTTCACCGGGGGTAAAGTTCAGGATCAGTTAATTAGGCCTAGTGGATAATTATGAGACTTTAAAATGCTAATTTTTCGCTTTTATTCCCGGTGAAGTTGAGCTTTGAAGTTAAAATATTTGCGCCTCTATAGTAAAAGCTATATGATACATTTTCTGAAAAATAGGCAGTTTTATGTTCTGTAGCCCTGTGACTGGGAAAAGAAACAACACGGATTTGAGGAAGAATAATTTATTAACATTTAAGGGGTGATCATGCAGCTCCAGGCTGCTAGAGATCCTTAGATACTGGAAGAATCCTTGGGCGTAGACATTGGCGAGTGAAGCGAAGAGCTAGGAGCGGGTTAGCCTTGCTCACCTATGGGATCCAGCTGAGGATCTCCATAAGAAGAGGTTTCCCTAGCTCTGCTAATCTTGAGAAGGTCGCAATTGATAATGAATCAAGAATGAATAGTGACGCCTTATACTCCCCATTGTCTCTGAGATGAGCCCTTGCAAAGAAAGGGAGAAGGGGTGCCCGCGAACCTTAAGAGCCATTCCACGAATAACTGTAACAAGGATCCTGACAATTGCAAAGTATCCCAGATCCGAACCAAACCCATATGGGTTGAATTAGGATTCGAAATGCTCTTGCAATTGTCCGATCACTCTTTTATATTGTGTTCGGGTTACTCAAAGAATGCGTCTTAACAATTAATCAAATGTGCTTTAATCTGCAAAACCTGCAATTTAATCAAATATTCAACTAACTTTCAACTAGTTAGCTACGTGCTTGATATTATGGTGTAAAAAGAATTGAATAAGACTAGGACTAAGCGAAAGCTTAGAAAATCAAATTTTATCTGGCGAAAGTTAGCCGATAATAAAATAGGTATAATGGCTAAAGAAACTAGTGCTGATATGTTATATTCTGGCAATTATTCGAATTTTATCATTGATAGGACTGATTATCATCGACCATTATTTGAAGTAAAGTATCAATTATATCATTACTTCAAAAAGTTCTATTTAGGTTCTTGATAAAATCCACCCTTGTGACCTGGGAGCAATTATATCTCATCTAATTGTGGGTACATTGGGCTTAACGTTCAATATATTCCTTATTTACCTAATCATCGATGCATCACCGAAATCTATGAGTGTTTACAAGTAATTTTATTCAATTTTCGAATTACCACAATATTATAACGCTCCATTATTTAGATTACTGTTAATGAATAACGCTATTACTGAAGCTCTGATATGCTTATTTTCAATTATTGTTATGGCGAGGTATACAAATTAAATTTTAGTCGTTTTGAAAGAATTTTTTAAATTACGGGATCGTACCAGTACCTCCTTGGGGTGTAGTTTACGTCAGCTATGGTTTCTGTCAGTTTTTCGGAAGTACTGCTTGTTATGAAAGCTATATGATACTGCTGCATTTATTCACTCATTCATCCCTGTGTCTATTGATGTCATTTTTCTATCGATACTACATTCTGATTAAGTAATTTTAAATTGTTGACAATCGACAAAAATTGTCTATTTTCAGATCCAACATCACAAAGAAGGAGGCATTGATAGCGATTGTGCTTGTATCTCTTCCATCAATTGTTTCTGCTGTAGGTCATTTAAAAAAAAGTTTGCTAATGAAAATTTGATCATAATAAAAGTCCAGCCATTTTTTCATAGGCCATAAAATCATATTACAATGATTCAATAAGAGATGACTTTAAAAAAATAATAATCTGATGTAATGATTTTAGATAGCACTATCAACCGAATCTGACGACCCAGCTTTTCTGCGATATCTGATTTTATCTCATTTCCCTGAATACTACGTTGATGCAGCAACAATTATGGGAAATTCCAATATTTTTCGAAATTTCACTGTAACTGCTCCAGTCGGATTCATTGCTATTCTAATACCTTCGACGTACCCGATCATGATCATTCTGAGGCATCATTTATCAATTATTGCTCACTGCAAAAAATTCATTAACTTTTTTTTAAATGATAAAAAGTAATGATCTTTTACTACTGCATTACTCTTGCTGTGAGCTTCAAATAGTCATATTTTCATTTTTTATCCTTTAGGAAAAAAATTTTAAACATCGTAGCCGGAGCCCGCTATTTTCCTCATCTCTATCGAATGCATACTGAACTTCTCAAGGTTTTTTTCTAATTTAATTTCAAATGACAATAAAATGAATTTTCATGCCTTAACGATTAGTGCCATGATTCCACTTTTCTACATTTTAGCAGCAATAATTTACTTCCTGCTCACTTTTCAGGTATTTCTTGCGCTTATTTCAACAACAATATAAATGATGTAACTTTTCAGGTTGTCCGCCATCCATTCTATGAAGGTCTTCATAAATTATTAATATTTGTTTCGAAAATTTTAAAATGAGTACCTCTTCAGATTTAATTTTTGTCATCGGCGATTTGATACCTTCACTTTCGCCATTGGTGTCGATTTTCTTCATTTCACCCTACAATCGTCGTGCACGTAAAATTTGGCAGAAATGGAAATGCAGGAAGTTGAACTCATCAGTAGCACCGGCTTCTGCTGTATTCTCTCATTCAAATGAAGATTATCGAATCTAAAGTTCTTGATTTTTCCGAATATTCGGAAAATGAAGAGCCAAATGGCCTATGAAGTAATAAAGGGTTAGAGTTAGGATTAGATAAAAGAGGATTATGATAGGTTTATTTATCCATGCTATTTCGAAAATCCTATGGCGATGTGTTTTACAGATTTTTATATTTTTCAAAAATGTTCTATTCCTATATTGTCGATTGTAAACGACTTGTCCGTCGCCAGTGCCCTTTGCGAAAGGGGGAATTGTGAAACGCGTCACGTTCTCATGCGTTGCGGCTTTCATTGTGAGAAGCACTTTTCCCACGAAATTCTCTTTTTTTTTTTTTTTTTTTTATTTTCTGTCCAAATTTCACAATTATTCGTTAATTAATGCTAATTATGATTAGATTATCGATTGTTGAATGAAAATTTGCTCTTATCTCGTTTTTTTTAACGATTTTTAGACGATTTATTGAAATTTAAACATTTTTATGATTTCTGATTATATGGGACATTGAAAATCGGATATGAACGAAAATTATTTCATTATTCGTTCTACGCTATTAAGGATATTAAGCTAATACTCAATTATATACTACCAACTATAGAAACTTGTTATACTGTCAAATTGTCAAATTAAGGCTGCATATTATCGTCCGAATGATTTAAAAAACGGAGTTAGTAGGAACGTGGTGTTTTACAAATGCGCAAGCGTTTGCAAGTTGGAAAAGTGATATGTTAAGAGTAACACTGAGATTAGAATGATTATGTTCTAAAATACTAGTGTTCCGTTCTGTTTCGTATTCCACAGAAAAATAATTTAGAATACTTTCACAGCAAATAATGGAGTTAGCTTATTAGTCATTACTTTCCTGAGTTAAGTTTATTATTCAAACATTGCTCATTAAAACAAATCATAGAGTTTTATGTTCATAAGTTCAATGCTTTTATGGCACGCTATCTTATCACTGTTAATAGCCTTCTTTTTTCGGGAGTCATTGTGAAAAATTATCGATTAGTCTCACAATTAACGATGCTACTTTGAAGTGGTTGTTGAAATTTAATAATAATTTATAGTCATAATAAAGACTTTACAATTCATGTTTTTCGTCATGTTCATTGTAACTTTTAAATGTATTATTTTATCACTGTTATTGAGGAATTTAAGAATGTTTGATAGTGACATAAACAAGATTTCGAGCAATTCGAATAATAATCCGAATATTCGTGATGCGATTGCGATCGATATTGGCACCTCGAAATGTAGGATCTCTATTTGCAAGGATCAGCATGTTCAAATTGTTGAGCATGGTAAGCACTTTTTACTATAAAATTGAGCGTATTGTAGTATTCGCTCGATTTTTTCTTTTCACCATACCATTTCTCAAAAAAATGAGCTAATACTACAAAAGAGTGAGGATGAATAATACAATAGACCTAAAACTGACATATGCCATGAATTTTATTTTATGCCAATCAATTTTTTTAAGAATCAAATCGAGCAGTGTCAACCTACGTCGCTCGATCTGAACAGGGCGATTGGCTGATCGGAAAACTGGCTGAGAATTATTCGGTCTCTTTGCCGAGCGTCGCTTATGGTATGAGTTTTTGTTTTATAAATACTATCTATGACCGATGATTTGAGACGAAACAAATGTTGTGTGAGCCAGAAAATAATAGTCTGCACTGCGGAATATTGAAGTTGACGGGAAATCAGTCCTTGAACCGATGAGTTTTCGTCTAATCAACCGCAAATAATGCACTAATTTCAATGCATCTTATTTTACGACTTTTACTCTACCACAATTTATCGGGCATCTTCAATATGAATATTTGCGATCTGAAAACATTTTCATGCTTCTGAAAGCTCTTGCATCCCACAATCAATTTATATAATGCTACGATAATCCCAGATAGGTGAAAATTGAAAGCAAGACTTAAAATTTTTGACACTAACATGACGCTGACACTGAAGTGTCAGCGTTGTGTCCAGTGTCAATGTCAAAGACTTTAAATCCTGATGAAAGAATAGTTATTTTAGACATTCGTTGGTTAACGGAGAAAACCTATGCTGATGTGAACAAACATGAAAAGGAGTATTTGTTTAACTTCGCTAAACATAAAAGTCCCACGGATCGTGAGTTAGAAATTAAAAGTTCAGTAATTCAAATTCGATTATTAGTTGTTATAATTGAATTGCCCCTGCCAAAAGAAGCGGGAAGTGTTGCGAAGGAGATTGAGACGCAATTCTACCCATCTCGACTCTTATCGATTTTACTTGTTACTGTTCTCAAAACTGCGTTTGGCTTCGTAAATGTGGGCATATTTTATCAAAATTTTTGAAATCCACTATTCTCAGAATCCATCTTCCATAGCCGTCACGATTCCATTGGGTTCCGATTCGAAATATAGAGATCGAATAAAGGATATTCTGAAACATGCACTAAACAAAGTGGCGAATCCGGATATTCCATCGACTACTTTAATCCGATTGATCGAGGAACCAACAGCAGTTGTAGCTTCTTACGCGCATAGGCTGAACCTTCACCCGAAAGGCGATATCGTGCTGTCGTTCTGCATGGGATCAGGCTATCTACAGGCTGAGTTGATGTACATTCAGAAAAAGGTAATTTCTGCTCGAATTAGAAAATTAGATGAAACTTTGAGACGGACCATTGGACGATTCATAAGATCCCCGATATCCAACCGGTATATGTGGAAAATAAGGCTGGAAATTATATCGATCAGCTAATTTTCGAGTATTTGATGAAAATCGTCAGAAAACGGGTATAAAATTTTCTTTTCGAATTTTTTATTTGATCTATTTTTTAAAAATTAATCATACGGGAAAATTCAGAGCAAGAACAAAAGTCTTCGTTTATCCCCGAAACCTGAAAAGCGCCTGCGAATTGCTTGTGAAAAATTGAAGTGCGCTTTGTCGTTCGCTCCTCATACAAGAGTCGGTATGTTAGTTTTATTCCAACCTATTTGTGAAGTGTTAAATTGGCTGTTTAGATGTCGATTCACTTTATCGAAATAAAGCTGGACAGGATTGCGATTTGCTGGAAGTTGTTCAAAGGCAAGACGTCGAACAAATTTATGACAAAATCATCTCCGACCACATCGAAAAAATTACCAAAATGACTGAAAGTAAGTCTTTTCCATGCAGAATAAGAAATTTCGAAATTTTCAGCGATTCAACCGAAATTCATCCTAATGGGCGGGGGTAGCACACGAATCCCCAAAATCAACGAATATTTGCAGAAGAATTTCAAAGACTCGAAAATCTGCAATTTCATGAATGTCGATGAGGTAAAATTTCACATCTTATTGTTGGAACCATCAGACTCGGTCATGACACGCTGTTTATGTTAGAGGTGAATTTTATCCGGAGAAATTTCGTCTGTTAATCTGAATTTTGGCCAAATTCTATCTTGAAAGAACAGAAATCTTTCAAATAGCTTTTTCTATAGGTCGCTTCAACCGGCGCTGCAGCTATCGCAAGTAACTCTGTTACGATTGCTGAATCGATGAATTCGCCGACAATTTTGAAACTGATCAAGGATCGCAAGGAAATCTCAACATCGCCTGAAAACAAAACTATTATGAATACCAAAAGCCCGATTCCTAAACCACGAGATTCGGTGCAGGAAGTCAGAGCTAATCAAAATAGTCAAATTCAACACGACGAGAGAATCGTTGAGCAACCTAGCCATCCTATTACTCACCCTCCTACTATAGTAACTGCAGATTCTAGAAGTACCAACAGGGAGGATGTTGCAAGTGAGAAAATAAGTCAAAACCCTCCAACAAATAGTGCGCAAACTCAAATTGTAACACATGTAAATCAAGAACAACGGAATCATGCTTATTTCCCAACGGCAACGGAAGCGCCTAGTCATAATGTTTCGAATCCTCAAATTCCTTCACAATCTAAACCAGATTATGAAAAACAAGAAAAAATCAAGAAAAACCACAAGATTACCGAAAACGTTGTACATCTAACGCCAGATTATAATCATAATCCAAAGCCGAAAAGTGATAATATGATGATGAAAGAACGATCTAAGCCTGAAATATCTGAACCAGATTATGATGAGAAACCGAAGTCCGAGAATATTTCTGTAATTCATCCTGTAACCATGAAAACATTTGTTAACCCGGAGCCCGATTACGAGCCTACTAACAAACCGAAGAATAATGACGTGATGACGAACCAACTACCCAATCCTGAAAAATACAAACCAGTTTATGATGAGAAACCGAAGCCCGGAAATATTTCTGTAATTCATCCTGCAATGAAAATAGTTATCGACCCAGCGCCCGATTACGGGCCTATTAAAAATCCGAAAAATAATGAAATGACGATAAAAGAACGATCTAATCCTGAAAAATACAAATCAGGTTATGAGAAAACGGAATTCGAGGATATTCGCGTAGTTAATCCAATTATGGAAATGCTTGCCAATCCGAAGCCCGATTACGAGCCTATTAAAAAACCGAAAACTAATGACACGACGATGAAAGAACAACCTAAGCCTGAAGAAAATGCACCTATCATGTCTAAAATTGAACTGACCGAGGAAAAGAGACCTTCTCCCGCTTCGATAATACCAGAAGCGAAGAAGAGTGAAGAGGAAATTTCATCTAAAAAGACTGAAACTATTGCTAATGATAGATATCCTGTGAACTATATTCCTTATAATCATGAAATTCCATCAAACACGAATGACCATCGATCATCACTTCGCTCAAAATCGAAAATGCCAATTTGTGAACCGAATGGAGATATTAGATTAGATCGTAACGAGATGCAACATCTCAATGATGACTTATTGATTAAATCTGGGTTGCCTCGTAGTTGTAATCAGACAGGTTCTCTATCCGGTCAAAGTTCGAACCATGCTCGTAGACAATCAGCAACAGCATATCCGTCGCAACATGTTTTTCATGATTTTCAAAGTTACAATACATTCAACCAATATCCTATGAGATCTTCTACCTCGATGAGTCTTGCACATGAGAATGGAATTGTTTATTTAGGACAGGGGTTAACAAATCATTCTCAAGCAATGTATTCTCCACCTATGATTCAAGAAAAACAAAATTCTATCCAGAAAAAGAAAGATAGCAAAGATGATATAAGAGACGAAAAAGCAAAGAAAAATAATAATTCGAAGCTCGGCATTAAACCGGAACAGTTAAATTTGGTAAGTTACAAAATATTCAATAGTTCAACCATATTAAGATTATTATTTAGACTTCTAGTAATAACAATAATCGCCACCATATTGAAATTTCATTCCAAATTATTAAACTCGGAGAAAAGTTAAAATTTCCTATTGGAGGAAAAGACAGTAAATATTTTGATGGATACACTTTCACGCTATTTAGAAGGCGGTTAGTATATATTTTGCGTAACAAAAATAGAAATTTATCAGTTATTTTACAGATTATTTTATCCGTCACAACTAGAAATAATTGAAAAACCATATTCAATTTCATACAAGTCTGAAATCACCAAAATCGAGGTTGAAGTGAATGCCGCTGAAAAAGAAAAAAAGTCGGGTTATTGTGATTGGAAAATTAAAATTCTTACAAGGGAAAAGGGTGATAGTCTCGAAAAATATGAAAAATGGAAACCGTCAAGATTATTATTACCAGATGAATGTTTAAACAAGGACTTTATATTGAGAATCGAAACTAAACCAAAATCTCGCCATTGATTCAATTAGCTGATATTGCTCTTGCCTATTAAGTTTATTAAATTATCTAATGAAAAGTAACTGAGCAGATTTTTGAATGATTCTATCTTTAATCCTAATATTCATCTTATTATTTCATGATCAATTTATTATTGATGTTACCTTAAATTACTAAAGTACAATAAAATCTATTGATGTTCTTTTATGGTTATTTTATCTTTCGGTTCTTTATTTATCACTCCAAAAAATCACATTTCTCCTTTATCTCAGAATTCGATATCGTTAAATGAAGACTAAAAACGTTTCCAAGGGAAAACTCACAACTATACAGCTAAAAATAGCATAAATATTGCGGACTCAAGCTGATTCCTGTCGCTACTTCCTTAATTTATAAGATTCTGCCTTCTCGATCTCTCTCACCTGGATAACCTGGAAAAGTAGTTGTACTATTTTGACAATCTAGTAAAAAACAAGACAACAAGATGATAAGACATACGAAATAGTATAGAGTAAGGTAGGGTATTGGGCTGATAGGATTTATTTTCCCACACCATTTCGCATATCGTGCGGTTTCCGAATAGCCTATTGGAATAGATCTCGGAACGGCATATTCATGTGCTGCAGTGTCTGAAATGGCCAATCAATTCATTCCTCTCGATACATTTGTGCCGCTATCCCAGCATTTGTTTTACTGACTAATATTAGCTCGCTCTATAACCCACGAGGAAGGCGTTTGATAGGCATTGATCGAATTCGAAGTCAGCCAAATTCAATCAAGATGAGTGATGAATCTATGCCAACTTCTACAAATCCCATTTCCAAACCCGTAAGTTGAAACCCAAATAAAATTTTGTGATGAACTATCTTTTCTAGATGATCAAATTTTATTAGGAACTTTTAGCAACTACCATCATTTGTTGAAATGTTGGATGTTTCACAGAAAAATATTATCAAAAGTCTATGGAAGGCGGACGATTTATCTATTTCCGATAAAATCAATAGCATCGATTCGATTTCGGATAAAATGCCATTAGAAGCCAGAAGGGAGTATAGAAAATGGCGATTTCTAATGGACCGATCGAGGGTAAACCAAGAAGCATTTTTATCAATAAGAGATGCCAATGGAATTTTAGATGCCAGACTTCTACAATTTTCAGAATGATCATATTAAGGAAATGATCACTGGAGTGTTTGAGAAATACACCGATTTAGGTTATTCAATTATCTGCAAAACGTAACTTATTTACTATTTTAGAAGAATTTGCGCAGAGAATAAAGAGCATAAAGCCCGTGTTGAATAACCCAGATGCCTTCGACAAATGGATGGATGAAGAAATCGAATTTAAGGAGCTCCAAATTCAGGAAGATATGAAAAAGGTATCAATTTCTCAATTGTCAGGTTATTATGTAAGGTTTATTACGTTTGACCTTATGCTATATTATTTTCCACCACCTGGCAAGATAGTCACAAATAGGGGTTGGCGAAAAAATTACTGAGTTTTACTACAGAATGCAATTGATACCATGCGTTGCGGTTGAGTAACGAAATCGTGCATTGGAGCTTCACAAAAATGATGAATTCGACAATAATAAAATTCAAATTCGATATCATATCGAAAACTGCAGAAAATGACTAGAGGGAACATTTTGAGAAGCGGCTGCAGAAAAAATGCAAAGCACAAAAATTAGCATAGCTGTTCACACTGAACCATTTTTGGAGATCTAAAAAGTATCCTGCTCCAGTCGATTTCGCCGATTAGGCTGATATAAAATGCTCACATGATTATCAATTCCGAAAATTGACTTGGCATCTCTAAGTATAATCCAGAAAAAAAATCTATTATCCAGAATCCGCATACACCTAAAGATAATCGATCTAAACGCCCTAACATCTCATATTCACAACCTAAATGGCCTCAATCAGTTCCAGCTTCAATATCAACTCCAGATGCTGGCCAGCGTATGCGTGATGATCAATCAGTCAAATATCATGAATGGGTATTTTTCAATAATATAGGGTGGCTCATAATCATAGCCCATATATAAATCGTACATCAATTTAAATTGCACCAATTAATCGATGTTTTATATTTGTAACTTTTCTTGATTAAGAGAAAACTGATTTCAAGGCTCATGTTTACTCTAAATTTATGCAAAACTTGCAAAATAAGATAAGACATTTTTAATGTCCATTTTGATAGAGCTATAATTATGGCATATCCTGCATATATTTTCAAAATTATATTTTATCTTTCAGAAGCAAAGTGACGAAGGGGAGGCTTTTATTCATCTAAATCTCAATGAACTTAAGTGTGGCCTAAATTCGTATCTAATTCATCCAGCTGAACTGGAAGGAGTTTGTAATTTGACAATGGTCGTTCCATCGTAAGTTTCAAACATTATATTTACTTTTGTGCGGTTCTTTTCAGAACATCATGGTGGAATAAGAGCCGAACGTACCCTACGACTTCTGGAACATTTAGAATAATAAGAGAAGTGCAAGTTTCTTTGAATTTCAAAGCTAGTAGCAATTATACTTGTCGAATTGCACTCATTGGCGTAGATACCAATAATTACGAAATAATACGCCATCTTTATGTGTCATATGATGAACCACTAGATTTTTGGAGGAAATCATCTATTCATCTGGAATTAACAAATTATTAGTCGTAATCATTTAAATTAATTTGCTTGTAAGCATAATGTATGAATTCGTTGTGTATTGAATAAACCCATCTAAAAATTATTTCAATTATAAGATATATCAAATCACAATTTCCAGGCTTATAATCCGAAATTATGCATGCAAATTTCTTTGCTAAATTTATAATTTCCATCTATCTTGACCTGAAAATGTTCATCGATTTTAACAAGTTATTCTCGAGCATTCCCTATCAGATAATTCCTCTATCAATCGATAATTGTCGTGCATTTCTGAGCTCGTCCTAAAGTTCCCCTTCACGTGAACTAAGTCAGATCACACCGAGATTCAGTCGAAGTTCATGTGACCTTCGGCAAAAGTTCCCATGACCCCTAACAGTGCTTTGCTCTCTTTTTCTCTGTCCGACGAAGGATCATTCAAATTTCATCGAAAATTAGTTTTTTTTATTAATTTTATGATCATTTTTAAAAATCTAATCAGATAGGATTGTCGAAAATACTTTTTAGAATTTTTCTATAAAGAAAATCTGGAAAAATCCTACAAGTATGAAAAGTTTATTTAATTTTCTAAAAAAAATGCCGCCAAACAACTCAAAAGCACGGTGTCTAAGAAAATTAAAGTGATCACTCTATAAAAGTTCACACGAAGTGGTCGAAAAAGATCATTCGAGTACTAATTTTGGCTTTCTGGCATTTCTACATATAGATTACTTTGTTTTAAATTACGATATTCTTGTAAAACATGTCGAGAAGTACCTGTATGCTAATTTTCAGAAGATGTGAATGATTGGGCTTCTAAAAATGAAAATTTAAGAGGAATTTATCATGCAATGTTCGAGATCATGCATTAATCATTCTAAGTCAAATCCTTTATTGTACTTTCACATGTCCGATTTTGATGTTGTTTGAGATATTATAGGTGCTGGCACGCGACTTGTCTTGGTGGTTAAATGGTTAATTGGGTGGATTTCGGTTTTTTTTTAGAATCTTGGAACGGATCTTCTTCTCCTCAGCAGACATGACAGTGGCGAGAACTCGCAGTCATTCCACCCATAGCTAAACGGTGGCATGATGCTTCATTTGTACGTTTGGTAAAAATAATTAGCATATTTCTACTTTTGAAATTTCCAAGATAAAATTGAGTAAATTTATGGCAAGTTTAGCATCAAAATGGTCCTTAATTTATGATGAACGCATTCATGTAAATTTGCCTTATTCTTTACTTTTATTTTATGACCTAAAAAGTCAAATATAATTTTGAAATCAGCATATTTTACTGAACTATCGATTTTTATATTCTACCTGCTCACATCCCGCTTATTCGTATACACTTCGTACGATATGGAGGGGTCATTTAGCAAAGTGGCGCACTGAAAATTTCAATTAATATGTTTTTGTTAATATTTTATTAACAATTATGAAACTTTATAGATCTGAATAGAAATTTGTTCATACAATCTAAATAGGATAGACTAGGTTTTATAACGAAGAAGCTCGTATTAAACTTAGGGATATTATGCTAATTTAAATTTACGACTTTCCCAGCAGCATAACATCGTAAATCATTGAAAAAATTGTATGAAGATTTAAATGGTGGTGATTTTAAAAACTCGCAAGAAAATAGCGTAATTATGAAATGACAACCATACACTTCAACGTTTAGAATCAGAAAATATTTTTTTTAAATATGACTAACTGACTAAAATTAAGAGGCAATTATTTTAAATTTTAGGTATTTTTAAGAGATTCACGATAACAAAGGATACTGTAAATACGGTACTTTAACACATGTCAAACAAAACATGACTATTGAAAAATGGAAAATTTCGCTAATTCATAAACACTTGTTTTTCACGTTGTCGCTAGTTTTTGTGTTTATTTTGACGCCAGGCTCCGAAATTTCAGATCGAAATCTTACATTGTAATTCGAACTTTTAAATGTTTGTTGCGATTTTCAGCATTCTGATGATAAATTTCGATATTTCAGATCGAAACTGATATTTAGGTCAGAATCTGACGGCGGAATCCAAAAATTTCAAATTTTTGTTATGATTCAGCAGCATGAGGGGGCTTTTTTCTATTTTTTAGATTTCGTGACCTTATCAATAAGGGCGGATTTCAAATGAATAATTCAGGAATCTATGCTTTGATTGTGAATTTTTAACATCGTGCACGGGACGCCTCACGCCTACAGAATAAATCATGCGGAATTTTCACGATCCTAAAATAAGCAACTCGAAAGGTCTTGCCCAGAAACTTAGAAATACTTAAAGGAAGTTTTGATATTGTTCAATTTAAGCCAGAATAAATCAATTTAAGCTTGGCCTTCATGACCTAGAATCGATTTCGCGATGAAGATCAGCCTTTTCTCTATTGAACAACACCTTGTTTCATACAATAATCATAAATCAAATCATAGAAATACAATAGGATAAAAATTTCGAAAAAAAATCTATTAAATTTATAAGGTTTTAAAGGTAAAAGTACGAAATTTAATTTAGTTTAAAAATTTGAATATTTAAGCAAAAAATTACCTGGGAGATTACGAATAGCAAAGCGAAGAGGAGAAAAATCGTACGAAGCATAGCCGAAGTCGAAATTCTTATGCACATACTGTACTGTGCCTTAGGTTTAGTATTTAAGTGACTAAATCTAGAAATGTGCCGCCTTAAAATATCGTGTAAGATATATATGAAATCTGGAGAGGAAAAGAGAAACGGAAATATAAAAATAATTAATGGGAGAAATCCCCAAATGCCACGCCCAGATTTTCCAGGCTTAGGGACAAATTAACCAAGCCAATTTCAAATGTGATGAGTCCTATAACATAATATCCGAGGGAAATAACAAGAAACATTGAAATCTATCAAGATCCATATGTGACGTCATTTTGAATGGTATGTATATTGATCTGAGGAGTATAACGTCAATATATGGGGATATAGGAAATCCAGATATACGAAATCTGCTACCAAACTCGACATTTTTGCTGGGGGTTCATTGGTGAGCCTCGAGGGCAATTATAAACTCGGGCGAAATCTTCGGAGTTAGACAAGGGGCCTTTGACGCTAAAACTTAGGGGTTAGCTTCAAAGTAATTTCGGGTTTAGCTTCAAGCTTACCGTATAGGTCCAGGCGAGTGCTCAGAAGTCCTCAGCTTTCTCAGAGCCTCTTTGTCGTTCATCGTGCCGCACCAAATTTGGGCGTAGTTCAGGAAAAATAGCTGATCATGGGTGAGGTTGACTCCGGGTAACCTCGGCGGTATGCTGTGGGCTTTTTCGTATTTCTTGTAGGACTTATAGGCCATACGGAGCCCTCCGTTATCTGAAACTTGTAATTTTGCTAGTTCCAAGCTATTTTTCTGTTAATTCTAAACTATTTACCCGCGATATTTTCGCCTTTCGTGCTCCTGCCATTTATCCTCATGGCAATTTGCTCCAGAACATAGCCGGAATACTGTTCTTCGATGCATTCGGCCTAAAATTTGGGTTAATTTTTCAAATTTTTTCTTCAATACTAGCCTTTCTTTCAAAGTTCCTGATCGTGGAATTATCCCACCATTGCCGGATATTACCGAGGTTATCATATAGTCGGCCTCTGTCTAAAATAAAAGCTAATCTTCATCGAGAGTTCGATTCATAAGACTGGAGACTTCTATTTTATTATATTTAAAATAAGTTGACACATTCATTGAAAATTCACTATTAAAGACTATAATATTTAGCTTAAGTTAAAATAAATGATGATGATGTCAAAATTGAAATACCATCAAATCCATGGGTAATCTCATGCCCGATCACCACTCCGATACCACCAAAATTCATCGATGAAGGGAACTCTTTGCTATAGAAAACAGGCTGAAGTATGCCGGCGGGGAATACTAAATGTTAGCGCTTTAAAATATGTCATTTTTAAGATTTCATATACTAATTTCATTCGTGTTCGGGCTGTAGAAAGCGTTGACCAATGCCGCTCCGGCCACCCATCTAAAAACTTGATAATATGTTAATTTTCTAGCTTTTACTTATAAATAGGTAATAAACCAAACACTTTATTATATCTTATCCTACACATCTTATATCCTAAAGCAGAAGGCATTTTCGTGAGTAATCTATAGGCAGATAAATAGCTTGATTATTGAAGAGGCCAAATCTGATCCGCTAAGGAATATGTAACGAAGCTACTTTTTCTCAAAAACTTTTTGCAGACGTTTTTGACTAACCTTTCCCGATCTACGGGCTCTGCGATACGGCCTAAGACGTCTTTTTGGTACTGCTCGTAAAATTGGAACTTCGTCCTGTAGTACTTGCCTTCGAAGACCTAGAAATTCAAGTAAATATATAGTTAAAACGAAGAAAATATATATCACAAAGTTATATTGAGGAATGAAAAATTAGATTCAGAAAATCATATTTTAGAGATTTTAGAGAAAATATTTAAACCAGAGCTGAGACGAAGTTGAAATTTTTAAATTCGAAGTCGAAGTTGGCTCAAAAACCCTCGAAGTTTCGACTTTCGAAGTCGAAGTCGAAACTTCGTCTCAGCTCTGATTTAAACTAAGAAAAGAGTTAAATTAAATTTAGTAGGGTAAAACATATAATCTAAATTCAACTCCAAACCTCGTAATGTTTATATTCGTCGTCAACTGCCGATGTATCATTCAAATAATCCGGATAGCCGATTTTTCGTTTCATGGTGTTAACCTATATAATAATTAGATATATAGTTTGAAAAACTCAGTTAAGTAGGTCGAATTACTTTTTGCTTGGCAAACTGTTTTGTTTCCTCAGTTAACCAGTCCTCTTCTAATAGCAGATGAACGAATGACTCCATAATTAGGGAGATCATTTCTTCGACCTCAATATATAGGATAATATATAACCAAATTAATTTATATATTTAGAATCATTTAAGATCATAAATTTTACTGTGTTTTGCTTAATTGAAATCATGTACCTGCTGCTTAGCTTCATGATCAAAGTGATGTTTGACGTAGATCGCGCTAGTCGCCATAGGCATTAGCGAATTAATTCTGGTAACGCACCCATGCCACCTCACTTTTTGGACGTTCATCACTTAAACACTATCGATTTATCCTAGTTCCGGAAAAGAAAAATTACATACGATTCAAGGACTTGTAGAATTTAAATATCGTCAGGGCAAATGGATCGGGCAAGTCGCGTAACATAGTTTTGAAAAACCAGCACCAATTCAAATAGTTGATCACTTTTCTGGAATTTAGGGCTAAGCAGTTGTGATTTATGCTAATTAGATTACCTAATATCGTACTGAGGCAGCATAACATCGAATCTTCGTAGAAATTCAACCCCATAAACTACGACGGGCGTGTTTTCATCAAATCGTATCCGCTCTCCTTTCTTAGATTGAAATATATAATTTAAATCTTATCAATTGTTAAATTTAGTATATTTAATTATTGGAATTATATAAAATAAACATAATTTAAACTTTGAAATGTATTTGAAGTAAAATTCTAATCGAATATAAGAATATAGTTTTCAGAGTTGTAAATTTTTAGACATGCACGCGTGTCTAAAGATTTATAGCCCTGGTAGTTGTCCTTACTTTGCTCCTAACATCCTCAAACATCGACTGAAAGAATAGAATCCAATCGAAATGTCTAAATTGTCGCCGCATGTCGCCAAGGGTCATTTTCGTGTACAGCTCAGCAATGTCATGCCTTTGTTCGTCAGCCATCGTGATCTAAATTTTAAGCTCCGCCCACTTTTCGACAAATTCTGGGTCTAGTCTAATTAAATAGAATTTTATTATAATTATAATTCAATAATGGTAATGATGATATGAAATTTAGCTGAATTATAAATTACTTTTTAGACTCTATACTTTTTGGTAAGATTAGAGGTATAGCTTTTTTCGAATAATTCAAAATAATACTATTCGTCATTTTTTTCAATATTTTCTTAATTTGATGCATTTCCCTTTTTACATTAGCTAATGAGGTCTCGAAATCGATAATCTCCTCCGCATCCTTGGTGGCAATGTCTGGTCTAGCGTTTAGCAGAACTAGCACGTCTCTAAATTAGCATAGTTGGTAATTGTTTTAGGTATAGAAATACCGTATCAGTGTCAGATATGCCAACTTCTCTTCGTTCTCGGCCAAGACGTAGAAATCCCTCGCGAACAGGTTTAAGGAGGGCTGGTCTATCTGAAATTTTGAATTTAACTTTGAAATTCGAAATCTCAGATTTTATAGTACCAATAAAACATGCTGCTCGGAATTTTTGTCATCAGGCTGAACCGTAGCTTTGAATAGAAAATCGCCCCGGAATTTCGAGACCATGACGCCTAAAATAGAAAAATTAAGTTTATCGGAATTTTGGCGAAGATCGTCAAGCTTTTAGACGGTGATTTTTTAATAAATGTTATCGTTTTCGATGAGGATAATAAGCTTCTTTTTAATGATAATTTTTCAGTAACTATCACATTTTTATGAAGACCACAACTTTTCCTTACCATACAATTTCTCCACTGAAGCCCCCGGTAAAACATGTGACCCCAAAGAAGGCCATCCTCCAAACAAAGTCATCACTTCATCGAAACTTGCCCTCCACGAGTCGGAGATTTCACCTAATCAAATATCCTCTCAAAAATAAACAAAAACAGCGAAAATTTACTCTCATTCAGGCAAATTTTATAGAAGAATTTCGCCTTCCCGACTGCAGTTTTCGTATCGATGGGGTCGTGCATTTTGTCTTCTAGGAGCTCTGAAATTCAACACTTCTTCTGACCACATCATTTACAGCTCTAATAATATTATATTATAGGTCATGCTATAATATAATATTATCAGATTTTTTATTGATTACTAAACTGCATAAAATCTGTGTTGTTGCTTGTAAATGATTCAAAATTGATCGCTATTAAAGTTGAAGTTTATATATAAATAAAAGTTGCCTTTTAGAGCAAATTCCAAATCTTGTCCTAGGTTTTCAAAATTCGAAACACTTGGAGCGTCATCGGGAATGGGATGCCTTCGTATCCACTGACCACAGGCGTATTCATAGAAGTCAACGCAGGGGTCTATCGATGAATTCATCGAAGACAAAATCACTGATGCTGAAACTTTGATCTTAAGTCATTTTTTAAATTATTTTAAAATTTTACTTTCAACAATCCAATTCATATAGATTTGTAGGTCCTTTTAAGAGCTACAAAGTGACAACAAAAAATTTGATTTATTTGCATATGAAAATTGAAAAGTTAGAAGTTTTCATAATTTTTTGGAACGTTTTTCCCACTCGTGTGTGCATAAAATATTTTGCTATGCTGAATTTTTCCTGGGCTCAAAGAAAAAAGACCAAAATATAAACTGAGCATTTCCCTTTCGGAAAAGGGAACCTCGTTAGTATTTGGCTTTGTCTAACTAATCTAAAGACGGCAATAAAATGGATTCCAGAGAAAAAGACAATCGAATAAATCTTATTAAAGGCATTTCTATGCCAAAACTTGGTCTCAGAAAAAAAAACGAATGAAACAAAAATATTTTACCAGTTTGTATGCATCCCGGAGTTAGGCAAATATCGTTTTTAGCTTGATTATCCAAATACAAATAAGTTAATCCCGCAAATAGAGCGACTGATAGTAGGAAAAATAGCACGGCCGCAGCGCAGTAGAAATGCTCTCGCATTTTACGCCGTTCTCTGGACGAATCCCGTAGTCGAATATTAAAATAGTCCTATTCTTCGCTAGGACTTCGAATACCACCGACGTAATTCAATTATTCAGTGCATGAATGCGCCCTGAAATACTGCGAGAGTAGCGGAGTGAATTTTGGCAAAATGTCCGACGAGTCGCGAGTGTCGTGCTCGTGGCGAAATGACAAGCGTACAGTCCGGCGTACTATCCACTGAGCTACGTGTGCAGCAGCCTTCGAGTTTGGTGCGGAGAGCGAAGATTGGGAGCAACGATCGACGGCGGCGTGATGTAGTTGGCTCGAGCCATGGAGCAACTGAAATAAAGGGTAATGGGCGAGAGAGGGAGCGTGTGAAATGATGAGGCCACAGAGACGCAGAGGAAGAGTTAAAATGATAGAAAATCAATGAAAATGCCAATCAGGCTTAAAGAATGAGAGAATGAGAGGATAGAGTGTAAGATGTAAAGATATTGTGTCTTCTTTTGAAAAAGACGAGGAAAAGCTAAAGAGTCGCAACAGAAAATAGAGAGTGAAGCCGTGCAAAAACAATGAGGAGAAAAGGAAAAATCGAAAGAAATAGTATAGGAAAAAGGTAGAGAAAAATGAAAATAGTGTAGAGAAATATATATCGAAAAGAAAAAGTAGTCTGAAAAAACCCAAATTAGAAGTGATGGACCCGACTATTTTCTTTCTCTTTCATTCGTTCTTTCGAGAGTAATGAAATCATATTGAGCGTCTAAACAGCTGAATTATGAATAACCCCTGCGGCGGCTGAACGCAAAACGAGTGTGAGAAAAGGATGGGTAATCCCCGAGATTTGGAATATTCGCTGGAATCCCGTCTGGGATAAATTTAAAATTCTTTTTTCGGGATGAGATAAATTTGGAAATTATTCTTAGATGGAATAATTTGAGCATTATTCTTTCTCCTAAGAAGAACCTTAAGAATGAAGATCACCTATTGCCTGGAAAAAAATCGTGAAAAAGTGAAATTCGATATATGTCGTGACACCTTTCAAAAATTAGGTGTTCTTAGAAGTTTGAGAAGTTCATCATATGGTAAAGTATAGGTCAGAAAACCCATTTTATATACGACGCAATGTATCTGAGATCAAATAAGCTTAGGGTCCTAGTAGGCCTTCTTTAAATACGCGGCTGTTAAAAGATGGAAAAAATCAAGGACCTTCACCAAGTGGTGATTAATAAATGAAAAATTACATCCTGCGTCAAATGTTTAGGCTCGAACCCGGGTTTATCCATCATTCAAAACATATCATCGGAGGCAGTTTTTGTCTGAGATCCGAAATGATTTATGGCGTCCGTTTTTAAGGCCTATGCTTCAACATGTGATTAGAATTTCGGAACTAACAATCGTTTTCTTGAGATAAAAAATCAAAATGAGGATTTTCATCAGGCTTACGAATTTCAAGTTTACTTGGTGAAGATCAGCCTTTAATATATGGATTGAATATAAACATTTTCCAACACATGCAAAATTTATTTATTTATTTACAGCGCATTTATATCGATACAAGATACGAAAATATATAGCAATCATTTTTAATTTACCCGAAAAAAATCAAAATTTAAGATTGGGGTATTTTTGTGAACTTTTAATCGACCGGAAGAAGAGAGTCTGTGCCAAGCTCTGTCGAGGACCAAACACACTTCGGCGGCTTTTCCGTCAAATTTTTGCTGGGGAATAGCATCTGGAATAAATCATCTTAAAATTTAGCTTAAGTTGGAATAAAATTTGGGCTTTTTCATTCACGATTTAGTTTCGAAAAATAACGTAGATAAAAATTGTTAGGTAAATAGGAAAAAGTTGTCAGGTAAGTAGAAATTTTTAAGGAAAGTTCAAACGATTCTTACATTAAAGAAAACTTTCAGTCGCTTTCTTAGGGTAGCCCTAAAGCCTGCACCAAATATGAAATAGCAATAGAAGTTCAGTGTTCCATTTACTACGACCAACAAATTCGATAAATCGATCAAATAGACCATCATTGTCTAAAGTGTTGATTAAAAACGTTTTGTAAATTACAAGAAATCTTCAAATTATTTAGCATAACTTCAGATTAAAATACGATAAGCTTTGTTATTTATCTATTAAATAAGATAATAATACCGGATCGTTAAAGAAGACTTCTACAAAATTGACAAGTAGAGCCATGAAATTGCAGAAGATGAACAAAAATACCACCAAAATCAGCGAAGTTGTATCAAAATCATCTAAATTTTTGACTTTCAAAATTATTCCAATCTGGCGAAAAATCACCTCCAGGACTTCCTTTCGTCAAAATCGTGATCACTATGCAGGCATTTAAAAATATGAGAAGAGCTAAGGGTCCAATAGCCAAAAATGTCGTGTACATATAGGTGTAATAGACAGTAAAGTAGGCCTAAATAAGAACTATTATTAAATATATATTTATTTAGTTCCGGGTATATTAATTTCGGATATACTAAATTTAATCTATAATAGCTGAAAGATAACCTCATTTGTCCTTATATCAGTTGGGCAAATCTGGCCGTTTAACTCTCCATATTTGTCGATGCATTTTACCTTAATAGAAAATTAGTCAGAATCAGCTTTTATTTCTATTTTTACTTTTTGAATTTCCAGAAAGTGTGGCAGATTATACACCACGCAGAAAGCCATGATTGCCATACAAGCATACTTTGCTCTCCTAAATGATAAATAATTATTTTTTGAAAGTATTTATTAATGTTTGAAATAAAAAATCACTAAAGATGAAAAAGATATATCGATTTCCTAAATATTACATCTTCTAATTATTGATTTTTCAAACTTTACTTTGGTGTGCACAAAGCATGATGTATGGACTGAGGCAGGACGACTATAATGAAACAGTCCATAGCGGCGGCGACGCAGAAATACACCGAACTGGCTTGGAAGATCGTCGACAAGGGGAACATTAAAGGCGCACAGTTGACGTACACCCACCAGATTACTGGAATTAGAGAGATTTTATATATCCTGGATTTACTGTGTTTGTATTTCGTATATCGCAGAATTTTATATAAAGAAAAACTGCTCTTAATTGAAAAATATTAAGCTGTGATGCCTAACTAAATTTTTCAAGATCGAAATTGAGGCTAAAGTCGATCTTCATACTTTTTTGTTTATAAATATGATTTTTTAGATTTAGACTTCATATATCCTTACACGGGTGGTCATGATGTCGCCAGGCCTCAAAAACATAAAGAAATATCGCACAAAACACCAGACAAAAGTCAGAACACCCTAAAGCCGCCAGAAATATCGAGGTTGAATGAACCTAAAATCGATAAATCTAGATCTAAAAATCAATAATTCGGTTAAATACCCTTTGCTCCGGACTTAGATATACCACGATGACCAAAATGTTGGATATCAGCCCAATGGCAGCTACGATAGCCATAACAAACCCCGAAACGTACAGATTATAGGTCTAAAATGACATCATTTGCCAAAACTGGCATCTTTCTTACCATATAAGATGGCACGGTGACGTCCTGACAGACATTGCAATACACAGGCCACTCCTGGGATAGATCTCCCATTTTGGGTCTATCTAAAAGAGTTCAGAAATAAGAATGATAAAGATACGCTTTTTTCAAGAAACCTCGCACTTTTCATTTTTCCACACCTCTTCTTTCTCTCCCTTCCATGCACTCGTTCTGCGTTTACGCCATCCATTCATTTCATTGTCGCGTCCGTTTTTATTTGCGCTTTTGAAATTCGCCTATCTTTTTTTTCGAGGAATTTGTGACTTTTTCCAGAATGTGCTTTGAATGAACGACGACGCCACGACCTCTAAGGATTCGGAAGACAAAGGCGACGTTAACGTCAAGGATTCAGAGCACGTGCAAAACTCCCCAAACGAAGACGCGACAAATCCAAGGAAACGACAACACGAAAAGGTAAATTAAAACGTTCTATAAAAATAAAAATCTAACTTTTTATTAAATGATAGGAGATATGGAAGGCTACCGTAAAATTAGAAGAGGAAAATTTGAAGAAATAGAAATATTCAAATGTTGAGAAAAAATTATAGAAAAGGAATTTTTAAATTTTATATTGTTATTTTAGGACCCCGAAAACCCGGTGGTTCCGGAAAAGAAGGAGAAATCCGGGAAAGACGACAATGATCCATTCGTCATGGACGTGCCTTACAAAGTTATAAATGGTATTTTTTTTTCATTTTTTCAAAAATTTGATTTCTTCTCTAAGAAATATTTGAATTTTCCGAAAATATTTTTAAAATGTAATAATATTCTTCAGGTATCAAGTACCTGTCGCCCTACTGGTGCCCCTTCAAAACCCGGGCTAAAGGACGCTGGGTCGGAAGGAGTATGGTCGAATGTTTCAGCCAGGAATTCCTATCTGTCAACCCGAATTATACGGTCAGTTTCTTTTTTAATTTAATTTAATTTTTTAAAGTTGAAATTCTTAAGTTTTAATCAGAAATAATTTGCAAAAATTTTGAAATTATAAGACTTTAGAAAGCTGTAAATGGGGGAGTAAAAAATCAAAGTTTTCAAACATTGATTAAAAACAATCGATAATATTTTAAAAGGGTATAGGCGCGCGAACCTTTGCAAGCCGGAGCGGATAATCTAATATTTTTACAATTTGCGAAAAAAGCGGAGGCATAAAATAGAGCCCCGATGATAGAAAATTGAGATGGATGAAAACTGACAGGCACCTTATTTCTCTTAGAGAAGGCGAACCTGGGTGTATTTTCCTTAAAAGTGGATTTTAAGTGGGATTGAGCCTCAGGGTAAAAGATAAAAGCTAGAGGATTTTGAATGATGATAAAAATCGGGGACAAATAAAATCCTTTTTCTCGAATTTTTAAGGGATTTTAAAACTTAAAATTGGAATATGATACTAGATATCGGAGATATATGAAATCCCTATGTTTTGAATTTTAAGGGATTTATTAAAAAAAAAATTAGGAACTACGTTTTAGAAGCTTGAAGGTTTCGAAGTATTTTGAAAATTCCAAAAATAAATTCTAATTTTCGAAATCGGAAATTAAAATGCTTAGGCTAAGCACAAGGAATATGGCTATGTAACTACAAAGGTGTCTAGGAACGAATAAAAATCTAGGATGATAAATTATTCCAGGCGTTTTTATTTCGGGCATCTTTTAAATGTGTAATTAGCGATTAATCTGACCCTCTGGATAATCCCTATGCAACAGCCCTAATTAGGCAATGCTCTAAAGAGAAAGGGAGAGAGGAAAAGGAAAGAAGAGTAAGGCTACTGAACTAGTGACTTATTTAGAAAAATGCCGTTCCGCGAAAATCTTCGACTAAAAACTTCCTTTTTATTTAGCTTGCAAAAATCATGTACTCGATCTTTTTGCACAATATTACATCATAAACGCCTAAAATTCAATTTAAGCCCGTTGCTGGTGTTATATTTTGGTCGAAAATCATTGAATTTAAAGGAATTTTAAAGGAGCTTAAATTTTGCAAGAATATGATAACTCATAAAGTTAAACGCTACATGATATGAAATACAAAACTTATTAAAAATATACCAGCTGGTTTTCTTGCTCTATCTTTCAGTAGGGAAACAAAGTTATTTCAATAGATTTAGAAAAAAGGAAATATGGTCTATTTATCAGTAGATATGCTGGAAAAATGGGTATTTCCCCCCTTTTAGTTCAAATTTGAGGATATCTTTCCGTATGAGGAATAAATTACCCCTTGGGGGCTCTCTATTCCGAACAACTTTCAAAATGGACTATGATAAAAGACAACCTAACTTTCTCGGAGCATTTTAGACTCTAACTCCTTAATCATAGGAAGACATAGACGCAGAGAGTGAACTACTGAACTTCTAAATAAATCATAATGGAAATTGCGTGATATTTTTGAAATCTCAAAAATCTCTGATCATACGATGAGGTTTGGGTCGGAAAAAACCATAGTAGAATATTTGATGCACATTTGAAACGTTTCGAAGTTCTTATTCTTTTTAAGAGTGAATGTCAGGACTATTCAAAGTGGTGCGGAACAGGGGTCCGTCGATTTGGCTGATTTTCACATATATAGTACAGTTTTTCATGCTGATTCTCATGGTGCTATTCGTTTTTCATAAAAATCATCGTATACAGGATTACGGTAGCTTAAAGTTTTGACAGACCCGACCTCAGAAAAAAATTCATAACTTTCTTATTTGTGGACGAAATCAAATGGGGTTTTCAGCATCGGATAGCCCATGAAAAACTCTACAAATAATGTAACTACAATGAATCTCGACGATCGCTAATTTGACGGAAAAATTAGAATATTCAAAAATGTGACTTTAACATACCCCCAGTTTTCGATTTTTTTCGACCAAAAAGAAGGTCGATCGAAAGCTAAATATTAGCTCATGAGAAAGAGGGTTCAATTCTGTATTTGAATATGTAAAAATTTTCATAAAAATAGGGTAGCCCAAGCCCCGAAAAATGCGTCTGAACGCATAAAATCGGGTGATTATTGCATTGTGTCAACTTTGATTCCCTATAACTTTCTTATTTTTGGGCTAAATTGAATGATTATTTTTTTTATTTTGTAGATCTTGAGTAGGAGAATAAAGTAAAAATAAAAATAAAATTTTTAGGAATTAATTTTGGTGGGAAAAAATTATTCGAAGTTACTCTATATACCCGTACTGTGTTTACAAGTGTGATTTGAGTTAACGTCGGAGTTTTTCATGAAATCTTGTAGAGCTCTTCAAGTTGATCAATTTTTGTTCGAGAACTTATTCTAGAATGTGCACACTCAAGGAACTATGAATTTTTGAAATTTACTGTCAAAACGGGACTTTGCAATAATTGGTCATTGAACTTTAAAAAATTCTGGAACTCAAACGGTAATGAATCCGAGGTAAGTTCCGGAACGAAAATTGTTCACCATGTCCATCTACACAACATACTGGAAGGGCGAATTTTTCCAACGTCATTTACGCGTAAACGCAGTACGGGTATATAGAGTAACTTCGAATAATTTATTCCCGCCAAAATTAATTTCTAAAAATTTTATTTTTATTTTTACTTTATTCTCCTCGACAAGATCTAAGAAATAAAAAAAGAATTATCGAATTTGGCCGAAAAATAAGAAAGTTATGAAGAGTCAAAGTTGACACAATGCAATAATCACCCTGATTTTATGCGTTCAGATGCATTTTTCGGGGCTTGGGCTACCCTATTTTTATGAAAATTTTTACATATTCAAATACAGAATTGAACCCTCTTTCTCATGAGCTAATATTTAGCTTTCGATCGAACTTCTTTTTGGTCGAAAAAAATCGAAAACTGGGGTGAGTCAAAGTCAAAAATTGGAATTTAGAATTTTCCCGCTAAAGCAGGTGGCTGTTATGACTCGTCATGGTTACATTATTTGTCGAGTTTTTCATGGGCTATCCGATGCTGAAAACCCCATTTGATTTCGTCCACAAATAAGAAAGTTATGAATTTTTTTCTGAGGTCGGGTCTGTCAAAACTTTAAGCTACCGTAATCCTGTATACGATGATTTTTATGAAAAACGAATAGCACCATGAGAATCAGCATGAAAAACTGTACTATATATGTGAAAATCAGCCAAATCGACGGACCCCTGTTCCGCACCCCTTCCTTATGACTTTGATTTTTCCTGACATCCACTCTTAAAGAAAATCATATTTTTTGATTTTGAAAGAAACAGATTTTCGGACTCTACCCATGACATAATTTAAAATGTGGGTTAGGGACGGAGGGTTTCTTCGCAAATTCTGAAATTGAAGATATGAACCGCCTAACTTAAAGACGTCCTTAGCTAATGCAGTCATTTTTCTCCCCAACTTAACAATGAGACGGGTGTGCTCCCTTAAAAGGAAAATAGAGGAGCCGCTGCTTAACCGACCGGGGGAAAAGATGATTGAATTTTTTGCTCTCAACCGCCCATTTCAAGTTTCTCAACTTACCTAAAATTCGCAAACTTTCAATCGCATAGAAGAAAACGAGAAGAAATTTTAAAGTGACATTAGAAAAAGCTGATCTTCGTCAATAAGGCCTGATATTTTAAATTTATGATCTCAAAAATGATCGGTTTTCCAGAAAATCGCCTGCAAAATGGGTCGGATGTTCGTGAACGGCGAGCAAATGACCGATATCAACTATGTGTTCAAGCACAACGATCGGGTAGAACACTGGATGCATAGGCATGAACACCCGGTAAGTCAAAAGCAATTGTCCTATGATTAAGAATAGGGAGCTTGAACCAGTTGGTATATTCTTAAACCCACTTGCTAAATCTATGAGAAGATTCCATATGATTAAGAATAGACCAAAAACCAGCTGACGTAGTTTCCTAAAATTAGAATACTTGGAAGAATAGAGCGTTCGTAATGAGGTAATCTAATGAGCAATACATAAACAGAAGTCATCACTCAAAATGGATTAGAACAATTTTTCAGACTAACCTAGAAATTTTCGAAATGCTATGGAAAATCTTTGAACTAACATAGAAAACAGAATAGGTTAGAAATTTGTAAGCTTCTTAAAAGTCGATCAGCCAACCTACGATTTTGGGTTAAAATAGAAATTTTTCAGGCTAACTTGGATTTCAATAGGAAATTTTGAGAGGATAAAAATTGAGATTTTTCGGAAATCTCTATCCTTTGCTCTATAGCCTAAGTATAAGATACTATGGAGGTAATCCGAGATTTTGTCATATTGCCATCTTTCGGAGAATAGCATCTTTGAAAAAGGAGATGGTGGAAATGAGAAAAATTCGATTTTTGCCGGAATCCTACCAAATTTTATATAAATTGAATCAAAATGATGAGATTTTTTTTGGAACGAACGCTTTTTTCAAGTTATTTTGATCAGAATCTTTGCCAAATGATGGAGGGGATATATGAAAAGTTAAAATAAGGATATATAACATCGTTTTTTTAAAGAGTGATATATGAAATCCAACTCAAAAGAATATATGAAATTCCAGGTGCTGGATCTACCCATCCGAATTATCAACGAGGATGAAAACCTTCTTGTCGTTGACAAGCCCCCCTCTATGCCCGTCCACGCTTGTGGTCAATACAACATTAATACCATTATGGGACAATTAAGGCAGAACAAAATGGCCGACAAGGAACTGAGAGGTGCATTTTAAGCATTCTCTTGAAAAATTTCGAAATCCAAAAATGACCGATAAAGATTTTGAGGGGTGGGTTAGTGAAATCTTTTCTTTTGTTCTTTCAGAAATTTTATGGAACTTTCCCGAAAATTTAATTTCTTTTCAAAAGATATATAGAGAAACATCTAAAAATAGTTAGAAAATTTTTCAGCATCTTTAAAAAATAAACAGAAACTATGAGCGTTTTATGAAAACCAGGAGAATCCTAAGTTTTTTTCGACCTACCTCAACAAATTTGTTCAGTTCTACATCGACTGGACCGAACCACTTCTGGAATTCTGCTATTCGCGAAAAACTACGCGACCGATTTAGAGGTAATTTGTTTGAAAATTACCTACTTAAAATTGGAAAGGTATTTTCTGCGTCTCTAACCCTCCCCATTACGAAAGATAGGAAGCAGAGTTCATACATCGAGTTGGATGCATCTTTCCTATCCGCATCCCCTTACTTTACCAATTTAAATCCGAGTTCTTTAAGTCGCTCATCTTATGATGAACAATGTCCCTCCAAAAACAGCTGGAACAGATTAAATTGAATTTTGAAATCCCAATCATTTTTCTAAGCCGACAGAGCTCTAAGGAGGGGATAAATGGCATCGCCAGACCTCAATTCTCAAGCCTAAATGAATTTGTTTCAGTTTAAAACGACACTAAAGGATGGGCACTGGAAGAAGACGTACGTGTGCAAAGTGGAGGGCGAATTTCCAGAGTAAGTCAAGTGGGGATTTCGTATATACCCGTAAAAATCGAGACATGCAAAAAGTGACATAAAATTGGGATTCTCTTCGGATGAAAAAAAAAAGATCAAGAGATATGTGTCAAATCCCGCGGAGTTTCTTTGGGGCTTTATCTGATCTAGGGCCTTGTTCTCCAGAAAGAAAAATTGCCCACCGAATTTGAAACAACAGCGGGGGCAAAGAAGCCGATCTTTTACCAGCTGAGCTACTTATTCCAATTTGAACATTTTTAGGGGTGCAGTTTTCTGCGATCAGCCTATCGGCAATTTGGTCATTTCTATGGGCATTCAGTGCGTTAGGCCAGACGGAAAGCCGGCCAGGAGCAAATTTAGGTAAGCCTAAGAATTTTTTAAATCAACAATTTGGCTACGTACAATTGCCATTTCAGACGGATGTGGACCAATGGTAAAGAATCCGTGGTAGAGGTTACCATCGACACAGGAAGGACCCATCAAATTCGGGTGCACGCTCAATTCTTGGGTATGTTACCAAAATGGTGGCACTATTTACCCAAAAGCTACTCTTACCATTTCCAGGGTACCCTTTGATCGATGATAAGATTTACAATTCGAGAAACTGGGGCGAGCAGAAAGGGAAAAATGCGGAATACGGTGTGTTTTATTGATTGTTCAAAGATTTTAAACTTTGAATTTCAGGCAAGTCGTATGAAGAACTAGCGGAAATCATTCGAGTGAACCACAGATCGGAAAACTGGATGGAATACAAAAATCCGGAATACGATCAGATGATGGAAGATATAGCGGCAAAACTGGACGAGGTATTTTTTTATTTAAAAACTCGTTTAAACATTTTTCAGATTACCCCCGATGACCCGAATATCAGGCCGGAAGAACGCCCAAGTGCGGATAAAATCTGTCTCAGTTGCAATGTCCGGAAGAAAGTTGTGAGTTTGTTTGTTTGTTTGTTTGTTTTTTTTTTTAATTTTGTAGCTCAGCATTTTATTTTCAGCCCCAAATGATCGATTTCCGAATGCCTTTGCACTGTTTGCGATATGAAACTGACAAATGGTCATTTCAAACGGAATTGCCCGATTGGGCCAGGGAGCCGGGAGGACAAGTTCTTGAAACTGTTCCGGATCAACCCATTCTAGAACCGGATCATGCGGACCAAGTTCCGGAAAGCTCCCTGCAAAATTCTGAACTTGAAAAATTCCAGAACTTAAGCAATCAAAACGTCCAATTGAGGATCGGCTAGGATCTTTCCGATTTCTTCGTTTTAATTTTAGTTTGTTATTTTTCGTTGTTAGGAATAAAATTTTCAAATTTTTGTCTTTCATTTAATCGAAAGGATACGCGGTTTTTAGCCGTTCTGATATTTTTCGAATCGAAATGCGTTTTTAAGAAAATTTAAATTCCAGAAAATCATGGAGGCCAAGTTTTCCAAGGACGACATTGATAAGTTCGGGAGAGTGCTTTGCGATACGAGGTATTATTTGAGTTTTGCAGGATTGCTATAATTATTCAAATTTCTAGGTACCCTCTGAAGGCCCGTTTTCGCGCTCTATTCATTCTTCGGAACATTGGGGACGATCTTTCAGGTACAAATTTGACTTCAAAGTTTTAAGAAATGGTCATATAGTTAAATAATTTAATTAATTTATCCCGAAGCTAAAAATTAAAATAACATTGATATTATATTGGTCAAATCAAATGAAAATTCGTGTGTGTGTGCTAAATAGTTCCGTTGCGAGAAATGCACGTCACGACTATGCGCGCAAAGAGGCTAGAATGCAGAGAAAAGAGTCAACAGGGACAATGAAAAGAAGGTGAGGTACGCAATTTCCTCTGCCTCTCATTCTTCTCCCTATTTTTCAATGCACACGAACTTTCACTTTATTTTTATCGATACAATAAAATAAATCTCAAAACTTCAGTCGATTGGATTTCGAATGCGTTCGACGACGAGTCCGCGCTTCTGAAGCACGAATTGGCGTACTGCCTCGGTCAGATGAAAAACAAATCGGCCATTCCTATTCTGGAGACGATTTTGAGGGACAAGAATCAAGGTCATTTTTTGAAAATATCGTCTTTTATTTTGAAGAATAAAAATCGGTATTTTTTTTATTAATTTGAGGAACAAAAGTCAGGATAATATCGATTCTTCTTTAAAACACTTTTTCTTTTCAAGAAATTATTCCATTTTTCGTATGTTAAGAAGAATAATAACTAGCTTTTTATTCTTTCGACAGGCTAGACTATTCGAATTTTTAAGGATTACTATATTTTCTATTGATTTTTTAAAGCTTGTTTAGAACCCATGGTCCGTCATGAAGCTGGAGAAGCTCTAGGAGCAATCGGAGATCCATCCTCGAGGGAAATTTTGGAGGAGTACAAAAATGTAATCTTAAAAAAATGTTTCGAAATTCATTTGTGTTCAAACGTTTGTTTCATTTCAGGACTCCCAGCCTGAGGTCGCAGAGACCTGCGATTTGGCTTTGAAGCGCATCGATTGGATTATCGAATCGGGGAAGGACACGGATAGCCCTTATCAGAGTGTTGGTAGGTGGATATATGAAATCCCTTGATTGCTTCCTACAAAATGACGTCGATCTAGTTGACTATGTTATCTTCATATTCAAATAAAGGAATTTATTATACCTCCCTTTTAGAAGATTGGTATATCAAATTCTCGAATATATGAAATCCTCGCCTTTCCAGACCCAACCCCAACCTCGTCATCTGATTCGATCGAAATCCTTGGCAAAACGTTGATCGATTTGAAGAGACCCCTCTGGGAGCGATACCAGGCCATGTTCAAGCTGAGAAATATCAACACGGACGAATCGATTAAGGCTTTGGCTCAGGGTACGAGACTTTCGGGAAAGTGATCAAATTTCTACACCGAAAAGAGATCAATCAAACATTTCGAAAAGGAGTCGATTTTAGGTCTGTACTGCGAAGACAGCGCTCTGTTTCGACACGAAATCGCCTATGTTCTGGGTCAGGTCCAGTCTCCGGTCGCAATCAAAGAGCTGAAAGATAGACTGCTTTTGGAAGAGGAGGTGGGGTGATTTAAAAATGGGGGTGGACTTCAAATTTTTTGTAAGTCGATCTCTTTGACTGAAGGTTAAATTTCTAGAATTGCATGGTGCGTCATGAATGTGCCGAAGCGTTGGGTGCTATCGCCACTGACGAGTGTACTGAGATTCTGAAGACCTACGCCAAGGATAAGGAGGTGAAATTGCATATTCTTCAATTTGATGATATCTCCTTTTGAATTTCATGTATTTTCAGAGAGTGGTTCGTGAGAGCTGCGAAGTCGCCTTGGACATGGCCGAATACGAGAACAGCGACGAACTACAGTATGCTAAAGTTCAGGATTAAGGGAGGATTTGCATATATTCCAAATGGGATTTCATATATCTGGATCATCAGGAAAGTCGCCTTTATTGTTATTGAATTGAAAGTTTATTTTATGAAGAGTTATTTTTTCTTGTTGAGTTTGAATAAAATTTATGTGTTTAAAAACTCGAAAATAATTGAAATCTTAGGGTTTTGGGCCTAGAAATATTTTCTAATAAAATTTTAGAAATGTGAAATTGCGAATTAAATTCAGAAAATGAAGTCGGTTTTGAGGCAGGCGGCCTTTGTCGCTAAGAGGAGATTCCAGACCAGTTCTAGGACTTTAAAAGAGGTAAATTAAAGAAAAGTATTTTTTATTTAAGTAAAATTTAAGAAAATAAAAGCCCCACCTTCCCACCGCCATCCTTTTTTGGAAAATAGCATAGAAAAAGAAAAAAGGGGGATGGTAACTACAAGGAGCCAAATAAAAATAAAGTTACGAAAATTTAAAAAATAAAGATAATATTTTCAGAACTACCCCAAGTTGACTAGCTTCACGGATTCCGACATCGGAAAAATGTACGAAATCGACATCGAGACGGCCAGGCAGTTACAGGTAAAAATTTAAATAAAAATAACACAAATTTGAATGTATTATAATTTCAGTACGATAAACAATTGACCATGAAGCTGAAGGCCCAGGTCGAGACACTCAATGAAATGGTCACCGTTGTCAGGAGACCACTTGTCGAGGTTATTTTCATAATTTTTTTTTTTTTAATTTCAAACATTTCACTAAACAAATTTAAGATTACTGTAACTCTTCCTATTTTTCTTCAATTTTCAGATCGCCGATTGTATGCAGTCAGTCTGTTCTGTGGACATTCCCGCTTTACGACTCGTTTTGTGGGGCCACTTCGGCACGGGCAAATCCGTCACGCTTAGTCAGGCGATCCATCTCGCATATTCTCACAATTGGTGCATCGTCTATCATCCCACCGGTGAGAGCTCAATTCTTTTTGGATACTCTCGATTTTCGCCATAAATATGAGAATTTTCTGAAATTTTAGTAAAGAAACATTGTTTTGAGGATTACACAACATGCGATTTTTGCCAAATATATTATCATTTTTATCTCAGTTAGTGAAGAAAAATGCCGATTTTTGTGATGAATACACATGAATTTGCCAAGTTTTTCTCGAATTTATAAAGGCTAGAAGAAAATTGTAATCGCAGATATTTTTTGCCATTTCTACAAGTAATTTTTGTTTTGCAGCAATGCATCTCTGCCGCCGTCTCCAAGAGGTGGAGATGTCGACACACAAACCCGGACGAATCAACGACCCACATGGCGCAGTGGCCATCCTCCAGACCTTCAAGCATCAGGTAGTATTTTTATTTTTTGCTGAAAACTCAAAACTCATTAAAATCATTTTTTTTTTCAAAATTCAATTTTTATTATTTTAGAACCAGCATCTCTGGAAAGTGCTCAGTGAATTGCCCTGCGAAAGAACTTACGAGTGGTCGAAAGTCGACAAAACGCAGGAGGGAAAGCCCATCACGGAAATCGTTGAAGTGGTAGGAGGTTTTGTCCTGAAAAAAGATCAATTTTCAATGAAGATCGACCTTTTAAAGCCGAGCTTCGTAGATATCGTTTTAGAAAAGTCATAAATGTCGAAAATCGACCATTTTCAGGGTCTTTCCGCTCCCTTCCTGGCCAGTGACTGCGTCGGAGCTCTTTTCCGTGAGCTGAAGCGTCATGCCTCATCCGGAAAAATAAAAGTAAGGAAGACGAGGCTTAAATTTTTGGAGGACGGGGTCTATGATTTGTAACTTTTCACAACTTTTTCAGCTGTTCGTTGGCATCGATGACGCTAACTCGTGTTGGGGAAAAGTCAATGTCAGAAGAGCGGATAGGACTTATGTAAGATTTTGATTAAATTTTGTATAGCAGACCCCCCTAAAAATGTTTATAGGGCTCACTTTAAAACTTTAAAAGACCCCTCAATTTTTAGGTCTCACTGGAAAATTGTTCGTAAAATACTCGCAGATTTCAGGCCCTACCCTCCGACTTGACCCTCGTGTGTCATTACCGCAACATAATGAAGAACGATTGGTCGAATGGCATCATCGTGGCCGTCACGGATCGCAAAGAACAGGCCGATAACAGGAACGAGCTCGAGGGTACGGATCCTTCTCGAGACATCATTTTTTTTAGTCAAAATCCAAATTCGACAATTTTCAGTCCTACCCTACACGCCGTTGGAAACGCTGGGCGAAGAGGGATTCGATCATTTGGATGTGAGTTTTAATTTTTGATCTCTTTTCCAGAAACCAAAAAGATCTCTTTTCAGCCCTTCCTTCCTATCGAGTGCGTTGAATATTCCGAGGCAGAGGTGACCGCCGTTTACAACTACTACAAGGATCGGCGTTGGATCAGCCATTCGAAAGGTTGGTAATTTTGAAGAGTAAAAAACAAAAATGAAAAACAGGCTGGTATATCTATTTTACAATCGTGCGTCAGTTAAAGATAGGAAGGAATACGGACTGAAATATATCTCGTCCTTTGTTTTGAAAATATCTTTCCAATGTTAAAGCATATGATAGAAACACAGGCTGGCATATATTTTAAATTATTTTGAAAAGTGCGTAAAAATAAACAATCCTCGGGCCACTTGAAAATCTCGGGAAGCAGGTTACCTAATTAGCCAAACATGGCGATTTTTCTCTATAGCGAAAATGACGATTAGAACGCGTCTGTTTCCTTTCTTTTTTGAAGAGGCTGACTTTTTCGTCAAGAAAACTCGTTTTCTGCGTATTGACTAACCACATACGTTTTTTGCAGAAGAAAAAAATCGAGGGAAATTTTTGTAAACAACCTATATTCCTGTGCAAAATTTGGATCGAAAAATGTGATTTTCGATCAAATAAAAATACAGTATTCCCAAAATAGAGGGCTCGTCGTAAATTATAGGGTTCTTTATATTATAAGTATGCATAGTGTTTTATTTTTAAAATTTTCAAATTTCAGCCCTAACCGACTCGGGAAAGCTGGAAATGATGCACCTGAGCGGATTCAACCCCTTCTATTTCGAACGGCTTTGTGCGGTCCTTTAATTTTTATACAAGACCCCCCGTTTTTGTAGAAATTAGGTTTTTCTAGTAAGTTTGTTGATCTTGTTATGTATTGAATAAAATTCTTCGTAAATCGTTCTCAAAATCGGATTTTTCTAAGCTGATTAAGAAAATAGCATGCAGAAAAGAAAAAATGTTAGCCTTGATCGGGGAACATAGAAATCTCCAAAGAAAGAAATCGAGTTCGATTATCTGACTCTTTTCGTCTCTCGGAGATCAATTATCTTTTTCTACCTCTCTCCTTTTCTAATTCTTTAGTTCTCTTGTATTGCTTTTCTCTCTAATCCCGAAGATCTAAATCTTCCAAATCTATCCCATTTGTGTCCTTATTTAGTGGAATTTTCTTGGATCTGCCTTCACTATCTTAGACTCCAATACTATTTCTGAGTACTTTTCAAATAATTCCGTAAAAAGTACTCTAATCTGAATACTTGTCTCCCAAATCAAGTAATTGGCACCCATCTTTCTCCTCTTAGGGTCAAAACAATCATGAGATAGGTAGAGAAATCGAAGAATGAGAGAAATAGCATGGAAAAATAGAGAATAGCGGAAAGAAATTTGAGAAATAGCACATAATTAGAGAGAGAGTCGGTCTCATGCAAGGTTCAGGTAGCCACCCCCATCCCACTCCCAGAAATGGCCCCGAGTGACCTTCGTCTTTCTTCCCTTGGCTACCATTTTTCTTTCCATCTTCCCTATTTTCCTATGTTACCTTCACGGAAATATCGATTTGCCATGTATTAGAATTCGAATTTGGACATCGATTTTCTTTTAATTTATGTTAATTTTTATTAGGGCTACTGTATATTTTCCATATGTTATTCTCTTGTTAGTTATGAAAATCACTATGACTTGTTTGTTTCCCTAAGATATGTATTTTTCGGCATGATTAAATATTGTATCATTTTCTCAGCTATTTAGAAATGACTTCATATTTTAGGGTGGTTCCAAAAATGCTACCCATAATGGGCGATACAACACCTCCCGCTCCACCTGCTAGAAATGTCTCCACCTTTCCGGCGAAGGTTACCTTCAAAGGGGTGAGTTACCAAACATTTTGGTACCCCGGTGCCAAAAATATGGTTGCATTACCGGAACTACCACTTTAGGCCCAGACTTGGCGAGAATCGCTCGGGATGTTCATGATATTGCTCCTAGGAATGTCGGCTTTTGTAAGAATTTAAAAATAATAACAATTGATTTTTAAGAAAACGATTGATTTTCAGATCTCAGTGATAATTCTTTGCGTTTATACCTGGAAGGACAAGCAAGTTTATGAGGAGCTTGTCAATTATATGGACACTACCATTTCGATTTCCAAGATTCAATATAACCCCCAATATGGAATTTATAACCTGAACGATAGGGAGTTGGATGTTTTGGGGCGGGAAAGATCGGTAAATTATTATCTTTTATAATTACGCTAATTTAAAAAATAATAATAATTTTTACTAGTTTCCTTGTTTACTTATTTGCTACTTTCAAAAATCTAACACCTGATAGGATTTATTTTTTATCTAAGCATCCCGAACGCATTACTCAAATGCTAGATTTTGAACGATTAGAAAAGTTTGGCGAAAATATGAAAAACCTCGAAAATCGTGAGATTTCTTAGATCCTTGTTATTAATCCGCTGAAAATCTCTAAATTAATGCAATTTCATGCTAGACTTGGCGCCTCGTTTTTAAGCTAGTGGAAAATTCTGCAAAATACAATGTTACACATATATTTAGTGCATAAGATGCACTAAAACCGAAATAGATATTACACATAAAACCAACTAGGAAGTCTGAGAACTCTAGTACACTACTCAAAATAAACGAAAGTACATTTATTTTAATAACCTGATCTTTTAAGTTGTGAATCTAAAAATACTTTTAAAAAGTAAAATAACTTAAAATAATCATTTAAAATTAGATAAACTGTATCAAATAAATCTCGAAATGATTAATAACACCTTAAGAATTATATTATATTTAAAGTTAAATAAAATAATTTGTTCAATTTTAGTACAAAAACCTCCTAAGGGGTTACCTGTTCGCTGAATTTGGTTTCTGGGGCTTATTGATAGCGGTTGCCTTTGTCTATATGACTACAGATCTGACTGTGCAAGCCAAGAAAATTGTCTTCTGGGTAAATATTTCAAATTCAATTAACACATTACTTTATTATCTAATAGTTTATTATAAAAAAAATTTAGATCCTTATTGCTATTTGTGTCGGTTACACTATGGTAGAAATCTCGATTTTCACGGTTACGTTATCTCCTCATTCACGGCAACTACCTAATTCCACGGAAATGGTAACGTTTGGGGGTTTTTTCATACACATTCTAATTTTAGCTCCTAAACCATGCGATTCCCCACAATCCTGGTGGCTTGAAGAATATCGAAGATCGGCTGGGATGCACTTTCGACTATAACTTGTATGAGTACCAGCCCGGCAAACGAAGGAGCAACCCTAGGGTAGGTTCTGGAAAAATCTAGAAGTAATAATATCCCAGAAATTTCTCGAAGGATCGAAATATCAAGTTTTCTATAGAAAAGTCTGAAAAATTCTAAAAGAGAACATTTTCCTTATACAAATTTTCGAAAAGAGTACAAATTTCTCGAGGAAAAAAGCTCCGAAAGTTCTATAATTAAAAAACAATCTGAAATATTCCAGAACACATGCGACCCTCAGATCGAAAATAGCTTCATCCCCGTGTGGCTCGTGTTGTTTTTGTTCGGACTCAGACTTTTGCCGATTCTAGTTTTCCTATTGCTAGCCTTGAAAAGGACCCCCATGAGCGAATCCATCGCTGCGAATGTGGAGAAATTACCGAAAACCAAGAAAACTAGGTAAGTCAACTAATTTTCGGATTCGTTTTTCTACATTTCCCACTTAATTTTCATATTTATATGGTTAAATCGAACTGATCTTCACTATTTTATAGTTTAAACTTTGACTTTTTGATAGGTTTCAATTTTATTTTTCGAAACTTATCATTCATTCTGAACTTGAATAATAGTCTTTCGGCATTTTACTCACATTTTTGTCGAACGTGAAGTGCAATTTCCTGCTGAACATAAAAATCAGATGCTCTCGAATAAACAGGACAGGACTTTTCGAAAGACTTAAGTTTAATCCAGGATTTAAAGATACGGATATTTAGCAGAACGGACTTCATATATCCTTAGGATTAGTCTTAATGAGATTAGAATACGAAAAAACGATATTCTAGATTGTCTAGCCATATTAGCATATATAGTTTTTATAGCTAATTTATTTTAGGATGTACATGAAAAAGTCTCGATCTGAGAAAAACTCCAATGTAAACGACTCTCCTATTCCTAAGTCCACTACTTTTGGAGTCACAAATACCGTTAGGTAAACTATTTCAATAGTATATCTGGAATTTTATATGCAATTTTCTGCGTTACCCTCCTAAAACTTGAATGCAGAAGTATTCATTTGATGTAACATTTGAAATTGATTAGCAAGTTTCCTCGAATTGCCTATCCAAATTCTCAATGAAATTTGCAATAATTTTTAGGGGCACTCCCTTGCCACCTGTACCAAGCCCTAATCAACTAGATCACAGTATCAGGTAACTTTTCTTAAATTATATTTTGTTTAATTCGGAACGCACATGCTGGTTTATATATATCATTAGCAAGACATTCAAATCACACGATTTTCCATAAGGAACTAGAATTTTTCAAAAACTTTGAATAGGATAAGTTTTGCGCGTATTTCTTTTTCACCCAAAATAGTTTGTAGTCGCTATCGCAGGTGTTCATTATCATAATGATTATATATGAAATTTTCGAAATTCGCAAAATTTTCGTCGTCCAATTACATTATTTCTATTCAATTTTCGCTAAATAGTTTCAACTTCTAGGAAGTATAAAAATACCCCAAAAAGTTGGCTTTTTTGAAAGCACCACCTGCAAGCACTTATTTTTATCATACGAGTAAGTTTTAGGTTTAATGTGACCTAAGTCATAATTTGAGAGACATAACCATGTGTTTGAGTCAAAACATAAATATTTATGTCTTTTTAAATTTCAAAAATCATAATTTCAGTTATAATAATGCGGCATTTGTTGCTAATACGGGGTTGAATTCTTCACTTTCAAGCGATTTATCGCGTCAAGAACATGACGTTTTCAGGTCAGTTAATTGGTATCTTAAATGTTCATGCCAAAACATGCCGCCCTCTACATTTAGATCTATTCTTGATCAAGTAATTGCATGTTTAAACTTGAAAATATGGCGATTTTCAAGTTTAACTCTAACCTAAAAATCAAATATGATTCAATTCTTGCTGCAAAATATCAAAACATTTCGAATTTTGTCACGGGTGATTTAATTGTAAAATGTCTCAAACTTTAGAGCAAAGATTACACTTCTAAGAAAAGTTACTGAAGCATAAGTATACGATTAAAGTAAAAAATAGTCAGTCCGAAGGTCTAAATGTATATTTTTAGGCCAAGCTTATATATTTCAGACAAAAATTTCTACATTTTAGATCCAACCTAAACCGACCCATATCATCGAGTATACAATCCCAAGTTTAAAGTCGAAAATACCCAGAAAACCCGTCATAAAATGTGCATTTACTTAACATTATTCAGCTCAAAATGTGCCTAATTTTACATTCTTTATGCATATTATATCTTGCCTTATTCTGCTGTGTCACAATCAGGACTGTAAATTTTTAGACACGCATGTACATGCATAATGAGATAGTGGGTCTTTTCGAGAGAGCATGCTCTTTTCTCTTTCCAAAAGATACACTATCTCGTTATGCGTGCACACGCGCGTGTCTAAACATTTACAGTCCTGGTCGCAATGTTATCAGATCTTTGTATATTAGATTTAAATTTCGTTTCCTATGTCAATTTGACCATCATGAATTCAGGTATATCTTCAAGCATATGCACCATTTTGTCAAGACCTCGAAATCTTTCAACTTCATTTCATTGTTAGATTTACACTATTATTAAGTTATATAAGTTTAGATCGCATAATTTACTCAATTCGACAGTTTTTCGTTGTATATGTATTAAAATATATTTCCTGCAAAATTTCATATGTGTGTGAAATGAATTAAATACATTTTGGTTTATTCGCGAATAAATCATGCAAAATTCAATTTGTCTAATTGGGACTAAACTATACGAAAATAACTTTTCAAAATCAGCTGTCATTTCTAAATTTACAGACTACGTTTCTTTCCACTCAAATCATGGGACCCCGAAATCTAGTATGCAGAAAATTTCATCTATATTTCATCTGCAAAATAAAATATCATAGAATTCTACTCGACGGTTTTTCGGGGCCTATTCTTTATTATCGGATAATATTTTGCAGGGTGCATTATTTTTTCATTCGTATTTTTATTCATCTTATATTCGAGTATCTGTCTAGAAATTTTTATTCTTTTGCATGAAAGGGGAGGTAAAAGAAGTTGAATTACCCCCGTTCGAGAGTATTAAATGACACGTTAAAAATTCATTCAGGGACAATTAATCTAAGGAATTGAATATAAATCTTCTCGAATAGGGAAATATGGACTTCCTTAGTTTTTCACCCTACAGAATTCCGCCAATTGGTAAATTTTCTCTGAGGTTTTCTTAAGCTATGATTAATAATTCATTCACTTTTTGATTACAAGTCGCTGAAAATGTAGCCTCGAAGAAAACGAAAAAGCGTTCTAGAATTCTGATCATTAAATTTTAAAACTACATGACTGATAAATCAAAAATTATATAATTTTAGTTTTATTTCCATGACTCAATTTATAGGAAAAGAGTCTACAACCTAAAAAATTCCACGAAGATCATCAACTTCTTTATTCCTCGTTTCAAAGGAATAAAGCTAAAAATTTCACATTTTCGACGAAAATCAGCTTTTTCTTATTTATTCTCGAAGGAAAATGTTTTGTTTTTGCGTACCCTTGTACCCGTCGCCTTATTTGGTCTGAAACCACCCTCACCCCCTTTTCCGGATCCCGAGAAAAAGGGAAAATGCCGGAAAATCCCCTATTCATGTCAAATCAAGCGAACCTAGACCCGAGAGCCTAGGACATCTATTTTTAATTCTTTTGACTTCAGAAATAGCTCTTTCAGCGTGTCAAGAATTTGTCACTCAAAACTCTCGAAATATGATGCATTTTTGCTGGAACTTTGCTACATAAAATACGGTCATGAATAAAATATGTTTAGCGAAATTAAAATAATGCAGACTGTCCAAAAGTTATAGGGCTATGAAAAATGTTGCCCACTTCTAAAATTTTTAGAGACTTATAATTTTTACTACTTTCATTGTGCAAAAATACTCCCGAATACAATATTTCCATGAGTAACATTCAACCTTAGCAAAAAAAAGCGACTAAAAATATTTTTATTCAGTTTTGGTTTGCACAAAACCCGGAAAATAGACCTGATTCGAGGTCGAAAATGAATATTTCACTCATTCAAAACATGCTGATTAATGGCCAGACTTCGCGGTAAATTGCCGGGAAATTCTTTATTTAACCTGGAGAAAAATATTCGGGCTACTGAATATTTTAAGTGTTCAAAGTTTGCGGTCAATATTTCCTTGGAAGAGAAATGAAGAAATTTATTTCCAAGGCCTTCCCTTTTTTTTTTATCTATCGTCGCTAGTGTAGAGTGACCAAAAATTGGCTATGTTGGGAATCAGAAATTCCGGCTCAAAAATCCTCTCGAAGCTTATCTTTTAATCACCTAAACTTAATCCAGGAAAATAGAAAAAAAAAAAAAAAAAAATCGGCCTAAAATTCATCTTTAATTTTGCAAACTTCACCACTGTTTCTTTTTTGAGAAAAGTTGGATTTAGGATGACTTTTACAATAAGCCAAAAATTCGACTTATCTTGAAGTGATCAAATCTTTTTATTATCATTTTTGCTCCAAACTTAATCCAAAGCAGATAAAGCCTGTTTGTCACATTTTCACATAAGCAACAAAGGTCGTAGATTTGCAAGGATTTTTATCTCGGATAGACTGAGAATTCTCACGAAGGCGTAGGACAAATTTTTCCAAATCAACGCTGAAAATCTTAGGGAAATCTGAAATTTTTAAGAGAAATAAAAAGATTTTCGCATGAATGACTGCACTAATTGGCTTGTTGTATGTGTCTGGGTTATTCCTTGAGAAAATGCACCTGATTTTTTGATTCAATAAGAAAGCTTCGAAAAAATTTCGCTTTATACTTGTATTCAGGTACAATTTTTTAGATCTAGGCTTCAAGTTTTAGATTGTGAAAATCGCTTAAATTTGGTTCTTAATGAACACAGCAATATAGAATAATTTATACTTTTGATTTGAGAAAGGTATAAATTAAAAAGTACTATGAGTTATTTTTATTTGGACTCTAATCACTATAAAGATGGTGTTGATCATAAAGCTTTGGCTTCGTTTCGAATGGTTCTAAATTAGAACTCCAAGCGTGTTGATGTTTAACAAGATTATGTGCATTTCTTTAAAGCTGAATCCGATCTATGTTAATTTTAAACACCATTGTAAGTTTGGTCAATTTTTAGGCTTCAAAATCATAAACTCCTTCTCGAAACACGATCATTCGAAATACGATCTTCTTCTTTAAGGTTTCACTGAAAATCAGCCCTATTTTGATGTATCAGAGTTGAAAAAATCTATGCACATGTAGTTTATTGGCCAGCTACCAGCATAAGTTGAATATATGGCTTGTTCCTGCGGTAGAAGGGATATATGAAACTCCCTTAGAGATAAGGGAGATTAAAGAAAAGCGACGAAAAATTGAGGGAGTCAGGGGCGAGAGAGCCCTCGAGAGAAAAGGATAGAGTCCTCTAAAAAAAGGGGGCGGGGCGATAGTATATAAGCACCCGGCCTAACGATAAGGGCTTTATGAAATTCTTCTCACCATATTTCCAAGCGTACATATTGTACTACACCATCACTACTGATCAACTTTACTATATCAGTGAATAACTGAATTTGTGCAAAGCATCGTCACATCTATCTACCATCCATTTGGATTCGAACTATCGACTGTTTTTTAGCAAAAGGACAAATCACAACCCCCCTACCAACTGAACTATGTTCCATATTCAAGATGAAGCACTCGAGGTCGCTAAACTCCAGCAGCAGAGACACCAACGATTACTCACTCTGATTCTATCGGAAAGGAGAAAAGGCTTCAAGCGAGCGTTCTCAACGGTCAACTAACGGCAAAAGAATCGTGGATATCGCATAATTTTGAAGAGTCTGTGTTATCGAATACGGTCAATTTTTTTTTTTTGAGATCTCAGTCAGTTTTTCTCTTCTCTTAAGCGTTCTTTCATGTATTGTAATTGTTCAACGTTTCTGTAATATATACAAGTTCTAGATGTACTTAATTTTTATAAAAAATTTTCTTGAGTATCGTGGATGTGGATTCGTACATTTTTGACTAAACATTTTTTCTAGGTGATTTATTCCATGTGCTAACCGATTTTGCCATAACGCCCAGATTCATTTCATTTTCGATTTTATACAAATCTCTTGTCTGTACATTGTTGACTGTAAATATTCGAAGTGATAAAGTTTTCTAGATTCTTTTTGCAATATTTCTGGGTGCATTTATATGATTCAATAGAGATCAAGGATAACCATAGGTATCGAGAAACTTGCGCACCTTGATCCTTACGTATTATGGGTATCCTTGATTGAAATTTTTAAAATGGATTTGATGCCAATAAACACATTTCGTTTGATGATTCGGATCATAGAATTTTTCGCATGCAAAATGGTGAAAAATAGCAATTTAAATCCAAGAAAATTATAAGTTACACTCGAAAAAATTTGCTAAATCATATATGCAAAAACGAGCAGCAGTCAGTCTGCACAATAATAATAATAATTTCTCTGCAAGACGGGCGAAATTTTGTGTTGTGTTGCCCAAGTTTTAATGGACTTTGTATCTTCTGCTAAAATAAAAAAAAAATGAAGACCCTAGCTAGCCTGAACACATTTAGAACTATATTTAATTAATAATATCAAGTTTTGTAATCCAAATTTTTTAATCGTATTAAATTACATAAAGCCGAAAATACAATTGAATACCAAATAAAAATGCACATTATATTTTTTAATCCATCTTATAATTTACATATTCGTGCAAAATTGTGCTTTTTGATTAGAGATATTTTAAGCCATAGCGGACGGCCAAAAATTGAATTATCCCAGCCTCAATTTTGATAAACTGTAACTCATTTTTTCTATTAATCTGAGAAAATTTCATTTGCTACGTTTAAGGCAAAAATAAAAAATCTCCTTAGATTTTAGAGCCGATAAACTAGTTACAGGAAAAATTAAAGAAACGTCTGATATGAACTATTTCAGGCAAATTACGCGAAAATTATTTTTATTCGGAAGGTTTAAGCAGATCTCATGCTAATACAATAGCTAAATAAAAATTTCTACATTTGAAACAAATTAGGTTCAAAAACCTGCGTTAATTCAATTAATTCATTAGTTTTTGATCGATATTGCGTCAAAATGATATGATTTACGTCTTACTACAACCCCCAAAATATGCATGATTCAAATTAAAAATAGACACATTTCAGAGAATAAACCAAAATCCAAGATTTGCAGAATATTTTATAATCACATGCTAGAATTTAGCTAAATCCTGTTTCCTCCGGTTTGAACAAAAGATTAAAGTTTGAAGTTATATAATACGGTTTAAAGGGTATTCTTCAGCATATAGCAAAATTTGCATGATAATTTCCTTTAGCTGGAGTCAATTTCCTTGATTTTCAGGTGCCTGAATTTCGACGAATTTTCATTGTTAAAGTCTAGAACCAAAGCGATAAACAAGATCTAGGAAATGGCTTAAGTCGGGAGTATTTACATGACAATGCATCCTTCAGAGATTCTTGAAAATTCTCGAACTTCCATACGTATAGTCATAATAATATTGCATATAAAATAAAAATAAATATAAATATATTTATCGAATTTGTTATCCACTATTTTTCTTCTTTTAATATACAAGTATTAAAAGTGCATTATATCTCGCCTAAGATAATATCATGTCGCTCATAACATGCTATAACCGACTCCGAAATACGACTAAACCTAAGATATGTGATTTTTGAAATGACTACTGTCCAGGGATGTACGGGGACCCGAACCCGGACATCAATGGGTCTGTCTCGAAAAAAATTTGAATGCCTGGGTTCCAATTTTTACGGACCGCGTATATCCCTGCTAGTGTCTGAACATCCGATTAATGGATATGACGATTACTTTTTCGCGATTTTTGAGAAATGTTTAAAATGAACAAATATTTTATATTTGAAATTATATAACTCAACCTGTTCTTGAGGTCTATACTTCAACATATAACTAACTTTTCGTTTAGACACGCCATGTTTAGGGGCTTCAGATTAAAAGCAACTTTCCGAAAGAAATGCAAAATTTCAACGATGTTTTACTACATAGAGGGTTTCAGATATTTTTGGACTTCGTACAGAAGAATATGCGACAGATCGAAAACCTGGCATCTTTAAGCCCTAGATTATTATTCATTCGATAATATTATTTCATAAAAATAAGCCTATTTCTAAGCGCTATTTTCAAATACTTAAATGTCTGCCAAAACAATTCTATAATTTGGCATTTAAAGATAAAGCTTTGTTGATATTAGGACTTAATTAGGAAGTATTTAACCTAAAAATAAACGTTTAGTCTAAGAGATTTAGGTTATTGTACATAGAACAATGGACCGAAAAACGTAACATTAACTCTGAATCTAAACATGTTTATTTCTTTATCCAATTAGTAAAAGCGAAAGATTAGCCCTCGGTATTTTCTGACAGGTATCTCAACAAAAACATTCCGGATATTGCATCGATATCTGGTGCTGGGTGTGCCGTGGCGAATCGATGTTTTCAAGTTTTAGAGCAAGAATTTTTGCAGTAACAAACCGATATCCCCGAACTTTTAGGAAAGTAAAAATTTGGCGTAAACATACTAATTTCAAGCTGACCTTCAAACCATATACATATACCTTAAAATATTTTTTAAATGTTGCATTTTAGGTAAAAATGCGAAATGCATAAATTTGAGCCTTCCTAGTTTTTTACAGAAACCACTTTCTCCAAATCCGGAAATCTGAATTCACCGAACTACTCCTCGTTGGACTATATGCACTCAGAACTATCTTAAAAAGAAATCCCAAATTAGCACGGATGATATTCGAAATGATGTGTTTAAATTTGAAAAAAACGCAGTCGTTGAGAATCCATATAGTATGAGCTAAGTCCTGGGGTGGTGGGGGCTAAATATTAATCATTATCTGTTGAGATATCATATAATCCAGATAATCTAAATCCCTCTGACAAAGGCCGATGCTCGCATGAATAGAAGAATCCTTATCGACAAAAATTACCACCCACTTTTTACAATACGTTAGTCCAGATATTTCTCGAATTACCGATTATAATAGGGCGATTACAAAAGACCGAACTATTGAAATTTCTTAGGATTCACACTCGAGAATTACAATATTCAGCATGAATAATAAAATTCGAAAAAGACGATTAAAAAGAAAGTTTAAGTACGGATAGACCCAAACAGGACTTATCAAAGACGAAAATTTAATTTTTTCGGATCCTAATGTCAAAGTCGAGAACAAAGTCCCCAAACACTCTCAAAGGTAAAAAATTTCAAAGACAAAGACAAATCTTTGTCTAGCCCTGGACCTAAACATAAATTTGAGATGGTATGTGACGCAAAACTTTTCAGATTCTGAGTCCTCGACGTTCAGGCTACAAGCACACCGTAGGTGTTGAGCGTCAAATGTCGGCGGAAAGAGCGATAATAATATTTAAAATAGATCAATATTTTTTAAATTCGAGGAAAATGATCGTATATTAAGGGCAGTGATCCCAATTTGAAAAATTAGGTACAGCCGCTCTCGGAAACGCCTTAAGAGTGAACGTCAGGAAAAACAAAGTCTTAGCAAAGGGGGTGTTTCCAGGGGTCCGTTGATTTGGCTGATTTTCACATATATTGCTCAGTTTTTCACACTGACTCTCGTGGCGTGGTTTATTTTTCATTTAAAAAAAATTATCGTATGCAGGGTTACGGTAGCTTAAAGTTTCGACAGTCCGACCTCGGGAAAAAATTCATAATTTCCTTATTCGGTGTCATTTCGACGAGATTCTTTCAGAATCGTGCTCAGCTACTCTCTGCAAGCATTTTAATACCAAATTTGAATTTTTTCCCATGCATAATAACGAAAATAGAGTTTTTCTAAACGACCGGATTCGGAACAAGTAGTCGGATCGGCTTTTAACCGTCAGATTCGTCATCAGCGTAGTCAAAAACCCCCAGGGACAAAAAATCAGCTCGAAATTTGAGGATTAACTTCTTGAGTACCACCCCATACTCGATTCTTACGAAGAATGTGCCATATAAGTCATGGTTTAAATAGTCATGAAAAATCAAAATATTAGTCAAAATTTATACTTATTAACAGGAAGCGTATTAGTTATCGTTGGGTATAAAAATATCTTCCTTCTTCTCAACCACCATTCTCTCCAAACTTTTTTCATCATCCTCGAAAAAGTTCTCCATTTCCATTGTGTCTCTCAACGAACCTTCAAGTTCTTCCAACTCCTTCTTCAACTCAGTCAAAGTCATTGTTTCCGTTATTTTGTTTGTCGTAATTTCTCGTCCTGCTCGAGTTTTCCCCTACCTTGCTTCTTTTTGTCCTTATTCTGATCTTCCTTCTTCTGCTTCTCTTCTATCAGTCGCTTCTCCGTTCTTGCTCTTGCACCAAACCAGCTCTTGATCTGAGACGTAGTCAAGAGTTGGTCCCTTTTGAACCGTCTCTTCCCATTGGCATCTCGTTCAGTCTTCATCATCTCGGAAGCTCATTTCGGATCGATGTTATTACCCATCTTCTTTCCAATTAAAAATAAACCGACCAAAAATTTCGTTTGATATTCGTCGAATCGTCTATCTCCACCTTCATCATCTTCAAGTGTGAATTCCATCTCTTGCGTCGGTTTGTCAACATCGTCTTTATGGAGGATTGTTGCCGTCTCTCTATGTGAAAATCCATTGTTTTACGCATTCGGACACATTTTTCGTGGTTTCGGTCACGCTGATTTTGATCAAAATTGATCATATCTTGTGCAGAATTGAATCCTCTTTCTCGTGGGCTAATATTTAGCCGGCGGTCGGGCTTCTTTTTGGTCGAAAAAATCAAAAATTGAAATTTTGAATTTTTCCGCCAAAACAGGTGGTTGTTGCGACTCGAGATAGCTACATTATTTGTAGAGTTTTCATGGGCTATTCAATGCTGAAAACCCATTCGATTTGGCTCAAAAATAAAAAAAGTTATGAATTTTTTCTGCTATGAGGTATGTAAAACTTGAAATTAGTATAACTTCGCCCATTTATATTTTTTACGAAAAGCGGATAACACCACGAGAACTAGCGTGAAAAACTACTATATATATGTGAAAATGAGCCAAATCGACGGACCCCTTCCTTATGACTTGGATTTTTCTTGACATCCACTCTTAAATAGCATCTGCATACTGTTTTCTGAATTTTTTATCCACCACCTCTCCGAGTTTTGCTTCAAAAAATTGTTTACTAGCGGTTAAACCACTCCTTGAAATTTGACTATTTTTCCGATTTCGAATTTTGGATCATAAACAGGAATGTTGACCCGGACCCGACCCGTCGGGACGAGAATGTTCGACCCATCAACATCCCAGGTCATAAATCTACATTAAGGTGGTCTCAACATAAAAGGTATTGTACAACTTAGTCCGGACCGCTACATGTATAATATTTGTTGATACTCGATAAAATGAGCCGTGTCATCTTTTCAGAATCATAGTAGAATCGTGCGATTTCGACGCCGGATTATAGATTCTTTCTGAAGCTAGCTTTCATTTATGATTTTTTAAGAGAAAAGCTATACACTTTTTACTTTCCTCGTAAATTTCTGTGTAACAGCAATAATTCCTTCTAACCAATTGTCCGATTTACAGAGGCGTAGTTGCCGAGATTTTCAATTGACATTATATATCGTAGTGCCAAATATATTCTCATAAAATATACGGAGAGATGTTTGTTGTTATACATTTATGCTTTTAGGGTGCGTCCGAACATTTAAATCGGATTGAAACGAACGCGTGTATTCACATGGCCAAATTTAATAGCATTCCTGACACTGGGATCAATATTTTCTTGAACTTTTACTCAAATATGTTGCCTGTGTTTCAGCATATTTCTCTAGTCTCCTTGGGGCAAAATAGTGCTATTTTGTGCTGTTTGCCTACTATAATTACCACCCGAAAGTTGAACCTAAACTTACTTAGCCACTTATAAACGTGAAAAGTTGATAGCAGAGTAAATATGCGCGGATTTTATGCAAATAAATGATGTAACAAAGTCGTAGAGGCCACATTTTTATTGCAACCTGCAAAATAACTCGTGGAAAATCAAAAGTTGCTAACTATCCCCCTAGGCCCGTCCACCGTTGTTATTTCATAGTTACTTCTCGCCTAATATTTTCCGGATTATCATTTTATTTTCGGCAAAAATTTTCACTGTTATAAAAATCGCTAATTTTTAGGAGAATAAAAATGTTTGTTTTATTATTTTTGTAAATTTGTGCAATTTAAAAAAATTGTCGATCTGGAATTTTTTCTATAGAAAATTGGCAAAATGCCATAAACTTTCGCTCTAAGTGTCAGATAATTTCACTTTTACGAATCCTCTCATATTATATATGCATCGTGAAAAAATCGCCGGCGAAAGTTTCAAAACTCGAGGTTTTTTGTTCTCTCCTCCAGTTCGTCAAGTAGGGAATCACATCTCACAGGGAAAGTGGCCTTATGATTGACCGAATATGGGGGATATGTTTCGAGTATTTTTGCGATCTTTCCATCCAAATAGCGGTCAGAAATTATGAAATTTATATGGCCAGATGGTTTTAAGTTTGCATGCTTAAACATAGAGCCTGAATGGAAATTCAAATGATCGAACCACTTGAGTGGAGGACACGGTAACGCGTCCGCGGCGGCGGGCGTGGATACTACAGTTGTGTCCTTCTAGAGAAATCGCGAAGATAATATACCGGTTTATTGAGAATTTTGCTTGGGCCTTATAACCCCGTATATCCCTTCATCATATCCTCATTTCTTACTCATATATCATTTATACGGCGATTTTTTACGTTTCATTTTTTGTAGATCAAAGAAAATCCCCACTGGAATTTGCGATTTTTGAACACCGAAATTTAATATAATCTCAATTTAATTTTCATCGCAAACACACATGAAATTGACGTTAGTTTTACTCATTTTGATAGATATATAAAGTGCTCATTTTTCGAAAAATGTTCATTCAACTTACCTCTACAGAATTGTTGCTTTCTCATGAAATTTAAGGCATTCGTATTCTCGATGAATATTACTTTATTTAAGATCAGAATGGGTACAACTTAGGAAAATTTCTTCTTTCATATAACTTACCGTTATGCTTACCGAAGTTATTCATATTCCGGATGCAGTCTTGTGTTAGCTATGAATCACACACGCACACACCAACGACGTCTCTATTCATCTTGTCTTGCCATACAAGGAATTATATTATATTGTCGCCCTTCGCTTCTTATTCCTATTCAATTCTAAATCATTTTTCGTACCTTCCTTCATTCAAAAACTCTCTTCCCCACCTAACCTTCGCGCATGCGCTACACTCCTCCACAAAAATGCAATTTATTTTTCCAAGGCCAATTAAGTTTTTACGAAGATGATCTTCATTACAAATTCTCTGCGTGGGATGAAAGTATGCGAGTTTTGACTCTATTTAAAAGAATATGGAACACATTTTGTATTTTTATTATCAGTTAGTGGTAAAATAACCTATTTTCTTGCTGATTGTATCGAGAGCTTTATTTACCTAAGTCGGGTCCTTTCTCTCCCCCCCTCTCTCTCTCCTTAACGTCGGTATAAATGCTTGTAGCACGTAGACGGTAAAACCAGTGTGGGGGTTAAGAGGGGAATTCGGGATACCACGCTCATTTTTTACATCTATCATATCATATTATTATATGCCTTTAATGGATCGTTTATCCATTATACTTCAATATGCTATGCATTACATAATATAGCTTCATATATATCAAATATTATTGTATCTAATTAGATAGACTCATTATATTTATTACTTAAGATCTACGAATCCCAGGTATTTTTCTGACTAACTCAATAATACAAGTATTTTTACTATAATGTGCGTCATAGGTATTGTTTGGATAGTTCACATTCTCCCCATATATTTTCTGAGTGGATTTGCATTGAATGCGAATCTTCTCTTTTTCGTATAAGTATTATTTATTTGTATACATTTCTTGTGAAGGATCTGAGTGTGTGACTTTCTGCATTCAGAAATATATTTTCTGATGTTAAGAGAATGAAAATACATTTGAAAAATTCCGATCGTTCACTACGTTTTTTTTTTCGGAAAATTAATCGTTTCCTTCCTTCAAAAATACCCACCTTTCATTCCTGAACGCATATGTTTACATTCACTTTCTTTCAGTCTAATTTAAAAAGTCAGTACACACCGTGCGTCCTTTGACCTTCGAAACGTTACCGCCACGCGAAAGTTTGTGTTTATGATATTTTGGCAACATCTGGAAATTTTCTCATCTCCTTCTACCTCCGAAAATTTCGTCGTGTGACCCCTTTCTTCCAATATACTTTATCACTGCGTCAATTTATCAACTTTGTGTAGTTTTTCCATTCCAGGCAATTTCACGGCCGGCCGTCCACAACTATAAGTATCATATCATTAGATCATTATCATTTCGCACGCGCCTTATCATATCAAATTTTGGCAAGTCTGCCTCTTCCACACAGTTTAATTTAATGACATTAATTTGCCCTAAATCATCAGTTGCAAGATAGGCGTGCTGAAGTTTCACATTTAATCATCGAATCTCGGTAACATTAAGTTGTCCTAAGCATTGAATTGGGTGCTATTAAATATATCTTGACATTCGATTTAACAATTTCCCGATTTAATCAAATAGCAAAGGTCATTATTTTTCTCCGAGATATTTTCCCTCGCGTTTTCCGGTTTTAGCCCCCGGAATTCTCAGATAGTTTAATTTTCACCGTCGGTAGTCTCAGGGCGCACTATTTTTAAGCTGCATGTGTTTACTCTAGTAGGGCTAAAATGTGCTTCCCCCCGGCAGTTTGGTGTTATTGCGTTATTATCATCACTACTCTCTCTCTCCCTCTCCCTCTCTCAATAATTATCTATTTCGGTATTTAGAGAGTTTTTGAGTTCGAGTAAAACTGTCAACATATAATCTGTCGCGGATAAGTGAGTTGAAAAACGATAAATGAAAATAAATACGGGTTATTATTTGAAATTTAGCTGAGTATCATAGCCTTAGAGTTATGATCTAAATTTCATTTACGATATTTATGTTTAGTATAATTTATCTAGATATCATAACTTTGCAAATTAAAATCCACTATGACATTTATATATCTATATTTAGTATAATAACATTCTGAAATCAGCTCAATATTTATATCATCGCTTAAGCAACAAGTATTACTAAATTTGATTGAACCTAGTCTAAATTTATCCTCGATCCATTTTCATCGTCGCGTTCTACCAATTCGCCTTTGTTATCAGTCTAACTTATCAAATATCAATAAATCAAATCACTCGCTTTTCTCGAGAACGCACGTGAATTTGTCAAAAAACGTGTAACTCGTCACAAACTTCGAAGGATCTGTTTTCGTGAAACTTCAAACTTTCTGATTTTTGAAAAGTTTAAAATTTCAGACCGACTATGGTCCGGATAAGTCCGGTCAAATCGGAGCGACAAAACGTGTTTATCACCGAGAAAAGTCCAGGTACGTCAATTTTTGGGATAAATTTTAAAAATCATATTCTTGCTAATTTAAGTATTCCCCTCGACGAGATTCGTACTTGCCACCGCGTTATGCCTATGCTTTATGTCTCTAGCTGTAGCGACATCCAACATTTCTCAGGCTATGGTATTTCAGTAGCTCCTTTTTAATTCAAATTCAAATAAATTTAAAATTTAGGTATGTATGGTACCAAAGAAAATCGACGACCCCCATAATATTTCTATTAGAAGTGCCGAGTTTGATCTTTATGGTATCCAAATTAAATCTGAATGTTTCTATTATCCTATATATCTATTTTAGAGGATGAATTAATATCTGAGAATAATTCTACGCCTCCTTGTAAAAGGAGTCCTGCTAAAAATGGCGAAGAAAGTGACGTCACAAAAACGAAATGTAGTGAGTACAATACGATGGATTGGACCTCACTTCAGCAAGGTATAAAACTTCCAAAATTCTATTTATAATAGATTTTTAGGATTTGTATACGCGGCCCAAAATTTCGGATCTATGTTTATGTTGGTTACCGGGTGGCAAGCGGATAAACTTAACAGGTCAGTTTTAAAGAACCGACTCATTTAAAATTTATATGATGAAATTTTTAGTAAATGGACAATATGCTTGGGATTATCGTTGTTGGTGATTTCAAACTCTCTAATTCCCTCCGTAGCTCATATCTCTGTATGGTTGGTGTTTTCTCTAAGGTAACTTCGTGATCTTGTACCTTTAAATCTTGACCTACACCCTGCGTCACTAGCCTTTCACAATACTCAAGAACACCAGAGTCTATAGACCAGATATGCGTGTATTCATAGGGCCACTTATAGGGGAGTGAGTAAAAGTGAAACTGCGGGCATTGAGAATTATATTGTACCTAAGCTCTGATTGTTTGTTTACTGACCATATTGTGTGTTGTTTGTTTGTTGTGCTGTGTTGTGTTGAGAAGTATGCAGTAAAATGATTTTGTCGTGCGTTTCCCGGAAAAACACAAGTTCAAGATTAAAATTCTCTAAAATGATTTAACAAATTTCAGAATTATGACGGGCATTGGTGATTCTTTGCTATTTCCTTCGGCCTCGTCTTTAATAACGAGATGGTTTCCCGCGAAGGAACGACCATTCGCTTTGGGTTTTGTTACTGGAGGCAGGCAATTAGGCAAGTGCAAGATAGTTTTTTTTCTTTTAAATATTGTGTCTTAAGTATAGATTAGACTAAAATATTACATTCAACATATGATTTTCTATAAGTTTTCAAAAATCGATATTTCTTATCCTGAAACTTGAATTTGCTTATCAATTTGTGTTATCATTGCATCAGAAACGCCTATCAATATCGAGTTGATTGTTTTTGCCAAAAATCGATAAATTTCCGCCCCGACCAACTTGACTATGAGTGTTCCTGACAGATCCATCAAATTATGTCTTCCGATTTCTGGGCAATAGTTCATATCGTTCCTTTCTCCTCTTTGTCACAACCAATACAAATTCCTTTCCATGGAGAAAATGACAAATTGCGTTTCGTCAAACTGTCAAATTCCATCAATTCTCTGTGGTCAGACAACTTTAGAAATAACAATAACACTGATCGTACGCGTTATTTTTATCAACATTTAGATTAGGAACTTTGACCTGTAAAATATTGACTAAAACTAAGCCATAATCGAAAATTTAATCAGCAAAACTCAGCTTCACAGACGTTGGGAGTTTGTCGATCCGATATTTTAATGTTGCTGAGAAGTATCGTAGCCTACCCTCATTCACTATTTTCCGTCATTATGGATAAGAGAACATGAGACAATGACGAATCTTATATCGGATCGACAAACTTCCAACGTCTGCAGCTTTATCGGCGCTTTTATCGAAAAAAAAAGCCAATTTTAATATTCATTCAAGTTTTAGACAGCGAAAAGGTCAGTTTTAATGAAGTATATAAATTGCAGGTTCCCTATTGATTTTGCCTATCGGTGGTAAACTGTGTGAGAAAAATGGAACGGGTGGGTTTTCTGGCTGGCCCGCCATTTTCTATCTATCCGCCATGATCGGGTCGGGGATTTTGGTGATTTGGCTTATTCTATCCGCCGACAAGCCCTCGAAACATTTGTGCATTATGAAGGTAGGACTTTTTCAAGTAAAATCATATATTCTTTCATTTAAGTTATTAAATAATAATGAAGATCGGTTTTTTAAATCTATGATTTGAAAATCGGATTTAAATGAAAGAAATTTGATGAAGATCAGCTTTTAGCTGAATTTATTTTAGAGAGAGCGTGAATACATCGAACGTAAAATCGAAGAAGAGAAAATCGGAAAACGAACTGAACGCGGGAATCCTCCCTGGAGAAAAATGGCGAGATGCGTACCCCTATACGTCGCCATTGCTGCATTAGTCTGTCATGAATTCCCACTGGTCATTATGCTTCAGGTAATTAACCCTTTAATTAGACTAGTTACTCTGAATTAGTGAACCATTTTGAACTCCGATATCGAAAAAATTGTCGAAAGTAAAGCAAACAATGTTAATACCGGAAAACTGCACGGAAAAACCGATTTTAAATGCGAGTGAAAGTGTGCAATTTTGTGGCGATCTCTTGTAAAGACTTAGGTTAAAGGGTATTTTCCGCACATCTGTTTGATTTCAAGAAAACTTGTTCATATACTTTGCGAGGTGATTAAAGGTAAACAGAAAAACTCATAATTCCAGAGAGCAAAACATTATGATATTCTGAGAGGAATTAAGAAAAACAGCTAGAAACGCAGAGTTTATAGCTTCAAACAGATCGAGAGTTCAATAAAAATACGGCAACTTAAAATTTCTCGAAGTTTCCCGAATGGATACAAAATACCGTGTTTTATGAATCACAAAGGTGAAACATAATGGTTTAAGTAAATTTCAGTACCTGCCCAAATTCTTTTCCGACGTCCTGAAGCTGAAGTCTTCGGTTAACGGCTTAGCCTCATCCCTACCCATGGTCTGCCTGTTCATATCCAAAACCATTTCGTCTAGCTTATCTACAATCATGACCGCACGAAAACCGCCTATTTTAAGTATATCTACATTTGACCTATTGTGCTAATTTGTAAAAATAGGTAAAACCACGTCTTGCAAGCTATTCAACTTCATAGCATCATTGGGATTGGGCATCTGTATCGGAATAACCCCGTTATTGACATTGCTAAACCATCCAGCCCCAGTTATCGTGGTTCTGTGCTTAGCTAATGCGTTCGCAGGTATCATTTTTGATATATAATATAATTTTGGATATTAATTTTTATTTAAAATTGAATCGAATTTTAGGACTCCATACCCCGGGAGTTCAAACGGCGCTTTTGCAATTAGCCCCGGCGTATTCTGGAGTGATTACGGGAATTTCATTTGCCGTCGTTAACATGTTCTCAATCTCGAATAAACTGATAAGCAGCACGATTTTACAGTAAGTTTTTGAGACTTCATGCTTAGCTTCATGAATTTCCGATTTAATTTACTTTATAACCTCAAACTTATAGAAAACTTCATCCTAACTTCAAGTTTAACTTCACTCAATCTTGGGATTTCTAATCTTCTTCATATCTTGAATCTCCTACGTCAATTATAGCGCGCTTTCAAAAGACAAATAGTCAACCAAACGCATCGACATTGAACTTGTGCAGTACCTGTGTTTGCTTTTTCAACTTAAAGAATCAAACTGATGAACGGGGAGTGTTAAGTCCAATTAAAAATGACTCAAACATGCATCATAACCAATAGCGCGCAGGTGGTTAGCTATTGAGATTTAAACGTTGGCAAATAATCCAATCTACCCTCTCCCTCACTCTGGTTCAATAATTTCAGAACCAGTTCGATGTTTTTTTTTGCAAAAGTTCAGACGAACAAGATACAAATTTTAAATCTACGACTTTCAGAAACGGCACCCGACACGAATGGACTATCGTATTCGAAATTTCCGCCGTCATAGCTCTATTGCCAGTCGTATTCTTTACGCTTTGGTAGGTTTTTTACTTATAAAATAAACAAAAAAATGACTGAAAATCAGCTTTTCTAGCATCTTGTAATACTATAGAAATTCTATAAATTTATCGCATAAAAACGTCCTAGAGACCTATAAAATTGAATTCTTTAAAGATTTATCAGATAAAACAAATCCCAGAAAACGATTTAAAAAACAAGTATTAGAAATTTGTAATAGACAACAAGTTTTCGAAAATTATTAACAAAAATAAAATCCTCCCAGATTTATTTAAAAAAAAAAACTATTTTAGGGGATCAGCTGAGAGACAAGCCTGGGCTTCATCCTCCTCAGCCTTGCCTAATAAGGAGCCTGACCAAGAATCCAACGATTCTTCGGATTCCACCGAACAAGTGCTGCATGCCTTCGCCAAATATAGTCTATTCCTTACACATGATTTGGGTCAATCGTAGATCTAATAAATTTACTGCACTCATTTAAAATCTGCTCCAATGAACAACAGCATTAGGAAATTTAACGATAGAGCAGATTTTAAAGGTAGATTTATTAGAGTTGATCATTTTCCACCACGTTCTTGCAATTCTTAGCAAAGAGCTTTAAAAATCGGCCTTAATGTTTCAGTTTTCTACGAGTCTTATCCGAGATTATGGGTCTAATAGGGATTTTCGACTTGGATAACTCTCACCGCATCATTAAATTTTACTGGAAAAGGTTGGAAATTTGATAATGTGGTCAAAACAGTTATATTTTCTGTAATTTTTGTGTACGTATCTAGAAATCTTGTCAAATTGCCCGTTCGTTTAGCTGTATATATTCGCCGATTATTATTATCACTTCTTATCAGCGATAAGGATGATTTTTCCCGCCCAAAAATGCAAAATTATTGTTGTTCTTTAGTCCGTTCGAAGCTTTCATATTTTAATAATGTCGGGTACCGTCTCTTTGAAACAATTTTGCAATTCGATTTCCAAAAGTTTACATAAAAACGTTTTGATGGAGAAAATAAAGATTTATTTCGACTTTAATGCTGAGTTTAAATTTTTAGTTAATTTATACAATATGTTCAAATGCCAGAATTCATCATCATTTCAAATCTTTTTTGCAGTCAAAGCTCTGAGAATTTTCATTTTGTAGCCCCTCCTTTCTGACTAACGCCATATATTTTGTCGTAAAGCACGCGCGCGTTCTCTAACAATCTAACCCCTCTTCTTAACCTTCACTATTTTCCGCCTTCGACTAACTTCTAACTATAAAAACTTTGACCAATTATGCATCCTATTTCTGAGTATAATTTCTATTAAAAGATTCCCTCATTTTTTACGAATTTATTATTTTTCAGTTAAAGTTCATTCGAATTTCATCATACCAAACTTTCGAGCTATATTGTTTATAAATTGATTGCACTAGTACGTCCAAAACACGTAGAATTTTCATTCTTCCTATCATTTAATTGATAAATTCATCCCGAGGCTTCTCATTGGTAAAATCGGAAAATAAGATATCGATTTAGGAGCGTTTCGTATAACTTTCGTTATTTTATCATTTCATTATCGCATCTGATTGTTCTTTACCCTTTGGTGTATCTTATCATTCCATATCAGACCAGACTCCATGTGCTCGTATTCTATAGTTTATATATTTATCGATTTTCGTAAATTATAAAATCTAAGTTCATATATTTCTATTTAATTATAAATAAATGTCTTCTATTTAATCTACATCATCTTTTATCTAATTTAAGGAGTCTTATAGTATAATAATTTAGTGAATGTTATGCCAGGACATAGACGGGACCAGTCAGATTCACAAGTGCCGCTAAGGCCTGCAACTGATCCGAATATGGATGGAACTGAACTGCAGCAGGTCTAATCAACTTATTAATTCATTTAAATATCATCAAATTTCGACTTTTATTATTCAGTATGTAAAACTTAAGTCATGTATACAAAGGTTATTAAAAAAATTTATCATAAATTATCTTTAACACGTTTACATGTAAATTTAAAATTCTAAATATTTTAATGGATTATAATCAGAAATTAACTGATTTATTTCCTCCATTTACACACTAATTGTATATTCAAAATCTTTAAATATATTGTCAATGACCGATTACTTGAAACGAGGTAAGTGACACTAGCTTTTTATGCGCCGTAATCAGCGCGTTGTCTGCAGCAGATTTTACGTTATTACATCATCTTCAAGGAATGAGTTTGACGACTATTTGTACACGATTTATTCTGTCTCGAGTTATCGGTCATTCACAATACCTATTTTCGTCAGTTGGATTTGATGTATCTTTGAAATTCCAGGTCCGGATAGACTGTAGCCGAGGCGTAACCAATCTAGCCTCATCCGTAGAGGGCGATTACAAACCCGTCTCCGTTACTGCACCCGATATAACTCCGAGCACCGCATCTAATGCTAATTCGAACATGACTAAATCTAATGGAAGCATTATTATCACCGTCGATGAAGATATCAATCAGCAGTGTTTGAATAATTCTTCACAGAGAAACGTAAGTATCATTCATTTGTTTACACTTTATATAAACCTAATTTTCATATTTATCTTTCTTATTTAAGCACTATTTTATATTTATATTTCAGTGTACAAAAAGGCCTAACGAATGTACGAAAACGCTAGCTGCGCTGGCCTGCCTAATGATCTCAGCATTCCTCAACTTTTTCCTTTTGACCGTAATTCATGATATCGTACCTAGGTACCTTTAACTTTGCTACTAAATCCTCTATTTTATTTCAGAGAACCCTTAAAAGACCTAACATTTATGCTAATCGAACAACAAAGATGGGCTTGGAGTGTGGGAGATGTCCTCTCTACATTAAGGTATTCAAATTGTTAGTCTCGGGTCTAGTATTTCAATTTTCCAGCTCCGTAATGGGATTCACCGTTATTCTATTACACTACGAACGATGGGTCGTGTTGCGGCGAACTTTTCTCTTGGGCGCTATTATGTATGGCCTGAGAGCTATTGTTCTTGGGGTAAGATTTGTATTTAGATTATGTATTATATATTCAAGTTTAAGTACTTAGAGAAATGATCGTATTTAAAATACCTTGCCTAAAATATCAATTTTAAAAAATAATTTAATTTAAATATATTTCAGGTAACATTTATTCCTCCATCCCTTCATAATAGGGACGAAATTTGTCGACCTCAACTAAATGGCACCCATCACATGTACATGAGCGAGATCGCTACCCGCTTTGTCGCCTACGTCGTGACGCTGGGTCTAAACTCTGGTCAGGATAAAATCCTATGTGGCGACTTAATGTTCTCTGGTCACACCGTCGTTCTAACTATCATGTACTTCGTACAACTACAGTATACTCCCAGAAAATTGGTCTATATTCGGTAAAAATTTGACTTTCTTTAAAATAGTTTATCATTTTAATTGAATATCTGCCGAAAGTTTGGTGTATTGTATTTAAAAGTATGACTTTATTATATCTAGAACTCTACAGAAAGCTGATGTTAATTTTTTTTTTAATATTATGATTTTCTTCAGATATATCGCCGCTCCAATAACGTTTTGTGGCATCGGAGCTTTAGTACTATCTGGAGGACACTATACCATGGACGTTCTGATAGCATATTGGCTTACAAGTCACGTATTCTGGGGATACCATCAGGTTTTTTTTTTCAACTTATCGATTTTTAACATTTATTATTTAGATGTTTGAAATGCCTAAAGAGGACCGTCCTCAGGCCCCGATGAGCAGATTATGGTGGTTCTGGTTAGCCTATTGGTTTGAGAGCGACGTTCCAAATGGAAAACTCGAGAATAAATGGGATTGGCCGTTTCAGGTTTGAGCTTTACTTGATTTCGATTTTTTTTCCAAAAATGGCAACTTGAAAAACTACGAAACCACAAGCCACAAGACATTGAGAAATAGTGTGGGAGAAGAAAGCCTATCATCCCTCATACCCCTACCCTAACCCTACACTGTTTCATCTGTCTCGTGTCTCGCGGCTTCCAAATAGCCTCCAAAAGTGACATTTTTAGAAGCCACAAGTAATGCATGACTTTATGGCGAAAATCAACCGGAATTTGCAATAGTAGGAAACTTATGCTAATTATTCTGCCGTAATCTTATATATGTGTATATGAGGATATGCTAGTTATTCGAATTCTTCCGAACTATTTAAATTCAACGACGTGTATTCTATAAGCAATACTTATAGACTACTGTATACCGGTGCCGGATCTAAGTTATAACAAGAGATTGGTTTACTTACCCCTTAATTCGTTTAAATTGTAAAATTACCTAGATTTACGCGTAATCATATTTTAATTGCTTATGAAAAATGCTAGTTATTAGAAGAACATACTTGGCATTATAACTTTAACATACTTGTCTTTTTCTAAAGCGTTTTGCTCAATTTTTTCTTGCTTAAGTTTAAAATTCAGCGATTAGAATTTCAAGCATCGAAACAATACATCCTCATGTGATCTCAAGAGTTTTTGAACGAGCAAAGAAATTTGTAAATTTATTATTTATTTTTTACAACTTTGTCATCTGCCATCGTGCCATTGTAATTAGCCAAAAAGTTATTCAAATTCCAAAAATTCTGTAACTTAAATATAAAACTTTTTCTTTCAACGCTCGGTGACTAGGCTTTGTGCTTTTTCTTGGCTTTGATTGATAAAAATTTTAAATTTTCGAAAATGCAAATAAAACTTTTATTAAAAATTAAACAAAATTTAAACTTACATTTTTTCAAAATCCATTAAAAGATTAATCGTCAATTTCTTCGTCCGGCCCGTATATCCGAGTCTCGATCGTCTCCAAAAGTCGCTGCATTTCTTGTCGGCTAGCGGCTGAATTTCTTTTTATTTTAGTTTTAAATAAATTTTAAAACATATATGCCTATTTAAAATTTTTTGTTGTAATCTATTTTAAAAGTTTTATTCGAAAAAATCAAAATTTTACCTCGATTCGCTTCCCAAGGTCTACCCTGCGACAAAGACGCCGTTCTCGTCCGAACCTCATCCACAATCTCTTCAATCGGCCTATTCCTTGTTTCTGAATTTTGTTTTTTTTTGGATTGCGGTATTTTTATAACTATAACATACCTGGCAGTAAAATGTACATGAGGACGATCGAAATGGCGAGAATCACGATGAAAGGCAGGTAACTGAACGAGACGCCGACTAGCTGAAAACATAGCATAATTAGAGTAATTCTTAAGATTAGAATAGTTATTAGTAATCCTAAAATTAGAATACCTGTTGAAAAGGCAGATACGAAGTAGAAATAATGAAAGCGAACGTCCAGGCCACCAAAACTGACACGGTAACTGCCGTGGAGCGAAACTGCAAATTTTTATTTTTAAATTAAGGAGGATTTTTGAGAATTTCGGCCCATTCGTAGTTACTACCTTCTTTTTCTCTTCGCCATACCATTTCGCAGAAAAGAAGATGGTAACTACAGTGAGCTAGAAATTCCAAATTTTTGACCTGTTGATTGAAGAGTTCGCATGCAATAATCCAAGGAATTGGGCTGCCCACACCGTATATGCACATGTAAAGAATCAGCGCCAAAATGGTACCGTATGACGCCCAGGACATCTGCAAATTTGCAATTTTTAGGAAAGCAATAACTCTTACAAAAATATTACAAAATTACCCCCAAGTAGTTTTGCAGATAGGTGAAAATCGATAGGAGGATCAGAGCAAAAAGACATCCAGTCAGCTGGAACAAAGACAGGGGCCGTCGACCAACCTGAAATGGGGTTTCACATATCTTATGGGAAATTATTTCGTATATCCTTTGAAGAAGGGAGTTTATATTTATATATCCTTTAAAAATGAGATCCCAAATATCTTTTAGAAAAGGGATTTGATATATCCAACCTTCTCAATGAGATAAGGTGCCGAACAAGCGAATACGAAGTAGATAATCCCTATGGCAAGCGTGCTGTAGCGGGCTAGTTCCCTGAAAATGAACTCTCCAGAAAACATTAAAAATCTTCAAATTTACGGATTCAAATTCGCGTTGATGAACATGTCTGTGGAATAGGCAAAGACCGCCGTGCACCCGGTGAATTGCTGAAAAACGTATGAAATTTGAAATATGACAAGTGTTAAATTTGAAAAATTTCGCTCCTTGTAATTGCCACACCCTTACCAGCCTCAACACGTTTCTTTTCCTATAGTATTTCTCAGAAAAGAGGCTGGAATCTATAAGGAGTTAAAAATTTGAATTTAAAAAATAATACCTGAGCGATCATAACAAGTATGGAAGCGATCAGCGGTACTCTAAGGTCCTTCCTTGTAAATAATTCCCGAAATGAGCCGCTTTCTTCGCTGGACTGAAAACAGAAATAAATGAAATCCGGATTTACAACAACAAAAAAGAATATTTACCTGATCCTGAGCGATTTCTTTGATCACATTAGCAAACATGCGATTGAATTCGCCTTCGTTGACCAAAAGACGGATGTCATTTCTGGCCTGAAATTTTTTTTTCTGGGTTAATTTATCGTTTTATATCTTTCTAAAATCTGTATATTATAATTTTGAAAAAATAAGTCTAACCTTTTCCCTATCGCCTTTCACAGCGAGGGTATATTTTGGTGATTCGGGACAGAATGGCAAAATGAGAACCAGCGCCAGAGCGGCAATTCCGGGAAACGCGAAGGCTAGAGGCCAGCGCTCTTCGCCTCCTAATATGGAAGGCAGTCCGATCAGCAGGGAAAACCAGTCCGAAAAAGCGACGGCTACCTGCAAATGTGGAAAGTGTAATTTCGCCCTCCTGTATTATACACCTCCTGCTGGAACACCGACACTGCCTGTAAAAGACAGTCTCTTTTTCTTATTTCTTCCCTTTTCTCTGCCTACACTCACTCACTCACTCACTCTAAAATCACGGTTTGTTTAATACAGACGAGATGTCGGTGTCTAATACAGCAAGCCTTCAATTTCCTACTTTAGGGACTAAACAAAAAATTGCTGAAAAAAGCATATTTTCCAACACACATTCTTATAGTTGATTTTTACCCGAAGTTTAAAATTGATTTACCTGATGCAAAGTGCCGGCACTCCCTCTATAGGCAGGCGGCGTGATTTCCATCAGATACATCGGAATGAGCCCAGATGTCAGTCCCATGTTTGCTCCGAAAATGAACCTGCCTAAAATCGGAGCTATTTGAACATCTCTCGCGACATTGAAAGACATCCTATTTTGAGTTCGATGAATAAATAAGTAGAAAAAGAAATTTTAATCAATTTTGGAGTTCTTTTTTCTTTTCCGAGCTTACCCAGAATCAGGATTTCCGGGGATTTGAATTTTTTCGAGAAGAGCTCCAAAATTGCGGCGAAAACGTTGAACATCCCATTGAAGATGAGCCCGTTTCTCCGTCCGAATCTTTCGGCGATTACCCTCAAAAATCGATTTTATTGTGCTGGAAAAGTTTGAAAATCACAAAAGTACCGTGTCAAAGATGCGCCCAAAATCGCTCCGATAGCGATTGAAGAGACAATGAAAGACCAGAGGAGATTCGACGTGGTCAGTGACAGACCGAACCCGTATCTAAAGTTTCAAATTGAAAAACAAATCAATAAATCGATTAAAAAATAATCGAAAAAACCCCACCTTTCGACATAAGTCTGATTGATCCAATTCGTGAGAATCGTCTGGACTGGGTTGACAATTCCATAGCTGTAAAACTGCGCGCTACCGCCCAGAATCACGGTCAGCACGGTGATGGTGTAGCTGAAAACAAATTTTACAACGCTATGCTTAAGAAAAATTGAAAAATACATGCTTTCGGAAAAAAATTGAAAAATTCAATGTTCTAGGGAAAAAATGAAAGATTCTAACCAACCGGATGGTGACCATTGAAATTTTGTGATCGTTTGAGCATTCACGGCAATGTTCTAGAAGATCATCTACTTGACTATGTCTGGAAAAAAGTTGCGAATTTTACAAACAAGTGAAATTCGAAAAAAAAAATCTAGAGTGGTTATTCGTATAGCTAGTAGTTATGTGTGTAAGAGGCATTGGTGAGGTATTAATGATAAGAAAGGGAACATGCCCGAAGCAGCCACCCAAAGTCGATAAGGAGCAAAGAACGGCACAAACATCATGTGATACGCATAGTTTATTCATCTCAGAACATTCTGGATCAAACCAGAAAAAAACTTTTTAAGTAAAATAATAACATCTCTTTTCGGATAAAAAACATTTTCAAGAAAAATTTTTACAAAAATTTGTAATTTTCTGAATCGAGTCAAGTTTTCAGATAAAATTTAAAATAAAGCAAAAACTTGTTTTACGAATTCAATTCAAATTTGAGTCGAGGACCCGTGTTAAAATATTCGTCTTTTTTATCGAAGGAAATTTTCAGCGAGCGTCGTAGACCATCACTGAAAAAATGATCAATTTTTAGAAATTTAAAAACAGACTTCAAAATTCAACCCGCAAATCGACACTCGCAGAAGAAATACTATGAAATATCGAGTGAGGGAAAGAGCATATCTTTTCTCTCTCGATAAGATATACTTTTTCTGTCGGGTAGATTTACGGGTTTTTTGCGGGTCGTGCGTTTTGAGAAGTCTGTTTAAGAATTTTAGAGAAATTTACATTTGCGGGTGCGTTTCTTGTAGAGGATTCGATAGCCGCAGGAGTGGCAGCGGATCGCGTCTTTCGTACGAATCTCGTTCTCGCTGTGGCATTCTGGGAAAAAATCATTTTTTAAAAAGCGCGCACTTTCAAAATTTTTTATTCAACCTCCTGTGAAATTCACCTATTCGTTTTCTTTTCCCTACACTCCCCAACCCTCGTGAATTTTACAAATGGAGGTCATGGCGAACTGGTGCATTTTACAGGAAGCCTTTTAGTCAATTCTGAAAAACTTGTTAAAAACGGTGCGCATTAAAAAATTAGCAAATTTGCATTTTCTTACCTCCGCAAATGTAAGTGGTCGTCGAGTTGCCCGTCGAGGCTTGCACGCTCGCTCCCGAGGGTCGGTCCATTTTTTGGAACTCTAAAAATTACAAAAATAAATAAAGTTTTTCTCTAAAGTTCACCTCCCAAAAATTGGAAGTTTCACTGTTTCCCCACTTTTCGCAAGGCTCTCTAACTTCTTCAAAAATGGTGTATTCGGCAAAATTTCAAAGAAGTAGACTTTAGAAAATTGAAAAAAAAAACGAAAGAACGAAATTGAGAAATTCGAAAATGAACGAAAGAGGAGGAAAAAGGAAATCGGAAAGTGCGCTCGAAACGCACGCTATCGATTGCAACTAGCTGCGCCCACTCGAGATTATTCATTCCCTTCATTTTCGCTCCTCACTCACCTCATTCATCGATTTTCATCGGTGCAGTGCAGGTGCATCTCGACTTTTCCATTTTCGCAATCTTTCCTAAAATCTCATCACTTTCGAAATTTCTTATCCCCACCCCGCATATTCGAATTGCCCCTGATTTATCCACATCTTTTTTTTCGAAACAAATGATGACAATTCATTTTGCGGATGAAATTTGTGTTTTTGACCTAAAACGAGGAATTTCGAAATACCCCAAATCTCGCGAAATTTCATTTTCGGATTTTCAGTAAACTAATTCAAAGCGATAAGCCAACATGCAAATCTTCGTGAAGACCCTCACTGGCAAGACCATCACCTTGGAGGTCGAGGCTTCGGACACCATCGAGAACGTCAAGGCCAAGATCCAGGACAAGGAAGGCATCCCTCCTGACCAGCAGCGTCTCATCTTCGCCGGTAAGAAATAAAAATTATTTTTTAGTATATGCTAATTTTAAAAATTTCAGGCAAGCAGCTCGAGGACGGTCGCACCCTCTCGGACTACAACATCCAGAAGGAATCGACCCTCCATCTCGTCCTGCGTCTCCGTGGTGGAATGCAGATCTTCGTTAAGACCCTCACTGGCAAGACCATCACCTTGGAGGTCGAGGCTTCGGACACCATCGAAAACGTCAAGGCCAAGATCCAGGACAAAGAGGGAATTCCTCCCGATCAGCAGCGTCTCATCTTCGCCGGTAAGAAATAAAAATAATTTTTTAGTATATGCTAATTTTAAAAATTTCAGGCAAGCAGCTCGAGGACGGTCGCACCCTCTCGGACTACAACATCCAGAAGGAATCGACCCTCCATCTCGTCCTGCGTCTCCGTGGTGGAATGCAGATCTTCGTTAAGACCCTCACTGGCAAGACCATCACTTTGGAAGTCGAAGCTTCGGACACCATCGAGAACGTCAAGGCCAAGATCCAGGACAAGGAAGGCATCCCTCCTGACCAGCAGCGTCTCATCTTCGCCGGTAAGAAATAAAAATTATTTTTTAGTATATGCTAATTTTAAAAATTTCAGGCAAGCAGCTCGAGGACGGTCGCACCCTCTCGGACTACAACATCCAGAAGGAATCGACCCTCCATCTCGTCCTGCGTCTCCGTGGTGGAATGCAGATCTTCGTTAAGACCCTCACTGGCAAGACCATCACTTTGGAAGTCGAAGCTTCGGACACCATTGAGAATGTTAAAGCCAAGATCCAGGACAAGGAAGGCATCCCTCCTGACCAGCAGCGTCTCATCTTCGCCGGTAAGAAATAAAAAAAATAATCTTTTAGTATATGCTAATTTTCCAATTTTCAGGCAAGCAGCTCGAGGATGGCCGCACCCTCTCGGACTACAACATCCAGAAGGAGTCCACTCTCCATCTCGTGCTCCGTCTTCGCGGTGGAATGCAGATCTTCGTTAAGACCCTCACTGGCAAGACGATCACCTTGGAGGTTGAGGCCTCGGACACGATCGAGAATGTCAAGGCCAAGATCCAGGATAAGGAGGGAATTCCTCCTGACCAGCAGCGTCTCATCTTCGCCGGTAAGAAACTCAAGAAAAAATAAATATCGAAATCCTAATTTTCAGGCAAGCAGCTCGAAGACGGTCGTACCCTCTCGGACTACAACATCCAGAAGGAGTCCACTCTCCATCTCGTGCTCCGTCTCCGTGGTGGAATGCAGATCTTCGTGAAGACCCTCACTGGCAAGACCATCACCTTGGAGGTCGAGGCTTCGGACACCATCGAAAACGTCAAGGCCAAGATCCAGGACAAAGAGGGAATTCCTCCCGATCAGCAGCGTCTCATCTTCGCCGGTAAGAAATAAAAATAATTTTTTAGTATATGTTAATTTTAAAAAAAAAATTTCAGGCAAACAGCTCGAGGACGGTCGCACCCTCTCGGACTACAACATCCAGAAGGAGTCGACCCTCCATCTCGTGCTCCGTCTCCGTGGAGGCTTCTGAGTCTCTCGTTCGGCGTTCTTTATGTCTCGCCCCATTCCAAATCTCACGCTTATCCACTTCAATTAACACAAACTCTTCTTATCAAATTTGAGCAAGTATGCCTACGTCACTGACCTTCTTTTTATTTATTGATTTGATTTTTTAAGTTTTTTGTTGGAAAATTCGCCCTTTTGAAAATTGGACTTGTCCAAACGAAAAATTGCGTGAATCTTTCAGAAAACGCCATACTTACTGTGAAAAGCTTACTCAGATTTTATCCGCTCTCCATCATTTGACTTTGTTTTATTCGTCGTCTATTTTGTAAAATCTCAAGAACGCACTTCTGGATTTGAGAAAGAATAAAGTTTCGTGATCACCAAAAAGTTGTGAAATTTGTTTAAGAAAAGCATGTGAAAATCGATATCGCGTCAAAATATCAGATTTTTTGGAAAAGTCCTCACCTTTTTGGGAAATGAATTTTTCGAAAAATGAATGATTTTTCTTTCGAAGAGGGAAAATTGATAAACTGGCAGGGTCATGTGTTTCGCTTTCTCTCTTCGCAAAGGCGTCCTGTGTTTACCCCGTCTTGACTACAGTAGTCATTTTAGGCATTTCTCATTCATTCTTCGTCTTTTCTCTTCGGAATTTCAACGTTTTCTTTCTATTTTCGAGATTTATTTTAATTGCCATCAGTTTGAAAAATACACTACTCTTATCGATATCCTATATCCTCTTCTCTATATTTTAGGGGCAAGTTTTCTGGAAGATGGAACAATTTCAATTTTCGGGAAATATTCGATTTTTGCTCATTTTCCGAGAAGTACTCGAATTTTTACATTTTTCAGAGCTTGTGGTTGATTCAAGACAACAATGGCTCGCGGACCGCGTAAGCATCTGAAGCGCCTTGCCGCGCCCAAGCACTGGATGCTCGACAAGGTTGGGACAGAATCTTCAAACAAATATGAATTTAAAACGAAAATAATTTAGAAAAAGATTTTTCTGTGGAATTTTGAAAGCACTCGTTCTGAATAAATTAAAAAAATACTTTTTCAGCTCGGTGGTGTGTTCGCCGTCCGTCCGCACCCGGGTCCGCACAAGCTGCGCGAGTGCCTTCCGCTGAACCTGTTCCTGCGAAACCGTCTAAAGTACGCCCTGTCCTATTTGGAAGCCAAGAAGATCCTCGGGCAGCGTATCGTTCGCGTCGATGGCAAGATCCGCACCGATCACAAGTATCCCGCCGGGTTCATGGGTAGGGGAAATTGTATTTTTCGAACAAATAATAGATTTCTATAGGAAATCGTAAAAATTAGTTTTCTGTAGACTTTCTCATAAGATGAAAAGAGTAAATTTGATTCAAAATAAAAAAAAATTAAAAAGAAGTTTGCAGATGTGATCCACATCGATCGCACGAACGAGACGTTCCGTCTTCTGTACGATGCCAAGGGCCGCTACACGGTGCACCGCATCACCGAGGAGGAGGGTCGCTTCAAGGTGAGACATTTTAGGGGGGGCTGTCTTCAACAAATTTTAGGATTGACCTAAAAAATTGTTTAAATCTGAACAGACTTGTGGAACTCGAATCAGAAATAATAGCGTGCCATATTGAAAGAATGGCGAGTATATCTTCTTTTCCTTTCTCGAAAAGATGCACTATTACTTCTGCGGGTCGAGTTTTAAGAAGTCGGAATCGGCGGTTAGATGATTAAGATGGTATTTTTCAGATGTGCAAGATCCGCGCGGTGCGCACCGGCCTCAAGGGCGTGCCCTACGTGACCACCACTGACGGCCGCACCATCAGATACCCGGATCCGCATATCAAGGTTAGTGAACAACGAGGAGAACACGATAATTTTCTGGGATTTCTAACCATCAACTTGCAATTATAACATTGTTTTCAAGGAACAGCAAGTTTTATTATTAGACGTCAGAAAAGCAGAAAACCTTCTTTGAACATGCAATGAATTTTTAGGCTAACGATTCCGTCGTTCTGGATCTGTCGGCTGGAAAGATCACGGACTTTGTGAAGTTCGAGCCGGGCGCATTGGCGATGATCACGGGCGGTCGTAACGTCGGCAGAATCGGCGTCATCGGACACAGGGAGAGACTCCCAGGCGCACTCGACATCATCCACGTCAAGGACGAAGCGGGACACTCCTTCGCCACTCGGTAAGAAAGATTAGTACAAATATGGCGTAAAGGAGCGAGAAGGCGGGGGGCGCCGCGGCCTTAAAATGCCCGTCCAGGTTGGTCCAGTTTTGTAAAAACGAAAACAACAAGGTTTTAAAACCTTAGATAAACAGGTTCCGGGAACTTGTAACAAAAAAGTCATGGAACACTTAGAAAGTTGGAAGAAAAAGTAGAAAAGGTCGTTAGAAACCTGAAAAGAGTTGCGAGGAAACTAGCAAGTTTCCGGTAGCTTGGCGCACTTGTTTCGGCAAATGCTCATTTTTCAGAATCACGAACGTGTTCGCGATCGGCCGTGGCGGCAAGGCGATGGTCTCCCTGCCCGCCGGCAAGGGTGTCCGTCTCTCGATCGCCGAGGAGCGCGACAGACGTCTCGCCAAGAAGCATACCGCATAGTTGTGCAGTATATGCAGCCGAAGCTACGCCCCCTTTCTCCCGAACTTGTCCCCACAAGTTTTCCCTTTTCTGATAAATTTTTTTTCTCAAATTGTTTTTGATATCTAATCAATAAATTGTTGTCTGTTGAGAATCGATGTTTTTTATTTGGACAAAAGAAGCTGTTGAAATGCAAGAGGAATATTTTTTGAAGGAGTGATTTAAAAAAACAAAGTTTAGCAGAAAAATGCACCGACGACTGTCGCAAGCCCTAAACGGGCTGATCTGTGTGCACAAACCACAGGAAAGACCGTTGAAAAGAATCTGCAGAGTGCTAGCAAAGACATTAGCGGAGGAGGCTAGTCAGGTGGGATTTCTTGTATCCCATTTTAAAGGATCCCATATATCCATTTGTATTCTGGATTTCATATATTTCTCCTTGTTTGCAGACAGTTGGTCCCATCCAGCGACCGCTCATCAAGCTGCCCTACGTCGAAAGTCACGAGAGCGGCGCTTTGCTGGTGGTGGGCGAGAACGAAATCGAGGATTATCGGTATTTTGTTGTAATTTAAAAAAAAATTTTATTATTCTTTTTTGTCAGATACGCCCCCTTAATTAGCGGTGCGGCGTTTCGGCCTGAGGACATAAGAATCGAGCCGCTACAAGACATGGAAACCACGTCGACGGGGGTTTGTGGTGAGAAATTGAAAAAGAACAATAAGAAAAAGTCAAAATAGAATACTTTTTAAAAAAAAAAAATTCAAAGATATACGAAATTAAGTGCTCGGAGTAAACGACGGCTGCGATGAGTTGCCGAAGCTAATGGTCAATTCCTGGCTCAGTGAGTACCGATTGGAGGGCCTGCTCGGCTTCGAACGAGTCGACAACAGACTCGACACGAAGGTCAACATTCGAGCGCCTTTTGGTAGTTTTCTATTTTATTATTTGCTTGAAAAGCTATATAATTTTGTGGAAAATTGATTGCTGATAAAAGAAAACTTAGAATTTTCAAATTTTATTTTTTTAGTTTACAATTTTCAGACCACGTGAATAAATTCATGATGAGCAAGTTCTTGGCGCGACTCGAGTCCGAATACCGAAAACTGGCCTTTCACACCGCGAATGTGGATTTGCAGGTATTTTTGTTTCATTTTTAACTTTAAAGGCAATTCGGAGACCATATGACCTCATGACATATGTGAAAATAGTCTAAGAAAGGTAAGCCTACCACCATATATACACACCCCTAATCATACACTATTTCGCATGCGCCATGAGATCATGCGGTTTTCAGATAGCCATTCTAATTTTTTTAAATTTTAGAGCGAAGAGGCCTTTGAAATGGCGAGGAAGGGTTTGCCTCGAACCCAATTACCCGGCCAAACGATCATCTACAAACTCGAGCTGAGACATTTCAATCCGCCATTCTTCACGCTCAACGTACAGTGCACCGGGGAAACGGACAAGTTTATGAGGTTTTCATTTTTCTTTTATTTGAATTTTCTTAAAAAATAAACTTTGAATATATAAGTCATGTAAAAAGGAGGAATGTTGGTAAATTGAGGAAAAGCGATTTTATTTCAGACTCTTCGTTCACGAAATCGGCCTAAGTCTGGGCACGACGGCTAGCTGCGTGAGGATGCAGAGGTAAAATTTGAAAATAAATAAAAAAACATTTTAAAAATTAAGAAAAATAAATAAATTTAGGATTTCCCAAGGTCCCTTCACCAGCGATCACGTTCTCATCGAAAGAGAGTTCAATCTGCAGAATATTCTCAGGAATATTTCCCTTTGCAGGTTTTTTAAAATTTTATTTTACTTTAATTTTAAAAAATTTAGAAGAGTCCTAGATGCAACCAAACTCGACCCGAATGTCGTAGAAGAACAGGAAAAGGATCCGGAGGTATTTTGTAAAATTTGTTTGACAAATTTACAGGCATAGCATTTATTAGAAAAACAGTAGACCGAATCGAATAAAATAAGATATTTCAGCTTATGAAAATTAATTTTCTCGTTTTGCTTCATCATACTTTATGATTATTTTTTGTTATTCTTAAAAATTATTGTTATTTTTAGAAAAGATATTTTTTAGAAAGAAGCAGAAACCCAAAGACGAGAAATCGTAGACGCTCTATTCCTGAATCAAAGCATGAAAAGAGACGAAGAATACGACTCCCTTCAGCCGAACTGGCCCAGAAATTACGAGTCGAATTAAGCCATACTGTATAATTCACACTACCGATTTGTAAAATTCATACGCTTTTTTTTCTTTCCTCTACACTCTAACACAATCCTGGCGAATTTTACAAATCGGTGATGGTATATCGTGTGCAAATTATACAGGAATTCTCAACTTATACAAGTCAAATTTATTTATTTATTATTCCCAAAAATTCTCAATTTTCTTAAATTACGGGTAAATAATTAGGTAGATCTAATAGTTTTGTACACAAAATTTATTTAGAAAATCAGATAATCATACTTGAAATTGTCTGAAAGTGATTTTGGAATATAGAGCATTTTTCCGTCGTTTCCATTAACCATATGACTAGAGTTTCCTTTTCATAAGCTTTCTTAAAAAGCTGCAGTAATCTTTATTTGAAAGGTAGATTACTGTAGAGTTTCCTCAGGCAGAATAACTAAATTGTTATAAGACCAGGTACGGTGAAATCTGAATATAGAGCCGATCCAGAATGCAATAAAAATGTAGAAAAAGACATATAAACAAAAATAGTACGGTATTTTATCTGAAAATTATGTTTATTAAAATTATAATAACGTACCTCGGTTCTCGAAAAATATCCATGCCCCAATTACAGTATCTCAAGGATATCTAACGGATATAAATATTAGTAAAACAAGCCATATAGTGTCAGATGAAAAACGTGGTTTTGAATGTGAAGCAAATATGAAGAAATGATAGGGTTAAAGATAATGATGCTAAATGTGAATGAAAAGTTCATTTTTGTTTTAATTTAGCTTAACTACGATAAACGTGAATAGAGTTTTTACACAGAACTTCTAAGCTGATCTCCATCCTTATACTGAATGAAAGTTCGGGACTTTTTAGATTTTTAAATCTCGGTTGCTAGCATTTTGACTTTCGTTCCATGGTAACTCCAGCAAATTTTTTATTTATCATTTTATGTTTGTTTGGATTTAAATTCAATAAATTAGGTCTGTAGGGAAGTGGAATTAAAGGTTTTAGACTCAAGGTTGGCGAAGTTTAAATGACAAAAACATGAAAAGTATAGTTGACTCCAAACTTTCCATATAATACTTAATTTTTATTTAAAACTCGTATGTTAACTCAATGTATGGCCTTATTTGGACTCTGTCAATACCCACTCTCCGTCTCTCACCTGTCAAATTACATATAGGTATTCAGTCGAGTGAATTCTGCCACATACATTTTCAAGTGTCGGGGCGAAAGTGAGAGAGAAAAGAGAGCGAGAAAACGTAAATGTATTTCAACTAGTTCTCTCATTTTCCTTATTGAGTTGTCCTCGCACGCCTTTTTGCCAGCCGATGTCAATCATGCTTTGTCGTTTTCTATTGTCATTCTATTTGATCACTGTCACTTCGCTTGTCATTCTATCATCTATCCTTGTCACTCTGTTATCCGCCATTGTCATTACGTCATCTCTTCCTTTGTCATTTCTTCAGAATTCCTCTCTTGCAGTGTTCCTTTCATCTCTCCTCAGATAGTTTCTTCGGCTTCTTTATTTGTAATGCATTGCTTGTCGTCGTTTCCAGCGAACACACAGCTTTTATCCTTTGCTGATCTCAAAACATAGCCCAGTCCTGCTATATCCCGGCTGCACAAATATATATCTCTTTATATGGAAGAGAGTTACTTACGGGATTCCATATGACTCCATACATCCACTTTTCATTCAATTATTTTTAATTCAGGATCTTCTAAATTATGACGAATCTCTAAATAAAATGGGTAAGTCTTAGATCATTATTTTTTAAGTTATATAAATTATCATACCTTTCTTCCTAAAATTCGAATTTTTCACATAAAAGCAAATGTTTAACGAACGTGTATTCAAACAAAGTACATGTGTTTTGCGCCTCCTGTATTCCACACCCACTTTTTTTTCTTTTCCCTTATCCTTATTCTTCTCCCCTACTCTATCCTCAAAACATGGGTGTGAGTGTAGAATACAAAGGGTTCATGTGTTTCTATATCCCTAAAGAATAGAGGACGTCAGATGGTTCGAATTTTTCCGAAGCCCTAAACCCCCAAGGCCACAATTGGTCGGGGGTTGTTGGCGGCCAGCAGTTTGACTCTTCCCTTTCTCTTCCCCCCTTTCTCGTCTTCTTTCCTTAGAAGGAGATGAAGCTTTTGGCAAAAAGAGGGAAGCAGAGAGAGGGAGGAAGCTTCATTCTATCGATTCACAACTCTATTCCCTCTTTGTGGAAATGTGTAGCATGGCAATCCTTCTACGTAAAAATCATGAGCTTATATTTGACTTTACAAGGTTGTAAGGGCTTTCATTTTAGATTTATAAGATCCTTATATATAATTTAGATTTAGACGTGTATTGTTAGATTTTTTTAAATGACACATGTCTCTTGACTTATATAAATTGCATTTTTCTATAGGAATTTATTTTCATTACGGCATTATTATGCCACCTTTATCTTTATTATATTAATATTCTTTGTTATGTTTCACATCTAATACATTCTTTAAGAACAACATATTGAGCGAGAGAGTATTGAGAAAATAATAGAGTCGCAGAGAACCGAGAAGCTAGGGTTCAGCTGGCTTGAGAATCTGATGATGCACAGTGAAGGTCTAGCTTCTCAAATTTCCGTCAATTCTATTTCTTTCTTTCTTTTTCGTCTCCTTCTTTTTCTTATTTTCGTTCGTCTTTTCAATGTCTTTAAACATTCAATTTTTCAGGATAAGCAAGCTCTAAAGATCAAAATTTATGCTAATTTCTGGATAAAAAAAACTCGTCTTTAAATACTTTTAATTTCACATATTTTAGGATAGACAAACTTTTAAATTTTGAATTTTTAACAATATGCTAATTTTTGAACCCGAAAATTGTAAAGTCTAGACGTATTCTTTCATCAGTTTGGGTTAAATTAAATTTCGCCCGTTCGTCATTTAGGTTCATTCCCTAATTTAGGCATTTCAGTGTTCTAAATTTCAGTCTGAATGGGAAAGGATTGTATCTTTTTTCTTTTTCTCTAATTTCTTTCCCCTCTAAATTCTTTCTCTCGCTTTCTCTGCATCCTTTCCTCTCTTAGATTCCCAATACTATTTCGCCTGCCCATTTAGGGTAATCATTGAGCGAGTTGCTCTGGTGCAAGCAGCCATGTGCAAGCGGAGTAAATATCGACATGTTTACCCTTTCATGAAATACACACGCGCATTCTTTGGAAAATTTATGTCATATAGCTTCTTGGAAAGGCTGATCTTCATTCAAATTTATGGAATTCCAGTGAACATCAGGCTTTTTCTTACACTTAATGATCTGCTCTATTATTTAATCTAAAAACACTTCTAAAAGTTTGATTTTTCCTACATCTATTGAACTTTTATTTTATTTAATTTCATAAATCCTACCGAAAAAACTGATCTTCACCAATATGATTCAATATTTGATCAATTTCAGATGCCCTATTTATGGATTATGTAATGGTTTCCTCATTTCCCCTCGATAATTTGGATGCGTTCGGCGGTTGCCTTGGAGCGAGAGCTGCAGCATCAGACCGCACGTGAACAATTGAAAACACGTATCGCCGAGAAAATACGACGACAAATGAGTAGCTTGGTGGGAAAATTAACATAATTTATGAAATGATATACAAGTTTTACAACGAAGGTCAGGATTTTGAATTTTTATTACATATCTTAGACTGCGAAGATCAACTCTTAAACTTGTAATATAATACTTTTTTCGCATAAATATCAAGCTTAATAAATATCGTCTAATTGTTTATGGAATGAAGATCAAGCTTTTTATTATATACATCGAAGGCTGTATATATTTTTAATGAAATTCGAAAATTACAACTTTTGAATCTTGAGGTCGGCGAAATGGCGACGGCCGATTTGGTCTTAGTGGCTGCGGATGGGAAGAAACTGCCCGCCCACGAATGCATTCTCAGGGCTCGTGCCCCCGGGTTCTATCAACGACACGTCGAGGCCACAATTGCCGCGATGGGTCCCAAACAGGAGGGGAAGATGCGAGAGGTTGTTCAAAATTGGCATATATTTTAAAATAAATGAGTTTTAATATTAGCACATTCGAAGTAATAATAAGGGATAGCTTTAAATTATAGTAAATCACAAATAAACTGTAACTTTAAATTAGCATATCGTAAATAATTCATATTCTAGGTGGCTATTGGAGATATCGATTCAGCCGGATTAGAGTTCTTCATTCATTCTGTCTATACAGAGGATGAAATCGCGGCTATTCCTAATGAACAAAGTGAGCAGAATCCGGATGATCAACGTGAGAACTTCATTTGAATTAAAATGAACATTTTAGATCTCTCTATTTTTGAAAAAATTTCATTCAAATTTTTAAGTTTGTGAGAAATGTCGCGAAATAATGCGACAGCGAAAAATCCCGAATCGAGTAATTAAAGGTATACATTTGTGTGAGGATCAGCTGCTTCTATTCGCCATTTCTTTAGCACTGCAGAAATTCTCAGATTCAGAGATACATTTTTGTATGTAGAAATAACACGATTTCACACTGCTTAACACCTCCCCTAAAAATCAATATAAACATGCAAACTTCAACTTTAGGGGACTCGGCAGCGTCTCGTACCTCGAATTTAACGAACTCCGCTATGGAGGAATCTGTAGAGCTGGATTTTATGAAGGGAGAGACGGACGATAGGTACGCATCATCTGAAATTACCGTAATCCTGACGTCGTTGCCAACTTCAGAATCCCCGACGACGAAGTGACGCCGTCGCTGGAAGCGTCTGTTGACACTAACACTACCGGGCTGCAGCAGCCGTCTCTCCCCGAAAAGCCGCAAACTGCGCCGCAAATTTGCAATCAGCAGCAGCCCGGGGTAATTGCTTCAGATTTTAGCCCCTCCCACTTTTAACAAAAATCATACTATTTAAGATTTCCTCCTCACAAAGCTCTCCAAGAAGGGTTATGATGAGCGGTCAGAATATGAGGAATACAATACAACAACAACAACAGCAACAACAGAATCAACAAATGATTTATCCGCCACCATATCAGGCAAAAATTGGCATATTTTCAAAAATTTAAGGACCTTTAGATGATGCCCCCTCCTGAGCCCTCATATTTGACCTACCCGCCTCCATACCATATGCCTCCCACTAGTCATCATCACTACGCGATACCAATGGTCCCCGCCCAGACTATATTCAGCGGCGGATACCAAATGGGTCCTCAGATGGGACCACAAATGGGCCAAATGGGTTCCATGTCCCAGCACCATCAACCATATTATCAACAATTTGCTATGAATTACGCTAAGATGAACCCCTATTCGAGTTGTATGACGTCATCGGTAAGAAGTGTCAAATTTTCAGGATTAAAATGGCAATAGCAAATCGTTCAGGTCCCACCCCCATCACTTCCAAGTATGACTTCATTTCGCGACTTAGCTGCCAACTCTCCGATTGGGGGATCAGTTTATTCGTTAGGGACGAGGAGCGAGGTCTGTAAACTCGGAATTTTCTGGGCATTCATATAAAACTTAGTATTATTGATTGGAGAGAACGCGTCGATATTCAAAAATTGCATGCTATTCGTCTCTCGTTTCTCTTCTACGCGACTGACTATTTCGCTCCTCCAAATTCGATTTCTAATTGCTGTTGCATGAATATCGCGACTTTGCTCTCCAATCAACGATAGAAATTTCGATTACAATTTTTTTTTTATTTTAGGTGGCCGATATTCCTGAGGAAGAGGAAATTTTAAATGTGGCTGAAGATCGACGTCGGCGGTTAGAGGCTGCCGCCGCAGCCCAAAGACGACGGACCAGTAGGGAAAACGGTAAACCCGAGAAAAGCTTGTATCGAAAAATGCAAATTTTCAGCCGGCATGAGCAAATTCATCCGACTAGACAGCCTTCAAGATGCCAACGAACAAGTTCAGAAGAAGGAGCATATAGTCGTGAGAAAACGGTCTTCGGGGGGTAAGTAGGATGAGAAAACTGAAATTTTAGGCTAAAAACTAAAACTCTAGGCCAAAAACGAAAATTTCAGGCCAAAAACAAATTTTCCCGATGTTTTTCGGACTGGACAACGGAAATGGCAACGAACCTTCTCGTGAAGATGAGCCGAGAAGTGGCAGGGGATCAGCCCTGGATAATTTGAAGGCCAGAAGCATCGGCCTATCTTTATCCAAGAGACTATCCATGACGTCGTTAACCTCACTGACAAGCATCGATGTTATGACGCCGAGTAACGAAGGTGTGCATTTTATATGGTTAATGACGGACAACTTGAGACAAATAAATGAAACGCAATTTTGATGCGCAGAAATTGGCAGCGCGTTATGCTGTAGCAAGCCTTACAATAATTTATCAATTTAATGAATGAATGTGACGACTATTTGTGCAATTTGTGCATACGCAACGCACACACTTTGCATGTTTGAATTTGTGCACTATTTATTTCGTCTCAAGTTATCGGCCATTACAGTAATTAAATATATATTGAAACAAGCGATGTTTTAGATCGTATAATGATATATCATAATTTATACTTAGCTTGATAGCAATTGGTGATCAATAATGCAATTTTATCTAGTTCCCCTAATAATGAGTTTTAAATATGGATTAATGCAGTTTGATTTAGTACCCCCAATGATAAACACCGACAAGACCCCGGCCAGTAAATTGGCGGCCGATCTAATGCAAATGTACTCGAATAACGAAGATACGGATGTGATAATTAGGACGCAGGACGGCGATCTTCATGCGCATAAGTAAAGGACTCAATTTCAAATGTACCTATTTTTATTATTAAACCCATTGATTTTAGATGCATTCTTTCCGCTACCTGTGCCTTCTTCAGGCAACAATTGCTTAAGTCGAAGCGAGTTGAGATGATGGGTTTCTCGAAAAACGCCGTCCACTTTCTTCTATGCTTTCTGTATGGAGGGCTAACTTCCATTCCAGGTATGGACAATAAAAGATCCTTAAAATTAAGATAAATAAAAGACAATAGTAATGCGTTTTAATGGTCGATTACTTGAGACGAAGTAAATGACGCGGACTTTTGATGTTCGGCAATTAACGCGTTGTTTGCCAGCAGCAAACTTTCCACTATTGCATAATATTCAAACGAATGAGTTCGACGACTATTTGTGCATATATGTAATACATACTTCGCATATTCGAAGCTGTGCGCATCATTTATTTCGCGTCTCAAGTTATCGGTCATTGGCAATATGATTTAGACGATGTTGATGCCTGGGAAGTCATAGCTTTAGCCACCCATTTAAACCACAAGGATTTGGCAGATGTCGTAGCTCTTCATTTAAAAGCCACTAGGTGCCCTATTTATAAAATAATTTACTTTAATAATGAAACCCCTTTGATTCAAAATATGTTTAAATATCATTAGTGTATTAAATCTAAACATATATGATTTTAGATGTCATTGGTTCCATAGACCTTGCGCCAGCTGTGTAGCGTCTGTATTTGACTGTTTACCACAATTACAATCCATTAGGTATCAAATTGAAATTTATTTATGAGTTCATGTATAAACATTGGAATTTGATAACGTTGACCCTTATCTTTGAGTTTTTTAATTGTGAATTAAAACCAAAGTTATGATATGGCTATTTGGAAACCGCGGGACACGAGGCATAACGCAAAATAGTATAGGATTAGGGTAGGGTATGGGGATGACAGGCTTTTTCCTACATCGCTTCTAAATGTCTCGTAGTGTCTCGCGGTTCCCAAGTTGCTGTTATGATTAAGGGTATTGAAATTGAAATATTGAGAATTGAAGTTGACATTTAAGAGGACTCCGTCCTTTATATGACGAAGCGATGGCCTGGCAGGCCAAACATTTCGCCCGTATTTGGAAGGGTCGAGTGTTCATTTATCTACCCGAGCAATGGCAGAAAGAATGCTATGAAGCGGTTATCGAGCAACTTAATGATGAAACCGTTATCGAAACTATGCTAGGATGTGAAAGGCTGCAAGTAGCGTTGCCCAGACTGAAGGCTGAATCCGCTTCACAGGTATGACGATGATATGCTAATTTTTAGGATTACGGTATTTAATAATAGCATCAAAATTTTGTGTAATATCATGAAAATTGTTGGTCTGAGAAACTCAATATTGCTGATGCCGAAATCTAGGAGGTGTACAAAGTGGTGCAGTTATTTTTAGTAGTTAGAGAGAGACTGGCCTAAAATTCATTATTTCTGCTCTCATTTTCGGCTATCAACAATACTAACACATAATAGTTATTAACCTTTATTTAATATTATCATCACTATCATTCCATTATATATATTTTGAAACGATAGTATATTTGCATCATAACGTGAAACAATGTTTCTAGATGATGATGTTTTCATATTTTAGGTATTATCATTAGTAGACGATATATTAAATGTGTCGATGCAATATTTAACCCATTCCTTCCATCTGGTAGTTACTTCGAAATCCTTCAAGCAACAAGGAAAAGGACTAGCCTTGAATCTGGGATTGCTCGAGGAATTGCTACCAGCGTTAATACATTCCTTATCAGCTGATGTTGCTATTAAGACTTATATTGGATTAAATGGTATATATTTTCAACTCATTTAATCTATTTAAATTACTTATTCTTTAGATTTACTCGAAGAAATCCAAGATGATTACCTGCAAAGTCAAGCCTCACCAAAGAAATCTATAGCTTTATCCATGCAGTTCGAAAAGTGGAGTACGGTAAGGATAAAAACTATTATTACATGAAATTAAAGATAATATAAAAAACGATTGCTTAAGAGATTCATAACTTTGGTAAAAAGACTCCAAGAGATGGTCGATAAACATTTACTTCATTATGCTGCGTCCGTAGTCAATTCTGATGCATGGAACTTATTAGATAGAGCGACCCAAGCTAGGATTCAAGAGAGTAAGCAGTGCTTTTAAATTAGTGCAACCTGAAAAATAACCTGTTATATACATATGAAACATACACATCGAGAAAATATCTAAGACTCACTATCTTTCATGTAACGATTCAATTATTCATAGTAGATTACTATTTTTAAAGTTACTAAACATTTTGTATATAACGACGATGTGTAATTATTTTTCTACAATATTATTATTTGTTTTTGTTGTTTTTTGTATTTTTGAAAATTTCTATTTTTTCAGCGGGACTATTCATCGAAATGAGGCAAGCTAAAGCCCCGCCCCCTAGGCTATCGAGTCACAATAGGAGCTATAAAAGGAGCGCTTCTACAGGCGTTCGAATGGGTGCCAGTCAGTATCAACAAAGGGCTAAGAGTGCTGAGAGGTCAATTTTTCGGCCTAAAATTAGAAAATACAATTAAAATAGGCATTACTGATACCTTTAAACTATAGATAGATTACGAATAATATTTTCTTAGATCATATTATATTAAGCTACAATCTTATTTGCTTTATATCATAATATCCTGCGATATAAATTACAATATAATAAGTTTTACGATTCAAATTGTATTACCCTATCCTTATTTTTATGATTGTTTTCAGAACATTTCGACCTCTGTCGATTATCGAGCAATCGCCAGGAATCAACTCATCCGAAGACGTATCCAAATCAGGGAGCGCAAATGACATTTCGAAAATTGCCGACGTACCGCAAAAATCACTGATTCCAACATCGAAAACAGAAGCTTCGTCGAAAACTTCCCAGGCAAAATTACCAGTCAAAAAGCCCGTCAAAGACAACTTACCACCGGGTACTTAGTATCATGATGCCCAAATCTGGGAGGCGTGCAAAGTGGTGCACAGCTATTTTAGTGGTTAGAAAAGCGAGAAATAGCACACGAAAAGGAGAGAGACTGGCCTAAAACCGCTTCTTTCCCTTCTCGTTTTCTGTCTCCGAGATTTCGGTCATCAACAATAGAATATGCTAATTTTTATTAAACATTACATATTTTCAGAGAAGCCTAAACCGTCAACTTCAAATATTGTCACTACTCAGCAAAAGAAGCCCGAAATTCCAAGGCCTGTATCGAAGCATGAAAAGCCGACAGCAATCTCTGGAAATCAAGAAGCGAAAATTGAAATGACTACTCCTACTACTGCGCCACACGTTGCCAAAGACAAATCTCCTTCAAGCTCAAATGCGAAAGAAGCTACGGTAGAAGTTAGCACACCTTTATTTATTTATTCATCAAATTTAGGGTATCGAAACGCCTGATAAATCGTTGCCTAAAAAGGTGGAATCGCCGAAGTTGAAAGAGAGAAATACGGAAATGGCCCGGAAAAAGTCGCCAGTCAAGAAGAGAGTTATCGAAAGTGAAGATGTAATAAACTTATTATACCTCTGAAATAAAATGGCATAAATTCGAAATTTCAGGGCCGACTAGAAAGACAGACCACGCATACCATCATGGCCGGACCGAAGTCTAGTGGTTTACCGAACCCAGACGCCGCCAAATCCGCAGAACTACCTGCTGCGGCGAAACCAAAATCCGTCGTCAAACCCATGGTACAGGAATCTGCGTCTACAGTATCCGGCCCTCCTAGTTTCAAACCCGTCGTTACAAAACCTTCTTCTCTAAGACAACCCACCGCTAGTGCTAATGTAAGAATTTAATGTGAATTTAAAATGCAAGTTGATGATGATCTTCGATTTTTTAAAATAGTTTTATAAAGTGTGGGCCCTCTTTTCATGATTGTTTTACTGTTGTTGCCAAAGTCTGAAAGATCGAAAATGAGGGAAGAAGGAATGAATTTTAAGCCAGTCTCTCTCTAACCACTAAAAATAACTGTGCACCACTTTGCACGCCTCCCAGATTTGGGCATCAACAATATAAAGAATGAATTTAATTAAATTTTTTTTAAAAATGATATGAAGTTAAATTTTCAGATGTCAATTTCGAAGACTCCAACCCCAAGACAAAGCGCAATTCCCAAAGCTACAACCCAAACAACTCAAAGAGCTCCTCCAACCGCGACTTCGAAACTTCAAAGTGGAGTTGCGAGACCGAAAGAAGCTGCCAAGTCAGCCACTCCAGCAACTTCAACCTCAACTTCGAAAACTCCACAGAAGCCTCCAATCCGAGGCCCGAAAAAAGACACAAACTCCATTGAAAAATGAGCTTTTTACACGTTGCATTCCTCGAATATTGCATAAGTTTTCGATTCCTATGGGTCAATTTTTAGTCATTTTGACATTTAAGTTTCCGAGCTTTAATAAAACAATTTGATTCGATGTAGAAGAACTAAAGAGTTACAAATAATATGTAAAAATTGGAAAAAAAACACAAGTCGATTTTCTGCAGATCTCTTTAAAAATTCTAATTGAATATCTTCATTTTTATTGACCTTTGATGCTCAACTCAGAGGAGTAAATATACGACGACAATATAATAAACAGATTTGATCAAATGCTAATGAAATGATAGAGGCCGGTGGTGTTTTTGGGCCTCCTGTATTCCACACCCGCGCTCACTTTTCTTTTCTCCTAATATCTACTCAAAAAGTGGGTGTGGAATACAAAAGGTCATTTTTTGTAAGAAATTATTCGAAACAAGAAAGTAGAGTGAAGGAGAAAGAAAAGGTGAATAGAGGTTACGTAATTTCTCGCCGTTTGGCCGTTTGAAAAACAGGTTGTTACTTCGTTTTCATCTCTTCTACCTCCTAAATTAGCCCTACCTCTAAGCATCAGATTCAGAATTGCGTTACCTTATGGTGCATATTTGAATGCGTTGATATGCCCGACGACTTAACATTGACTTCACGTCTGGTTGTCTATTATTTTCATGTGCTATTTCGCAACGCTCTTATCTCTGTTTGCTAGAAGTTATCTCTCCACCTTCTCAGGTAGACTTCATTTGTGAACATCAGCCCTTATTTCTTCCCCGCTTCGCCAACAGCGAAAATCGATTATTTCAGTAATTCGCGTTTCCTTGCGCCCTCCGTCAGAAAGGCGTTTTTCAAAATTTGGACATTCCAATTTTCTTCGTCATATGTAATTCATTTTAAAATTGACCAGCATTATTTTAAGTTGATGATAATTTCAAATCACATTTTCTCAAATACTTGCAGTTTATCGTGACGTTAATTTTAATCTCGGCTTTTCTTCGTATGACCGATGACAAAACGATAATTTTAGAAGAAACTGATTAGTTTAATCCGAGTATAATGGTTTAAAGTTGACGATTCAATGGCGAAAAATCGATGAGTCGAGAAAAGCAACGACAAACCTCGAAGCAAATTCAGAGACAAAGCGACGAACAATATGTCTGTGAGTTGAATCTTTTAAATTAAGAAGGAAAAAGACCCATAAAGCCCGAAATTCGTCATACATATTTGCCTCCGATAGGTTTTAGCTTTAATTACTTCTTATCAGCACTTTTCAAAATTTTATGTAATTCTGCATTTTAAAACAGGGCGTTGGCTTCCCATGAAGCCTTATCAGCTCTATATAAAAATGGAGATACTTCCCTCATGAGCATATGTGACTGTATTTGAAATTTTTCTATCGAAAAACTCTTCTACCTCTATAAAATTAAATAATGCAAGAAATCTACGCTACCTTCCGAAGTTCCTCTTCTTCTTCTTCTTCTTCTTCTATACTCGGTCAAAAACGAGGTCTCTATCGAAATTCGGAATATTACAAATCGGTACCCGGCGAGAGTTTTCAAAGTTGGCTTTATAAGAAACAACAGCAATTTCTACAGTCTAATGCTAATGTTGGATTTATTCGAATTTTTCGATAAGGATTTAAAGCTTCAGATACCGCGAAAAAACCCGAAGAACCCTACAGCAGCAGCGCCATCCGTTTCTAGTCGATTAGAAGTCAAGCTTTTCCTAAACGGAACCCCATATCTGGACGACGGCACTATAGGAACAGGGGCCTTTGGAATCGTCGCTAAGGCTATCGATCAGGTTTTTTTTTTTTTTTTTTTCAAATTTCAACTTTCGTCATTATTTTTACTATCAATTGTATTGTTGATGCTGAAATCTGAAAGATCGAAAATGAGGAGAAAGAATGCATTTTAAACCAGTCTCTCCTTTTTGCGTCCTATTTCTCGATTTTCTAACCAGTAAAAATAGCTGTGCACCATGTTGCACACGCCTCCCAGATTTCGGCATCAACAATAATACAAGTTTTTAAAGCTCTTAGGGTTTCATTTTTACCACTTTTTCATTTAATAATATTACACATTTATTTCGATGTGTGGTTGTTTAATTTAAATTACTATATATAAATATATATTTTCAGAGATCCGGTGAAAAAGTGGCGATCAAGAAAATTCCTCAGGCTCTGAGTTCGCATATCCTAGCTAAACGAACCCTAAGGGAGGTTCGAATTCTCAGGGACCTGAAACACGAAAACATCGTAGCCATTTTGGATATGTTCACGGCAGAGGGCATCAATGTAAGAATTTCAATGAAGATCAGTGTTTTTATTACTGTTTAAACTGAGATATTTAAGCTAGATTTTATGAAGATCACAACTTTTACCACAGTTTATTTCAGGGCAAAGACATTTATATCGTCATGAACCTAATGGAGACTGATTTACATCAGATTATTCATTCCCGGCAGAAATTACTCGAGCAGCATTTCCAATATTTCGTATATCAGATTTTGAGGGGAATCAAGGTTGAGATCTTTGCCATGATAAAATTTCGAATTAAATTTGGATTTCTAGGCCCTACACTCGGCAAAAATCGCTCATAGGGACTTGAAGCCCTCGAACTTGCTAGTGAATGGGGATTGCCTTCTAAGGATTGCCGATTTTGGTATGGCTCGATGCGTAGAATCGCCAGAGCCTAACGAAGAGGGTGGTAAAATTAATATTAAAACGGTTTGTATATATCTTAGAAGTCAATGTTTTGATATAAATATTTTTAGCAATACGTGGCTACGCGTTGGTATCGCGCTCCAGAACTATTGTTCTCAATTCTCGATTATGATACCCAGTAATAACAAATATTTTCAATAATAATTTTAAATTGAATATTTTGACTTAAGAGTTGACATGTGGTCTATCGGATGTATTTTATCGGAAATGATACTCCAACGGCAACTTTTGCCCGGCAAAGATGCACCTAGTCAGGTCCGAATGATCGTATATTATTTTGGAACGCCGGACAAAGAGGTACTTCGTCATTTTAAATATGAACTCTATAAAACGATATATGCTTTAAATAACTTAGTAACCCAAAATATATTATATAATAGAATAAGAAGCCGCGCGTATTTTAATATATATTAATTTCATTTGATCGATTTTATGATAATTTCTAGGTGCTCGAGAAAGTATCCTCTCCCACGGTGTTGGATTGGATACAGAGTTGCGGTCCGAAAGTAGCAGTGCCCTGGCAGGCTATTTTCCCCAAAGCCACCGAACAAGCCATTCATCTCGTTTCTATGGTATGGATTTTTAAACAAAGTCATTCTGACCTAAATTTTTGTGAGTTTTAATCTAAAATTTCAATTTAGCTCCTCCAAGTGAATCCATGGAAACGAGCTACCGCCGAGCAAGCCCTAGAACACCCTTATGTTAGTCAATATCATGATCCCAGATTCGAGCCGGTTTGTGATAAGCAGTAAGAATGTTTACAAATTTAAAAACTAGTCATAAATTCTAAAATTAAAGTTATATTTCATAGATTTTCTATGTGTCACAAAATAATCTACGTAAAATTGCAAAAAAGTATCATTAATTTTTAGATGTTTCAATTATATTGCATTATTCCGGAAATCATAAGGATAATTAGCACAGCATTTTAAATGCTAACATTTAGCATAATTAAATAATTCAGAGTGCATTTTGACGCCGACGCAATAGAGAATCTCGACCCTAAAGAGGTCAACGCTGCCTTAGCTGAGGAGGTCGCTTACTATGAATCTTTAAGAGGACCCTATAATACAAGGTCTCTTTGAAACTTTGATGTTACTGTATATTCGATGCTTTTAATTTTAACTGCCTTTTTCACTTATATTAACATCTTTATGTCTTTGTCGAGCTTGCCTTAACTACTAATCTAGTCTCGGTTTTCTATGTTCTAGTCATTTTTGTTGAAATTTATGTCGCTTAATAATAAACGCTTTAAATTTTTGTGTTAACTTGGATATTTTCAATCTTTTAAATTTGATATGTTCTAGCTAAGTTTATGCTAATTTTTATTCCGCTTAATAAACGCTTTACATTTTAGTTAAATAAATTAAGCAAAAAGTTGGAAGTTAAATTTAATAGGACGACCCCACCAACGATAGAGGACTTAAATGACGAAGAAAAGTCTGAAAGCGCGGAAAAACCAAGGATGGATGCTAGTGATAGACGAATTGATAACGATACATTCAGTCAAATTCGGGAAGAGGTAATTTTTTCGGATTAAGATATTTTTCGGAATTTAGTGAAAAAAAACAAATTTAGAAATCGTCCTCTTCCTCTTGTTCCACAGCCCAATTTAGTCCTTGTTCTTCAACGTCGACGGTTAGAAGGATGGACGAGCCCAGTAAAAGGTTAGGACCTTAGAAATTTTCTCTCAAGTCTTTTTTAAGTTTCATTTTCTATATATAAAATTTATTCAATGCTCAAGTTTTTGTATTCTCAGAAACTCGAGGCTTATGGAATATTCGTCTACGGAGGCTCTGAATTTAACCTCCGACAGATTTGAAACCGGTGAAGATCAGCCTAATTCTTCGAAAGGAAGAATCCAAAATGGGCTTCACCATCATCAACACAACGGAATTATCGTGCCCCTTGATGATGCTAGCACAAGCTCAGCGCCCGCGGATTTTCAAAGGTTCGATAGAAAAGCTGAGATGTTCATTAACTCCATTAGTTTTTTCACTCATATAAACATAGATACTTATCAAATACATCATTGATCTTCGCTTGATTTATCGCATTTTATTATCACTAAATATCGATTTGAGTCAAATAAAAACTGATCTTCATTATTTGAGGTTTCAACTTCAGGCCCAATTATCGTCAATCTATAAAGGCCAGTCTGGAACGAAAACAGCGTGAAAATCGAAATCGAAATGCTCTGGATAAAATGTTGCGGAGAGGCACAGGCAGTAAGAAGGAGAAGGCCAGGACCACGGTATGCTAGTTTTTAATCTAGTTTAAAAAATGTTTCTTCAATATCGTTAACCTTTAATAGGCTGAATAATGATTTTGAGATTCATCTTATTTTCGTCATCTATTGCTCATTATGATTAAAAATTATAAATAGTTGTGAAAATTCAAAGAAAAATAATTTATGCTAACTTAGGAAAATGAAATTACAGTATGCCGATTCGTTATTGCAAGCTGAGGAGGATGAAGCGTGGCGCAAAGCGGCGAAAGCACGTTCCCGGACGTGTTTATGTTCGAAGAGAAACTCAGTGGATGCCACAGCGACTAACGGCAACCCAAATTCGGATTCAAATCAAGAAACCGTCACTCAACCGCCTGCCGACAAAAAAGGCCTTTTGTAGTCCACAGCCACTTTTTGAGGAGGGAGTAGGAGAGGGAAGTAGAGGGAAAAAGTGGTGGGGAATACAAGAGGCCGGCAAAAACGCAACGTCTCACTCGATGAATCTCACAATAATTTCATGCAGAAATAAATTATTTCTAAACAAGTAAATATTTGAAAAATTCTCGACTCAATTAAGTTTCTGAGAGAGCGGAAATTAGTTATTTCATCATTTTAAAGTCTTAAAAATCCTCGACCCCAAATTCGGGATTCAGAGGGGTCGATTTACCATAAAAATTCCTCCCCGAATTTTTAAAGATGGAGTTTTGAATTTTCATATCAAATAGACACGTTCTGAGAGTTACTTCGATCTAGGAAAGGACAAGCGGGAGGGAGCGCGTTAAATGCAGGACGCGCCTGTTTATTTCGATGCTACTCGTTATTTCGTTCATTTCATTTGTAATTTATTTTCTTCGTTTTTCCCGTAAAATTTGGAATTTGAAGTTCAAATTGGATCTGAAAATATATTATAGCTCGCTTTTTCGAGGTTTTAAAATTGAAATTTCTCAATTTTTATTTTTTTTAGTTTTGTTTTTCAACGAACTTGTTTGCAGATGTCATTCCGGGGACGTGGCTATGCATTCGGGGGCTACCAGAATCGGTTCGTCTCGGCGTCAGCAAACAGCTCATCGACTTCCACTGCGGCCGGATCCAAGGAGTACACTTATGGACAAGGTTTTTCATTTTTAAACATTTTTCTTATTCTTTTTATTTTTTTTTTTATAATTCATAATTCAAACACAATACAATTTGTTAGACGATTTTTTTTTTGCAATTCTCTTCGAAAAATTACTTATAGTGAAGTTTTCTGGGGCGATACTTCGAGGATATTTATTTCAATTTTATTTTTTTGAAAAGAAGAAAAACTCCAGGAGCGGCCTTGCACGGCGCGATGAACAACGTGCCGCCACCGACCGAACTAACGACGTCGTCGGGCGCGACGTCAAATGCGAACACGATTTCCACGCGGCTCACCGCCAAACAAGTCGAGGAGCAGAAAATGCAGCAGGTAGAAATTTAAAAAAAAAAAAAAAAAAAAAAAAAAAAACATTTTTTCTTTAGTTGTAACGTTTCGACTTTTAAAAATTTCAAATCATTATTAGGCCTATTTTAACTATCCTGAAGGCTCCATTAAAATGGACTTATTCTGTTTTTAAATCTTCGAAGATTTTTCATCAAAGCCTCTCCAATTAGAGATCATTTTCATCTTTATTTGACTAGAAACAAAAATTTTCAGTACAACAATTTGGTGTATGGCTCGACGAGTGGTCGCAAGGAGCGCAAGAAGCGGCTCTACGAGGACGCGTATGTCAAATGATTCCGTCTATGAGTTTCAAAATTTAAAAACTATTTTTTAGTTATCTGGAAGGCGAAGACTCGGACGATGAGGGCCGTGAGACGGACCAGCGCGTGCAGGCTGGTATGTTTGTTTTGATCAGTGATAAAGATTTTCTTATCGGAGATTATAGCTTCTTTTCTTATCAGTGATTAAAGCTTTTATCTGATAAATTTGTTTTCAGAAAGACGACTTGATGAAGAAACGAGCAGCTCAAAGAAAGCAGACGACAATGATGAAGAGGACGAACTGGACGCCTTCATGGCTGATATCAATAAGCAGGTAAACTGATAATGATACAAATTTCCTGATAAGAAAATGTATGACTATACGAATATCAATTGAGAAGAAATGATAACATTGACGAAAAACATTTTAGACTGGTAGAAGATAATAAACATGTTAAGAAATGATAAAATGAACTAATAGGAAATTTACTGATATATAAATTATATGAAATACTGATAAATTAGATGAAATTTTGAAATATAAGAGATAGATTGATAACGAATTCCAGGCCGAAACTGACAAGAAGCAATCTGAGGAGAAGGAGAAAATTCGTGCGGCCGGGAAGGAAAAAGAGCAGCCCGAGGACAAGAAAGGCCTGGGCAGGGCGGACATCGATGAAGAGGATATGCAGGAGTCCTTCTTTAGGTGGGGAGTACGCTAATTTTATCGTTATTGTAGTTTTCATTGGAACATATTACTCTAGGTTTTGAAAAATAGCATAGCCTTTTTTCGGATTACTATAACGCATTTTCTTGGGCTATGTGAATTTTTGTAGAAAGTTTATTGTGGTTTTCAGAAAATATTCTTCTGAATTTTAAAATCTATTAAAGTATAATTTATATGCTAATTTTGCAGGTACATGGAAGAGCACAAGGCTAAAATCGAAGAGCAAGAAGAAGAGTTCGAATATGACGAAGACGGGAATATCATTTGGTCCTGGAAAAAGGTCATCGACCCACTGCCTACAATCGACCACTCTCAGGTAGCGTATTCTTAAAAATCAATAATTTGGCTTCTTGTAAAAGCCGCACAGTCGTACATTTGTCGAATTTATGACTGTATACCAGGGATAGGGGTAGGTTATGTGTTGGTCTCAAAATAATGAGCAGCATGTGTGCAGAGTATTTCTAGTAGAAAAAGAATTAGCCTAACCTACCGAAACCCCTACCCTTATGCCTATTTTGCTAGTGTACGGCTTTTACAAGAAGCCAAATAGTTTAGCCCTAATCACCTTGGGTTAGCTTGGGACTAATCCTAAACACTTCGGATTATATTCAATTTTGAATTTAATAAACGATCATTCGAGTCTTGCAGATCGAGTACCCGAAGTTTATCAAGAACTTCTACAAACCGCATCCCGATATTGAGTGAGTTTTAGTAATTTTTGCTTTATTTTAAGGAAAAAAGTTTTGGGAAAAACACGATAAAAAATCTTATTCTTCAATGGAAAGTTACATTTTCGCGTTAAAAACTGATAAGGAATCATTTATGTTCCTAGAAAAATGAACTATATGGACATCGTGAAGCTGAGAAATTCGCTGAATGTGAGAGTGGGAGGTCTTTTGCCCCCTAATCCTGTCTGCTCGTTCGCGCACTTCGGATTCGACGAGTATTTGATGGAGGCGATCAGGAGAAGTGAATATGAAAAGCCCACTCCTATTCAGGCGCAGGTAGTGCACTTTTTAAATTAGAGGAATTAAATATTTAACTGGGGCAATCATCTTCATTTAATTCGGCTACTTATCTTTCTCAGGTTTTAACTAGAAATTATAAATGAATTTACTTAGGGCAGTTAACTTTTTAATTATGCGACTTAATTAAGGCCGTTCCAGCGGCCTTATCTGGCAGAGACGTGCTGGGCATCGCGAAAACCGGCTCGGGTAAAACGGCCGCCTATCTCTGGCCCGCCATCGTGCATATCATGGATCAGCCGGATTTGAAGGTTCATTTTGAATTTTTATTGAAAATTAAGCATTTCATTTTTAGGAAGGCGAAGGCCCCATCGCTCTGATCGTCGTTCCAACTAGAGAGTTGGCTATTCAGGTACGGTATTTTAACAGTAATCATGATTTTTCTTCTCCGAAAAGTTACAGTAATGTTCATTTGTTTTTTTTCCATCGAAAAATACAGCAGTTCTTTATTTTTAATAGTTTATTTTTAATGACAGGTATACCAAGAAGCGAAACGATTCTGCCGAGTGTACAACATCAACGTGATCTGTGCGTACGGCGGTGGTAGCAAATACGAGCAGTCGAACGAGCTCCAAAACGAAGGCGCAGAACTAGTCGTCTGCACTCCGGTGTGAATTTTTATCTTTAATTTTCTATAAAAATCAAGAAGAGTATTTTCTTTTATAAATCTGCTAGGAGACATATTTCTTGAAAAAAATAGTTTGGAAATTGTAAAAATTCACCAGGGAAAATCAATCATTTTTGTTTTTGATTTTTTAGGGAAGAATAATCGACCTGGTGAAAATCGAGGCGACGAATTTTCTGCGCACCACCTTCCTGGTTTTCGATGAAGCCGATCGGATGTTCGATATGGGATTTGGTAGGGGTCTTTTATTCAGTTATTTTGAATTTATACTAATTTTGCAGAAGCCCAAGTGAAATCCATTTCGGATCACGTGAGACCTGACAGACAGTGCCTTATGTTCAGTGCTACTTTCAAGCAAAAAGTGAGATTTGTATTATTTTTATAAATTCAAATACAATCGTCTCCCATCTAAAACTGATTTTCGAGAAATAAATTATATATAATCTTAATCCCAAATAAAAATAAAAAAAAAAAAACTACAGAGTAATTTGTATTCAGATTTTTAAGTTACAGTAATTTTTTTGCAGGTTGAAAGATTGGCGAGAGACGCGTTGGTGGATCCAGTTCGAATTGTGCAAGGCGAAGTGGGAGAGGTGGTTTTTTCATGTCTTGTTTATTTTAATTGAAACCCAGAAACATATTCAACCACATGAAAAATAAGAAATATTCTCCATTATTTTTCAAATTCATATATTTGAATTAGTTTTTTTTAATTTTAAATATATCTTCAGGCTAACGCAGATGTCAAACAGCACGTCTGCGTGCTGCCATCGCAAGAGGCCAAACTAGCCTGGCTCTGCCAAAGGTTGGTGGACTTTGCCTCGCTGGGAAAAGTCCTTATTTTTGTCACCAAAAAATTGGACTCCGAAGATCTGGCGCATAGGCTTAGTGTAAGATTTTTACGATTCTAATTTTTTGAAAAGAAAACATCTTTATCAATATTATTTCTTCTAAAAATATGAAATTTTAAAGAAGCTCATTGTTTCTTGCATTTTTATTTTTTGTATTTTTCAGGCCAGGGATTTCAAGCTCGTTCTTCTCCACGGTGACATGCTTCAGGCGGAAAGGAACGAAATGCTCCTATCGTTCAGGAAGAAAATGTCCATTATGATCGCGACAGATGTGGCGGGTAGGAATTCCATATATCTCGTCTAAAATAGGACTTCACATATCTCCTTTACTTTTCAGCCAGAGGCTTGGATATCCCAGAAATCCGAACGGTGATCAACTACGACATGGCGAGAGATATCGACACGCACGTGCACAGGATCGGAAGGACCGGAAGAGCGGGTAAAAGAGATCAACTTTTGAAAGATAGATCGTTTAAAAAATAATTTTCTGAAAATAAAGTAAACATTTATCAAAAGAGATCAACATTTTAGTCAAAATCAGTTTTTAAAAACTGGATTTCATGGAAATAATTAGATCAAGATGGCAATTTTAGCATATTTAGATCAAAATTGAAGAAAAGGGATCAATTTTTTTCAAAAGTGATCAAACTCCTAAATTTTCAGGTCAAATTGGCAACGCGTACACTCTGGTGACGGAGAAGGACTTTGAGATGGCTGGGCACTTGGTGAAAAATCTGGAGAGCGTGAATCAAGAGGTAGAAAAATTTTAACTTTCAAAAAATAAAACATTCTTATTTTAAAAATTAGGAATGAAAAAATTCAGGTTCCCAAAGAGCTGATGTCCCTCGCCATGAAGTCCTCTTGGTTTTCGAGTGAACGTCGGAATTCCCTGCAGGCGACCGCCAGTTCCTCGAATCACAATCGGTTCGGACTCGGATTCAAGCCCAAAGTCAAGGGACCCCCTGGAGGAAGTAAGAAACGTTATTAATTCAATTCTTTTTCTAAAATTTGAATTCATGTTTTAAAATTCAAGTAAATTTATGTTTGTTTTCCAAGAGTTTAATGTTTTTTTTTTATTTTCAGGTCAATTCGACCCGCTGAAAGAGCAAAGGAAATCGACAGCCTCAAAAACGCCGAGTCTCGAGAAAACCATGACTGCCGCAACAAGGTTATATTCGAATTTGTGTTAATATTTTAAAAATAAATTAACAACTTTTCAGTGGAGGCCCGACAAATAGGACCGACGTGATGAAAAAGGCGTTCAAGGTTAGAAATTTGCATCTTTCAGAAAAAAAATCTTTTTCAGCAATCTTTCGCCCATTCGTTCCACGCCTCCACTATGGAGTCATCGAATTTGCCCCAGCAAGTCAGAATTTAAAAACAAAAATAGAAAAATCAAATTTGTCGAATTTCAGACAATTTCCGACCCTCGTCCTGAGTGGAAGAAGAAAATCGACGAAATCAACGCGAAACTTACCGCGGGAAGGGCCGAAAAAGCATCGTCGTCGTCGGCAGCAGCGGATTCAGAATCCGCATATCAATCAACGTCACGAAATTCGGATAACCAACGTAAAAAACGAAGCAGATGGGAGTAGGAAAATTGAATTTTTGAAGTCCTTTTATACCTGACAAGAGTATTTTTTAATCTATCTCATGGTTTTGTTGTGTTTGATTTTGATATAAATCAAGATCTCGGAAATTAAAAATAAATATTTTAACACACGTGCACAGATATAAAAGCGTTAAACAAATACGGAGAGAAGAGAAATAGTAAGGGAAATTAAGAGACGCGAAAAGATAGAGAGTATGCTCTCGTAGTCAGAGAAAAAAGGAAAGAGTCAGGAGGGCTGTGTAAAATACAACACCTCGGAAAAGAGGAACCTTTAACTTATCTTTTCAACCCGAACCTAATAAATCTGAACGCTCTTTTCTAGAAGTTTTTCCCGAAACATATTGATATGTTGTCAATGATAATTTAACATGACATTTTCATTAGTATTTCATTTCAGACCATTTGTATTATCGATTTTCCGTCTACGCTTATATTTTATATTTCAGATTATAAAATTGTTCCAAGTATATTTCGAAATTAATGTATAGAATCTGGGTGTATTTCTATTTCTACTAAACAGTGGTATTATGCTGAAATCGATTTATATTCTGGAGTTCGTTAATTGGAATATTGATTATCATCGATAAAAGGGTATTTTATTCGAATTCCAATATTTACATCGAAATCTAAATTCGACTATTTTAGAAGTAATTCACTCATTCGATTTTATTTTAAAAAATGGAGCGTCTTCAAAATCTCCGAAATTCAATCGCCTCATTTTGTCAGTCCGTCGTTGAATGGCGTTCGCCGGCCACTGCGCCATACCTCATGCTAATTAACATCGTGTTCTGGTAAGTAATCCTGGGATAACCACCCTAGAGAATTACTCAATTGCCTAATTAGGGGGTCCGTGATTTACTACGATGAACCGATGCAAATCAAAATGCTGATATCCCTGGCGGCAGGGATATTTGGATGGGACGTTTTACTGACACCATCCCATGAACACAGCATCGCAACGCATATTCTATTGTGGCCACTACAGTCATTCTGGAGGGTGGGTGTATACTGTAGATTACAGTAATCTAATCATAGACTTTAAATTACATAAACCCCGAGACTTTATCATAGAAATTGTACATCAAGGGACTTTTTATGACTTTATTTTGAAACATGTAAAATATAAGTTAAGTTCTCGACTATTGATATTTATTTAGAGCATTTTGAAAATATAATTCTCTTAAATATACCTAAAATATTGCCCCTGAAACTTCTACTATTTTTTATGAGGTATACTATTTTAGACGTTCGCCGTAGGAGGCTCCCTATATTCTGCGAATTCTTTGAGAAAGCAAGACTTGGAGATAGCTTTCTGGACGGCTTACGGAGCGCGTAAGATGAATTTTTAGTATCTTTAAAATTAAAGTATTTAAGTTGACTAAGTCTAAAATATTTTTTATTAACTTGAACTATTTAAGTTGGATGCCTGCTAGTCAACCCCGTATGGCAATATTATGAGGTTAACCAGAAGATAGGCCATGTTGCCTCGTTGACTGGGCAGAAAACCGCCGAAGTCGGAAAGACCTTAATCATACAGCCCCTGCAGGCTGTGTACTCAGCTGTAAAATACGTCGTCACCCTTCAATTCATTCCTCGTAAGTTTAAAAGGGTTTATGAAATCTCTTAATCAGGATATATGAAATCCCCTATTTAGCGCTGTGGCGAGCTATAAAGAGCTTCTTCTCAAATATCGGTGGTAATTTGAAGGCAGCTTTCTGGGCGATTATTAATTGGTGGAAATCGCTATTCAGAGCGATTGGAAACTGGTGGGATATGTGAAATCCTTTCTGGGATATATTAAATTCCAAAAGGAATATATGAAATCCCCATTTAGCCAGATATTTTAGGATTGACTCCTGGATAGTTCAACCGATCAAGAATTTCATTTATGCCACCGGAAGGTGGTTAAGATATTGGTTCTGCGCACACTGGTGGCCAGACCTAAAGGCTTGGATGAAAATTCACGTATGATATTTTAATTTGCGCTAATATCAATTATTACTGTATAGCTAATTCTATTCTTTTTTCTCTCATACTACTTTTAGTATTAATAATAATAAAATAAAAAAGTAAGAGACAGAATGATATAGAAAACTCTGAGATTTTTAAGTCCGTGATAATTATGGTTTTTGTATTCCACGCTCGCTTTTGGAGAAGAGCGTAGAGAAGGGAGATAGGAAAAAACAAAGTGGTGTGGGTGTGGAATACAGGAGGTCGATAGTTATTTTGAGAAAATTATTTTAGATCGGCCAGCCTCTAAAAAGAATGTTCAATTATTTCTGCTACGGATTGGTGTACGTATTTTGTGGTCACTGGGTGCCACCCCTAGCTGATTGGATCGGTGCTAAATTGAAGATTCTAGGAGCTTATCTTCATAGAACGGTTATTGTACCCACGAAAATGTAGGAAGTTACTAATTAATAATTTATATAATTTATCTTGAATAGATAGATTAAAATTAAACATTTAAGATGCCAAAATATGATAAATTTCCATTAAAAGGTCTATAAATATAAAGATATATGTTAAATTTAATAGTTTACCTTTAATAGATTGAAAGTTATATTCAAAATAGGCTAAATATACTTGAATATAATATGAATTTATTTTTTTTAAAATTAAATATGGATATAAAGTAATGAATGCTTTTTTAGATATCTAAAGCAAAAATTCGACGAGTTTCGAGTATGGCTAAGGAGTCAGCTTCATCGTCTCGCTCTAGCAATAAGGTGATCATTTTATAATTTCTAAATTTAAAGCCTATTAAATTGATAAGATATGATCAGCTCATCCTTGCCTCCTTTTAATACTATTTTCGGCAGTTATGATATTTTTATAATACTCATCACTTTTCTCACTACCTGATAAGGGTTTATTGTGATGAAATAGAATGATCGAGTAATGATATTACGAAAGATCATGTTATGAATCTTATTAATATATTTTAGAGACTCCGTTCTTTGGCCTATTTGTATTTTAATGGTGGACGTTGGTAAAGAAGTCTACGCGGTTCTGCATAGGATTATTTTAAAGGTATACTAAAATACTCTAAACTTAAATTATTCGAATTTTCAGTCATCATACTAATTTAAACAGCCTTGAAATATTCAATTTTGATATATCTTTACATAATTTTATTAAGTTAATGATGTTTACATGATGCCTCATTTGGCTGTTCGGAAACCACATGGCATCAAGACCTCAAGACATATGCGAAATAGTGTGTGGCTAGAGTAGGGTATTGGCCGATAGCGATTTCTTTTTCCGCACTATTTCGCATGTCGTGAAGTGTCCACAACATTGCCTGATCATTGAAATTTAGCCCATATTCGACTATTTATATGGCCGATATAAGATCGTCGAGACCACGGTATTAATCTATTTTCTTGGGCCGGTCTGCGAGAAATTTGTCAACAATATTCCGGAGAAAAACCCGTTTTGCGGTATGTCATGCGTTGCTCATTTCTAAATTCATTCTTATTAAATACGTGTTTGGAGTTGCAAATATTATTAGCATATTAGAATTATTTAGCTTTAATAAACGCTATGTTATAGTGCTATCATCATTTTACATGATCAAAAATTAGCATAGCGAAAGAATATACTTGTGATAATTTCTATATTTAATCAAATTATTTGAATAGAACAAAACGCGATTAATTCAGATGACAGTGATGTAGAACTGGAGGGCATGCTACCCGACGAAGTTTCCACCGAAGCTGAAATTGACGACGAGGGTGAAGAGCCTGGAAGAGAGGGTCGCCAACGACCCGACGACGACAGTCTCAATAATATTGAATGTAAATTTTCAAATACAGTAGCTTTATGCCAATTTCTAAGTCCTTATATGCTAATCTATAAGCTTCGTTTTCCCAATTTTTAATCCTATTCAGATATTTTTATATCAAAATATTTATATATTCAACTTTAAATGATATATATTATTTTAGCGGAAGAAGACCAGTTTATTAGTGGATTGGCTTTCCCTACCATTCAAGGATCCGAGTCGGACGAAGAAGAATTTAGACCTGAAATGAGGAAGGTCACAAGGTATGATATAGTTTATTTTGAGTAAGTGGATACTGCATACATTTTGCAACTTCGCTTGCTCAGGCTCCGCCCACTTTTTCCTGCCCTGCGAATTGCGTCATTCCCCCCATTTTCAAGCGATTTTTCGATTTTTCTTGACATTTTCGTGAAAAATCTTTATAATTATATCCTAGTTATCTCTCTAATTGACCAATTAACTCTCTTTAGTGTTTGCTGTTCATTTTTCGATCGAAATTTCGTATTTTTCGTGCAAATTTGACATTTTCATGAAAACACCTGATAAGCGACTGTTTGTTTATCCATTAACTTGCAATTCTAATGATCTGATGACGACAACAACATCTGCATCTTGGAGGAATCGACAATTGGTTCGATGAAAATGGGTCCTGAGTTGAGGGAAAAAATCGCTAGAAAAACGAAAAAATGAACAGCAAACATTAAAGAGAGTTAATTGGCCAATTATCTGGTTAATTAAGCGTAATATTCAGTTAGTTGGAGACAATGAACTAACTTCTTTTCGTTTTCAAACTTAAAAAAATTAAAACATTATTTCTGACGATAAAATGCCTCAAAACGATCAAAAATCGATGAAACATCGTTCTACAGAGTTAACTGGTTAATTAGAGAGATAATCAGAATATAATTATAAAGATTTTTCGCGAAAATCTCAAGAAAACTGCGAAACTCGTTTGAAAATGGGGGGAATGACGCAATTCGCAGGGCAGGAAAAAGTGGGCGGAGCCTGAGCAAGCGAAGTTGCAAAATGTATGCAGTATCCACTTACTCAAAATAAACTATATAATAATGCAGAAACTAGAATATCGCAAAAATTAGCATATCATAAAACAAGGATATGTGAAATTTTAGGAGGAAAAAGAAGCAGCCAGAATTAGCGCCGGAAAAGAGAGGAGCTGGCCCTGAAAAGCACTACGATGAAGATTTCGAAGTGTTAAGCTGAAAAAACTATTGTCAATGATCGATTTCTTGAGGCGAAATAAATGAAACACAATTTTCATGCGTACGCAGGAATTCGCGCGTTGTCTACAGCACACTTTGCGCTATTGTTACATCGATATTCAGAAGAAAAGTTCGACGACTATTTGTGCATACGCAATGCACATACTTTGCCATATTCGGAATTTGTGCACTATTTATTCTGTCTCAAGTTGTCAGTCCTTGATAATAGCATCCTCTTAAATTTACAATGTTGCCTTAATAGACTGAGATTAGAATTTGCTCTTTTTCATAAATATTTGGATTTCCAAGGCCATATAGCTGATGTCCAAATCTGGGAGGCGCGTGCAAAGTGGTGCACGGTTATTTTTAGTGGTCAGAAAAGTGAGAAATAGCACGCGAAAAGAAGAGAGATTGACCCTAAAATCGCTTCTTTCTTCCACCTCATTTTCGACCTCCCATATTTCGGCATATCAACAATATAACCTGGAACCTGATCCTTGATCTGAAATTTCCTTTAAAGAATCGGTATTTTGATATTTTTCTATAAACTACTAGACAACATAATACGAGGTCCATTTTTAAACCGTATAATAATTATTATTATTATATTTTTAGATTGAATTAAATGCGAAATATGTATTTGTATCAATATGAAATGATAAGATAGATTTTAAATTTGAGATTGGAAGAAAAAATAATAAATTGTATAAACTATATGAAATGGATATGATTAGGGCCATTTGGATTTGTCGCGATAAATCCAAGTTGCCGGGTAGAGTATAGGGTGTGGTAGGATTTACTTTCCCACATTATTTTGCATGTCTTGAATGTCGGTGCGGCTTCCAAGTTGCCGTCTTTTACTAGTAAATAGAAGAATACTTCTCTATTTGAAAAGTTGATCTTCAAAAGAAGCTGAAAAGAGGGCGGGGAGCTAGGATTTGGAAGGGCCAAGTGACAAGGAGGCGAGAGTGAAAGAAGAGTCTGAGATCTACACGCGTTGCAAGCAATTAATCGTGCTCTTGTCGCAAAGAAATCCTGATCATCAAACGGCGGATATATGAGATCCTCTTTTTATTCCCCCCTTTCCCCTATCAATTCACTTCGATTTTATCCCCAGTCAATCTCAATTTTTCGCAGATCGTGTTTTAATTTTCTCGCCGAAAGGCGTGGAATCCATTTTGCTGTCAATTTATTTCCTGGGTTTGTTCGTTTAGAAATGACAACTGCTTAGCCCATAAAATTTTGAGGTCCTCCATTTTACCTGATTCGAGAAAAATGATCATCATCATCATTGCTATGAAAGAAAGAGGGGAGGGGTACTCGAATCATTTTTGGCTCTAAAGGCTTTAGGATTCATTCTATTTTTGCGTAATTCTTTCTATGAATGAATGGGATATCATACGCGTGTAATGTTGATTCTTCAGACTACTAATGGTCGGTTTAATGATAGAGGCTGAATCTCCATTAGTCTCCCCTTCAACGCCGTCGTCACCCCCACATCGAAAATTATCTATGCGACGTCGTAGCTCAAACGGGAGTCTGATTTTCCGCACGACTCCTCCAGCGATTAGAGTCGGGTCGATGTCGGATGACAACTCTCAAAATACCCCTACTGGATCGGAAAACGACTCACCCAAACATCCAGGTATCGTTTTCCTAAATTCAAGAGCTAGACCCCCTGTATTTATAGACAGCTCTTTTTCTTATTTTTCCTACTCCCTATCCGTCTGTAAATATAGGAAGCCAAAAGAAGCTCATCTTCATTTGAGAGATGAAATTAGTTTTTAGTCTCTAATGGATCATTATCAAATGGATCGATTTCAATTACAACGCCAAGAAGGAAACGACCTCCGCCGACGCCTGAAAGAAGTAAGTTTGTTTGAATTTAATAAACTCCTTTATTGAATTAAATTAATTTAAATATCCGAGAGTCGTTATTCATATGTGAAGTGAGTAAGCCTTTAAAAAGTGCACCTTAGTCATCTGAAAAGAGCATAGTGCTAAAAACTCACAGCGGGACATCAATTCAAAGGACAAGTCCAAGAAAACTTTGGCAACGTTGATCAATGTTTTCCCAAAAAGCTACCCTACATTTCTGACTTACTTTTATTTCCCTTTCAAACATTGTTTCAAGTTAAAAATCATGAGATTTCGCATGATCTTAGAATTTGTTCAGGCAGGAAATTTACCTCTAGAAGCAATAATTCTTGCAAATAATGTCTACGTTTCAATGCATAGAATCCCCATCCAATTCAATAGCATTTGAAGTCTAAACTAAATTAGAGTTTTTAGTCAGAAATGATGACGGCGATCCTATTTTTTCACAATGTGTCAAATTTATGAGGGCTAGTAATACTCTCTTCTGAACGTATAATGTTGTGATAAATTACATTATTCCTTAGGGGCTTTAGTCCTTTAAAATTGGCCTTAGTTTATAATTTGAAACTAGGGCTTTTTGTCGTTTTACGCTGATATTTTGCGGCACTTGTCAATTTTAAAATAACAATTGGAAAAGCGAAGATCTTGTCGTGTTATCAGTAACGTCACGTCAAATCAGCGTTTTCTTCCGTTTTTATCTTATCTTATCAGTTTAAACAACTGTTCCTCGCATCACAACTTGGTCTACCAATCATATGTTCTTCTGCATGTCGAGCAGCCAAAAAATACAGCCACCTGCTCTAAAATGCAATGCCGTATTTCAGGTATCTATTCTTGATGTCTTAATGCACATGATGGATTATTCATGCTCTGAGAAAGCGCTCACGCATATGCTTTCTCATATCAGATTTGATAGCGCTTTTTGTCAGCCCATAGACATTTGCATTACGCTTGATAAGAGCAATTCATCATTATCAGAGCGTTTCGCATTTATCGAAATGATGATAAAATGATAAGGATTTAAAACAAACAAACTGCGTGCATTTTCGACACTATGCCTGAGTTGAATGAAATACACGCTTTTTGTTACTAAGACTGAGTGATGTATGCGCACAAAATGATCGATGTTAAGCAGTCGAGAGAAATCGATTTTTAAATTCACACGCGTGCCGATTCGGAAAAGATGGATGGAAATTCTCCAGAAATATCCGAGAGCGAATTAAATCAACTTGAGATCAGCGTCCGATAGGGATATCAAGTTATTGACTGTAATGGGAATATCGAATTTCATATATCCCTGGGATTATTCATAAAGGAGTTCCTTTACTCTTTATGCGTTCCTCGCGGATTTCATATGTCCCATATATCCCCCTATATCCTCCCCCTCTCTTGTTATACAACTTGTGCGCACAATTCGAGGGCTCTCCATTGAATAATTTCGGGGCCATCTGAATGAATTTCAAAGGGGGACTTCATTCGATGAAAAGAGTCCTAGAGGCAAAAAGTCGGCTATATATCAAATCTCTCCACGCCTAACTTGTGCATAGATTAAGGCACTACTAGTAAATCTGTTCCAACGTGCTAAAAATCTCAGTAATGTTACAATTTTGAAGGAATTAATAATCCTTTATCAATGTTTATATCCATTTAAATGGGATTTGCTATATTTAGCCTTCATAGTTTTATGTCCTACGTCAACTTAGAGCACTCTTAGCGCTTCCTATTTGTCGTAGTTTCTACCCTCTTAAATAATTTCCTCTTGACTTTTCAACGTTTATGAAGTTTAAGCTTAAAAGTTTGCCCACACTTTTGAAATATTTATTCAGTTCTACAAAGCACGTAGGGCTAGAAATAATCGTACACATATGCCCTAGATTTACAGTGAATGAAATTCTGTGAGATAAATTCAAAAAATCCCATTTCCTTTCCGAGCAGAAGAGATTTCCTTCGGAAGCAAAAAAACTATCGATCATCTTTTCGCTCATTTATCCTTACTCTTTAGAGACATGATATTAATATTTCACACCTTCATTTCCAGCTTGTATAACTTTTGATATGGCAAATTTTATCTTTAATTATGGATATCATATCATTTAGAAGGATCGTTTGTATTCCATGCCCACTTTTTGAGGAAATAGTAGGGGAGAGAGGTAGGAGGAAAAATAAAGTGAGTGTGGGTGTGAAATACAAGAGGCCATTTAGGAGCTCTTTACTACTGATATGATAAAAACCTCGACATCGGATGGTCGTCATCTATTCCACAGTATCCCGAAAAACCAAAGATATTTCGACACTGACATCGATGAAATATCATCTGAAGGCGGTACGACGTCAGATGACGACGTTCGAGATTCGGAAGTCCTTTGCGACGACGAAATATACGTCGTCGAATCTGAGCCTGGCGGAATTTCTGTTCGAAAGCGAGAGGGTCTAAGACAGCCCAGAAGAAGCGAAGAAAAGGATACTGTAGAGAGGCTACGGTATCCGAAAAACTCTAGTAAAAATAATAGCAAACGTATGTTTGACGATTCTCGGAAAATGGATTTTTTACTTAATTGAAAAAAATTTAGAGGATTACCAACAAGCTAACGGAAAGCCGGCTAGTTTATTCTTCACTTCAGATTATTACGCTTTAAGGAGCCCATCAGGTAGTTTTCTTCAAATTTAAACCTAAACGAAAAACATCTCCATCATCTTCTTCTCACTCTGTTTTCTTCTATCAAATTACCGAGGGATTTATCCGTTGAGAGAAGGCTTTTATCAAATCCCCGTTATCCTTTAGGACCCTTTCAACGCTCTTGAGAAAATCGCATTTGTATCGTCGAAATTTCGATTTTCACGCCTTTTTGAGGTGAAACGCGTTGTGTGTGTGTGTCTATATCTCTCTTTGCCCTGCAAAAATTCCCCAAGCATTTCTATGGTTTTGAAGAAGGTTAGGGTCGAGTTTCTGCCTAAGGAGCTCTATAACTTCTACGAGGTTTCTTCTCCGTTACCACTCTGGATTGATTCAGGTTCAATCTAACAAAAAATCACTTTTATGTATTTAATGAAAATGGCCTTTTGTATTCCATGCCCACTTTTTGAGGAGAGAGTAGAGAAGGGAGGTAAGGGAAAATTTAAAAAAAAAAAAAAAAAAAGTGGGTGTGGAATACGAGAGATCATGAAAGTGTATATTAGCCCTCAAAAAATCTCGGTAATTTTCAATTCTCAAATCGCGTGTAGAGAAAGTATACGATGAAAATAGCTCTTTTTGCACGAAATGCTAAGATATCATTTTTCCTCAGACCTTTAGCACTAAGGCGCTGGATAATTTTTATACGTCTCAGGTTTTCTCGATTCATTTAAAATCTCATCTTTCTAGAAAACGCTACTTCCTCATATTATAAACCCTACTTAAAATCTAATATAACTAGTCTAATGAGCTTAATTATTGCCGAATTTAGTGGTAGCCGCGACGAGTTTAGAAATGAATGGTCGTCCTCCTAGTGCAATTAGCCATACCAAAACAAATGGTCATTCGGGTAATTAGCTATCTTAGTTATTTAATTACCTTAATTAAGTCCATATGAATGGAGGTCAACAGAAGCTCTCTCAACAAGAGTTGGTGGTCAATTATGACATTGATGATCCTCAGATACCATCAAGCTACTATTGTTGCAAGAAATTAGCTGTACAAGTAATCCAAACTAGCATATTTTAAATCCGAAGTTATCTTCTTCAGAAGCTATGCCGTTTCGTAGCTGTAATGTCGTTTCTCGCGGTCACTGTAAATGTCATTTTATATCTTCTCGGATTTTCCAGACTTGGTCTAAATGGATATTTAGAGGTGAATGTCTTCCAAGATCGAACATTTTTAGGTTTTCAGGTCTTCCTGTTGATATTCGACTTCTTAGCGGCTTTATGTTTACTGATAGGCGTTTCAAAGAGTAGTAGCGGAATGTTAAAGCCCTATCTGTTCTTTAATGTAAGTCATCTTCCTAAGCGATTAAATCTAATCGAAATTTTAAGGCTATATGGAGTGTGGGCTTAATAATCCTATTTACTTTATGCATTTGGCAGATTATAAAGGGGAATGGCGAATTACCCAGGTATGAAAGTGAAAATTGCCAATTCAAATAGTCCTTTAAAAATCCAGGAATATCATGTCGAACTTGAATAACTTCAAACCGACCGACGAACAGATCGAATATCGGCCCAGAGCCATACGGCAACAGGATAATAACCGAGGTATGGAATATTTTTTTTCTAAAAATAACCAATCAAATATTTAACCAATGAGCTATTGTTGATATTCCGAAATCTGGGAGGTCGCAAATGAGGGGGAGAAAGAAAAACTGTTTTAGGCGCCCGTCTTTCTCCTTTTCACGTGCTATTTCTCACTTTTCTGACCACTAAAAATAACCGTGCACCATTTTGCACGCGCCCCCCAGCTTTGGGCATCAACCATATTTGACCATATTATTTTCAGCCGCGATAATCGTGACGAGTGTCGTAATGTGTTTATTGGGCTTCGTGATCTTCATCGACTGTCTATTTTTGCACGTAGTTTATCGAACTTTCCAACTGTTCGCATATAAAGAAGACCGCCGTAGAGAGGAGGAAAGTAAAGATCTAATTTAATTTTTCTTTCAAGTATTTTTGAAATTTTTTGTTATTTCAAAGAGCTTAGACAGCAATATTATCCAACTTATTATTACGGGTAAATCATAACAATCGAAATTTATACACACAAGCAAAAACATCTAAAACGTTTTACATTTGATCTCAGATTATAACTTAAAATATTTGTTTAAACCCGGGTTTTACTAATTGCATATTGCAATAATAATAATAAATCGTCCTGAAGTCGTAAATTTTCGATGAAAAGTGGGGGAAAAAGTTCAATAATCAATGATTGTGTCTGAAACTGACAGTGGTTGTGTGTAGTTCACGTGAACGATAATATTGCACTACATTGATAATGACTTGGTCTAGATTAGATAACCCCTTCTTTTTCCAGATAATATATATCCAAAAGACTCTCTATATCTTCTAAATCCCTCATCTGAAATGGACTTTTATCATATATTTTTTAAAGAATTTCTTGATCAAATTTGATACTTTGTACTTTTCACTCGTATTTTTACTACACTATAATCTACCGTTACTTTACACTATGAGTGTTCTATTATACTTAACGCATGGCTTCTTATTGAAATTTTCCTATAAAAATCTGTTCATTTTTTTAAACAATATCTTACATCTTGTCGCTAATAATATTTTTATAGAAAATCTTCGTGCTTTCTTTCTAATATTTGCCTATCTTTAAATTTGGTCATTTTTTCAAATTTCCCTATGAAAAAGCGTCGATTTTTCGGCAACTTCCTTAACTTTTCTAAGCATCTAATCATATCTGTCACGGTGTCATGCGCTTGACCCTTTGCATTCAGCTTTAAACAGGGGCAATCAGGCAGGGGCTGTTTTGGTCAAACCTGATAAATGATAAGCGAGGCATCATTGCTAATGGAGAGAATCGAGAGAGTCAGAGAAAAAGTGCAGAGAGACATCCCTTCTATATGATAAGCTATGCGTATAAACTGGTCCTCTGGCAATTCTTCCCTTATATCGATCCCAATTAACTGACTTAATTACCCTAATTATCTTTAGATCATGAGAATCGGCTTTATCGGGGCCGGTAAGATGGCCCAGGCTATGGCCAGAGGGCTAATTAACTCGGGTAATTATTATTACTAGTTAATTGGCCTTTTAACTGTCTTAAATTTAGGACGAATTAACGCGGAGAATATCATTGCCAGTTCACCGAAGAGCGACTATTCCTTGCTCGATCAGTGTAAGCAACTCGGACTCCAGACGACGCATGAAAACACTGAGGTAATTAACGAATTCGGGGCAATTCAAAGTTAACTATCTTAGGTAGTCCATAAAAGTGATGTGGTCTTCGTAGCGGTCAAGCCTGTTCATGTCAATAAAGTTGCATCGGAAATTGCGCCCCACTTTAGTCGGGAACAGCTTTTGATTTCGATAGCTTTGGGAATCACGATTAGAAATATCGAATCTGTAAGATATATTTTTTAAACCTAATTAGATGATATATGAAATTCCAGCTTCTTCCCGCCAAATCCCGAGTGGTTCGAGTCATGCCAAATACCCCAGCCGTGGTTAGAGCTGGTGCTTCAGCGTTCTCAGTCGGATCAGCCTGCAGGGATGGTGACTCTGAGATTGTTCGGGTAAAAATTTACAAGTCGTTTTCCTGATCGATAAATGTCGCCTTATAGGATCTTCTAAGTACGGTTGGCTTCGCGGTCGAGGTGCCTGAGTACCTAATCGATCCTGTGACCGGTTTATCTGGCTCGGGTCCGAGTTATGTAAGTACAAATTTAGGCATATCTGCTAGATCATAACTCTAATACTAGGAATTATTTGCAGAAATTCTAGAAAAAATCAACGAATTTCAATTTCAACCTTTTTCTTTACCTAAGAAATGTACGTCAATCTTGAAATAATCTAAAAAATTCGAATCTGTCGAAAATGGGCAGCGTTGTAAACACCGCGCACGATATTCAAAATCTCCCGACATGCGAAATAGTGTGTGAGAGAAAAGAAATCGCTATCAGCCAATACCCTGCCCTAACCACACACTATTTTGCATGTCTTGGGATCTTGATGTGTCGTGCGATTTCCGAATAGTCCAAAAATGACAACAGCAACAATAAAAATTAGATGTTCGCCGCAATCGAGGGTCTAGCAGATGGTGGTGTTAAGGTTGGGCTTCCTCGGGATCTTGCGATCAAGTTGGCGGCTCACACTCTATTCGGTGCCGCTAGAATGGTTCTGGAGACAGGTTTGCTTTTTGTATTAATCAGCATAATAAAATTCAACATTTCCCTTATAACTTTTAGGTATCCATCCAGCCCAATTGAAAGACGACGTACAAAGTCCGGCGGGATCCTCCGTTTATGCAATGCATAAATTAGAGTCCAGTGGTTTCAAGGTATATTTGAAATAAGCGTAGCCTAACATATTGACGTTTTTCAATTATTGATTTTTGTTGAAATTATCGATTATTTTGCTAGTTTAGGGAATTCTAATGGACGCTGTAGAGGCAGCCACCAACAGATCGCGACAGACCGGCGATAAGTCCCTGCCCAGGGACATGCGAAACACTGAGATGTAATTAAATATGTTAATTATTCCCCACTTAATTAGTCTACATAGACGTTAATTACTCCCTCTGCATTAACTATATGGACTAATCAATTATCCCCTAATTAACCAAATCACTTACAAATGCTCGGTGTGCTATGAGAAATGACGGCTTCCAATTAAATTATCTCCGAATTTTTGAATGAACAATAAATTATTTATTTGGCTTAGATATTCATAGATTTTTCGTGAAGACCAGCTTTTTCAATCAATTTTTAGTTTGTGGCATTTTTCTTCTTGGAATTTTTGATAATTTTAGGGAGTATCGGGTCACTAAAGAAGACGATTCGAATGAAGATCAGCAACGAGAAAAGCGTCGTGCCAGAGCCTAAATTTCTATTCATTTTTTCAAATATAACTTAGATTTGTGCCAATTTATGTGTATTTTTAGTACAAATAAATTTATATAGCCTTCTTTCGTCTTATACCGTGATCATACAACATATTCAATTAATATAGTGAAAGTTCAGATTTAATTTGAAATTATTTTCAAATAGTATTATTATCAAATTCAGAAATATTCAAGAAAATCTCTGATAATAATACCACCACGCGTAAAACGATGCATCGGCGGGAAAGCAGAGACTGACATTTCCGCGATTCGATAATGCATCTGTGTGCATTTGTGAAATGCAGAATCATCTGTCATTGTCATTGAAGTGTGTAGTCAGAACGTATAATGTAAGATGATGAAAGAAAGATCAGAGAAAACTCACGGAACTGTTTCTTGTTTTATTGGATCGATAATCTCTAATCGATCTATCATCTTTAATTGCGTCTTCCGTAAAAATGCACACAAAAAGCATGAGCTTATAACTTGCCTTATTAAAAAAAACTCATTGCCAGATGACTTTATTGTTGAAAGTAGCAATTTTGAATGAAGTTACGGTAATTACTATATGGCGAAGTATGTCTTTTCCACTATTTTTTTAAAATTTTCATCCTCTTGTTTATCTCTAACTATAGAACTCCGCCATCTAGTGATTGCCAAATCATTGTGTTCGAGAAAAATAGGCGGAGTTGAAAGCTCTTTGTATAAATTGGCCGTTTCGCGATAACACATACGATAATCAGTTACAGCTTATCATGACAGCTGCAATAATTTGTCAGGTCGACATTAACCTTCCAATTTTCATGTATATCGTCGGGGGCGTTTTTGAACTTGAAAATTCGTAATTACCAACATTTTGAGTTAATTTCACAGGTCTGGCTTGAAAAAGTGCAAAATATTTATGCGATTTTCATTGAGACTTCAAATCATAGTCGTTTCTGAGATAATTTGTATATATTGTTAATAAATTAGGAAATTTAGTGCAATCGAATGTGAATCATTTATAATTGGTATTGTTTTATAAGCAATTAATATCATAAACAATCTATAAAATTACATCATCATCATATGAATTTTCTGAGCTAAAAAGTTTGATATCCAGCATTCTATCACTAAACCCCTACCTTATACTTTATGAGTAAGCTATTACTTTTTAATTGACTCAAAATGTTATGCATATTCGTTAAATTTTCGTGGTAGTACCACTTTTATTAATTGCCGTTTTATATAACGATATCTACTAATTCATGTAACAATATTAACATCTCACGATGTAACGATATACACTAGTTACCGTTTCTGAAATTTATAAATCTTTCCCTCATTCTTACGGTGGATTTCCTGAACGTCTGATTTGATATGCTAGAATTTAGCATGCTTATAGAATTCCGTCAAATTCCATCAAATCCGTCGTGCATTATTCAAATTTTTCGAAGACATTATGTCTTATCATTTTATTAATGCGATTCAGAAGCGTTTTATGATTCTGTATGAATGCGACTTCCTCATTGAGTGATCAGTTTCCCGACCCAACTCTCTACATTTTGGGCATGCATAGCTTCGCAGCTATCAGCATTCCTCTTCATGTTCTGCACGTTTGGGCGATTGTCTTCCGGACTCCTCCATACGCTAAGACGTACAGCAACAAACTGCTCCATCACATTGCTTGGTAAGAACAAATAATGCATCGGAAAATTCCAATTCAACATTTCGTGATTCATTTCACGTTTTGACTCTGAACGTTTCTGAGCGACCATTCCCCAATCCCGCCTCGAAGAAAATGAGCGAGGTTTTAAATTAATTAGCTAAGTGCTAGTAGACTCATGCCGAAGTTAAGATAATACCGAATGTCAAGGGATAAAAGATTATTAGCTGAAGGTTGAATTTATTTATTCAAAAGAGAGTTCTTTTCTAAACCATCAAGTAACCGTAAAAAAAACCTTACCCATGTCCAAGAAAGTTCTACATAGAAATAAAATGAAATAAGTGGCTGGACTCCTCCTGATTGCCCCTCTTTAGTCAATTTAAGGCTTAAACACCCATTTCGTAATAGTGAGCGTGCTCAGGCAATTGGGAGCACATTTATTCTACAAGTAGTGTCTATTCCAATCCGTCCCTGTTCGTCACTATTTTCTAGCTGCATGATAAAATTTCGAATTAAATATCAAAACTTTAATTTGAAAATTTCAAAACATCCGAATAACATTTAAATTTAGGTCTTTTTCCACCGAATTCCTTCTTACGAGCGGAATTACACCTGTCGTGGTATGTAAATTAGTTACCTTTCAGCTAAACTGAAAATTCAAAACTATAATATAATTATTGGGGAATTTGAATATTTATTCATTGATAACATCAAAATTCTAGTTAAAATGATTCAAATCTCGAAATTTAGATTCTTCCCGTACCAGCAGCGTATTCTGGAGGATTTCTGAGGTATCTTGGCATAAGTATGCAGCTTCAGATGATTATTGGTTTTACAGTTATAATTGGTAATTTCTATGAGAAAATTGATGCTTCGATAATTAAAATTTCAGAACTCGGAGTGACCTGCGTGCATCTGTACTATTTTCGATACATTACTATCATAACTAAAGATCACTTCATGAAGGTATGGTAATGATTATGACGTTCTAACCTTTCAATTGATGTTTAGAGGAAAAGCTCGAGAACTTGCCGCATCTGCGGAGTTTTATTCGTCTACAGTCTGCCAATTACTTTGACTCCTCCTATCGTTTACCTTTCATTTCCAACGCAAAGTCTGGCAAAAGCAGATGCTGTCAAGGTAAGAAAGTATAGAAAATTCGGTGAATTCTTTAACCATCGCAAAATTTTGTATATACGGTTTCTTGCATGATTTTCATGTTATTTCTCCCAGTTAATACGTTATTCTATAATTTCGCGAATTATTTCAAACTGCAATAAGAGTCATAACGATCTTCTGAAAGAAGATAAAAAAAAACAATTGCTTTCTCCCAATTAAATTCATCTATATTTTCAAATATGCAGTAAATAGTAGTGATAAGTTTCGAAGATTAATTAGTCTACAATTTGAAACAATGAGAACATTGCAGCTGGACTGTAATTGCCAACCAAAAAAGGTGAATTTTCAGAAGTACAGTTACTGCTTGGATCCTCGATTATTCAATGATGAAACGTTTGCATTTGCATTGCAATCGGATGCTACAGTACCTTTACTAGCCTCTGAATGCATTCTAGCATTGGTGTTTTTCGCTGTTATATTATTTTCGCTGCTATTCATCTACGGATCCTTTAAGCATTCACGCATATCGGGCATTTCTTCTAAGACTAGATATTTACAGAGGCGATTTTACTGGGCTATCGCAATTCAGGTATCAAATTTTCAGTCTTAATAGTTTTGATAAAATCAATCAATCAACTTATCATCTTCACTTTTAGACAATTTTTCTTAGTTAGAATGATGGCAAAATTCGCAAAAAAAAGATTATTTTCAGACTAGCGTCTATGCAATTGTCTTCGCATTACCAGTTTTCTTTCTGCTTGTTATCTTAATATTTGGAGATTTGTGCATTCCAGGTACGTCATCATCAAAGAAAGAAAACTCCGAAAGTTAAGTAGCCGTTTCCAGGTGTGATCAACTTCCTGATATTCATCTTGTCAACTCATTCTTCGTGCGGTACATTATCCAACCTGATTGCGAATCAGAGCTATCGACGTGGGGTAAAAGAACTATTCATGAAAGGTAAACATCAGTAAATTTTTGAAAATACCGTTCCATCATTATCTTCAAATATTATTTGCAGCATTCTTTTGTCTACCTTGGAAGAGTAAGTCTATAAAGACTGAAGGAATTGCTCATATCGAAATTTCGACGGCGAGCAAGCATCGCAAAAATGTCATAGCCTCAAAACGGACAAATATAAAACTATTCTCATGAATATTCTGTGCATTTATTTTTGGAGGAATAAATTATTTTGTACGAAATCCTACTCAATACTCTCAATTATCTGAGGTTGGTATTACCTCTGTCTCTGGGCAAAGGCGATGGTGCGAGCGCACGCAAGCCTCAAGTGAAAATAGCGTAGAAAGTAAAGAGAACGACGAGAACGCAGGCTGACAAGAAGGAAAGATTTCGCATCGCTCCTTTGCCCAGACAGAGACAATAGCAATCTCAGGGATAACAGAGAACAAGATAACTCAATTATTATTGCTATATATATTCCAATGATCTATTCCGTCCAGTCAGACTGAACCCCAATCGCTTTGAGTTCATCCCTGCCCAGAAGCAAATCCACGTGAGCCGTTCTCATCGCAGTGTCACGACAATCCTGCATTGCGAGTTGATGTCGTTGCGCCTAATTTTTCATCGATCAACTTCATTTTCGGTTAAACTGAAGAACCATTTCGTCATCGCCCACAGCCAGAGCGTTACTTCTCCTAACAGCCAAGTCTTCGATTTTCCCTTCGTATTCCTCCAGTCGTTGAATAGCCCGCTTACACATGGAAGCTTCGACAGTTTTGCCGACCTCAATGAAAGTTCATGGAAAGAGAAAAGATTTGATCAATTCTACCTGGTTAGACCTGCGCATCTTCTCAGCCAAAGCATTTCTGACGATCCGAAGACTGCTCAGAGCATCACCGCCCATTCCTTCCGAAGTCGTCTTCATTCCTCCGCTCCCGAAATCCTCTAAATTTCATGAAGATCAACAAACATGTATTTGAAAGATAATACTTACCGGGATCCCTCCGTCTATGCGAATTCGAACTTCCCGCGCGTGTGCCATACGGTGTCGAAGGTTTAGGTGCATTGCCCTGACTTGATGTGCTCGGACTGTTTCTCCTTTGTCTACAAAATACTCTTCCAAATCTCAAATGAATTCTTTATTTATTATTGAAAATTCATTAGAACATCGAATCATCGCGATTTTTCAAGAATCCAAGGTTTCTATTCACCTCTCATCTTCAATGCCGAGATTCTTCTTTCGAATCTTAGACTTTTCTCGGTCCGTCAGAGGATAGCCGAGGACAGTAATCTTGTGGATCGTTGCCTAAACATATGAAATGAGAAAAATCTTCGGAGGGAAATGCAACTACTCACAATTTCAGTCGGATTTGTACGGTGCTTTATCGGTTCATGAACGACTAGCCATACATACTGACCGAATGCATCGGTAAATGCTTGTCTAAATTAATTTTTTCAGCTTACTGAAGGCCAGAAAACTTACTTCATCTCCATCCGACTGGCACTTTTTTCCCTCTTCTTGTACTGAAGTACGACCCCAGTTTTGAATCTGGCGTGGCGTGCATTTCGGTAGTTCTTCTCCTCATCAACTGCGCCTAATCCGACGCTCACGTCAACTCGAGAAGCTAAAGATCTTCGTGAAATTGGTTGTATGAATCCAAAACTGAAATTCAATCAGATCTCAGTCAATAAATAACTCAAATTTCTCCTAGTCAAAAATGTGAAGTTTAACTTACGCGTATGAAATTCATCCACGTCAACGATTACTTTGTAAACATTGCACACGTTATCCAGCGCTAATACAATGTCAATCGGGTACTTGTCGCTGAAATCGTGATCTTTGAGAGTATTTCGAAGAAATTTAACCTGGATTGACTCATCCATTCCTGTCCTTCAGTAAGTTCAGTTGGTTGATGCTGTCCCAAAACTAGAGTTTTCCATTTTATCTCTCGAAGCGCCATCGCGTCATCATCGTCACTCATTTTTGAGCCTTGAAAAGTTAGCCTAAATTAGACAAACCCAAGGAATAACGATTTGAAATGAAAAATCATGAATGTATAGTGCGAGTGGAAATAATTAAAACACGAAGCAATGCAAAAACAGCCCACAAAGCAACATAAAAATTAGTCGGTATGAAATAACAAAGGAAAAACCCCGAAGCATGTTATTTGGTTGAACCAAAACAAGAAAGCATTCCCTTGTGAAGGCTAGAAGCATTTTGCGAGCGTCGAAGTTTCCATGGATTCTTCAAGCTATGCATATTGTGCATGATTTTTCTTGTCCAACTAGAAATTCATTTTCTTTGAATGTTTTATTTCGGAAACCGATGATTTCCACTTGATATTTTAAAATTTATTATTCGAAAACCCTAAAGTTGCTCAGGTTAAAGTCAGCAATTGACATGGAGCATAATAGTTTTGACAAGTTATTTTAACCGAGTAACAATAATAAATATATCTCGAAAGATATTTTCTGAAGAAAAAATATTCTAGCGAAATTTATCTATCACAATTCCATAGAAAAACGAACCCAGATTTTTGGCATCACCAATGAGAAAAATCGTTAGATATGACTCAGATTCATCGAGCATTGAAGTAAATTTGAAAAAAAACGTTCTTAGAATATTTGAATCGCCAAATTTTTTGTATAAAGTATTCAAATTAACGACTTTTTAGCACCAACATTATTTTACGACGATTCAGATATTGCGAATTTAGTAAATTTTGATTACACATTTAATCAATTTGATACAAGAACCGTATTCGAGTTTTGTAAAGTTGAATTTTCGAGGAAAAATATCTGGGCAGATGAAATGCAACAATATCTTTTCAATTGTATAAATGCTACTATCAAAGATTATTATATTTTAATTCGTCTACTGAATAAATTACTACTTTAGATTCGAATGTCTAGCTATTACACAATTGTTGCAGGCACTATAAATAAATGAAAATAAATAAATACGGACTATTTTGAGTTTAAAGTATCAAGTAACCAGGGTAATGAAAATTGATGTCCTCGCTTTTCATCGCATGATAAAATTTGACCTATTTAGCGAATTTTTGCATGTAAAATAAAGCCGAGTTCAGGGTCAAAAACAATTCTTAGGCTTTTTTCTTGTAAATTTACAAAAAAAAATCACGAAATAACTTCGTGCCTTCATTTCTCAGGTTTCGAGTTACCATATTCCAAATCGAAAATACTACAAGTTCTAGTATAATATCTTTTAGAAATGAAGAAAAGCCCCCTAAAGTCAGGCTATCATTTCACAAAGATATTCTTTTCGAATAGCCATAATCCATAGGCTAAAATTGTCAAGCCTCAGTTTTCTTCTTGGCCGATTCGACGTCCGTGTAGAAGTGCCGTTTCCGTCTCTTCGTCTGCAGCTCCATTGCAGCGACTTGCAGAGGCCAGCCTCCCCCAATCACGCCAGCCTGCACTGCCGCCCCAGTCACTACCGCCAATTCCGGGTCGACGCCGAAATTCGGAGGTTTTCTGGAAATCGCATCTTCGATAGAAAATGAACAGTAAATTTGTCTGTGATGAATAAATATGTGATAACTTCAAGATGCTTTCAGACAAAAGGTTTTCTTTCTCCTAAACAAAAGTTATTCGAAAAAATCACTTCGGCTATCCTTTAATTAAAAATTATAAGATAAAGAAATAATAAAACTTACCCGAAGAAATGTCCAGCAATTCGTCTGACAGCGGGCAGTCTGGTGGAGCCTCCAACCAGAACGACTTCGTCCACGGCTTCTTTGTCGAGATTTGCGTCCTGAAAGCATCAAAAATAGTCGCTTTAGATTTTGGATGAAATTTCAAAATTGGCCTATAATATAACGCTGATCATCAACATGTTTATCTAGAATTTAGAATAATCTTCAGATAGAATTGCAAATGAATGTCTAACCTGCAAGGCGGCCTCCATCGGCTGCTCGATCGATTTCAGCAGATCGTCGTTCAGCTCCTTGAATTCATCTCGAGTCATCTGCGAATTTCAGGAATTTTCAAAGGATTATAAACAAAAAGCATAGTTTTTAGAATGAACGTTTTCTTATGAAAAGGAAAAACATAAAATTAAAGTAGAAACATAGGAACTGGAAGAAATATCCAACCTCATAACTCCACTCCCCGATTTCGACGAGTTTGAACTGTATCTTCGTTTTGAGATGCGCAGTCAGCCTCAATTTTGCTCGTTCGATTTCGAGTCGCATCGTTTGCAGATCCTCTTTGTTCGTTATCTCCTTGCCGAATTGGTTCTTGATTCTCTGAGATAAAAATTGCCTTTTAACTTAAACTATCGAAAACTCTTTTTACAAATCATGAAAGGCAAGGGAATTGAGCAAAACACCTTTATATCCAAATCTACTTTCTTTTAGTCACTTCTACATATGAAATTTGGCGTTTTTCGAGTTGGTTGTTACAAGTGAAAGAAAAAATGACCTCGAGCAGAAATTGCTGAACTCGATTATTGAAATCCTGCCCGCCCAGTCGATTGTTGCCGGCCATGGCCTGCGTTACGAAAGTGCCGCCCTGTAGCCACAGCACTGAGACGTCCAGAGTGCCGCCTCCTAAAACAGCAAAAAATAGCAATGAAAAATAAATGAATAAAGAATATTGAAGAAGAAGAGTCAATTTCTTTTTAACTTTCTAGAGGAAAATACAAAAATCTTTTCGAAAATTCATCAAGAGAATTAAAATTACCCAAATCGACGACGACGACATTTTCGATGCCCTGCTTCTTGTGCAGCCCGTACGCGAGGGCAGCCGCAGTCGGCTCGGAAATCACTCGACGAACTTCCAGACCTTGAAACTGTAAAATTAGAACAAAAATAAGGAAAACCCATCGAAACCTGCTAGTTCCGCAGCCTTTGCAGTGAAATTCCGCTGTTCTTCGGTGAATTCTGCAGGCACGGAAATCACGGCCTGAAGCTTATATTTTAATTTTGAATAGAATGCAACTCATTTGCGATTTGGAGACTATTTCCAAAGAAATTTTAAATATCGAAAATTTCGAGATATTAGAAGTCAAAGGGCCATTTTTACTAAGGGAAATGCTATAAAACGGTATAGTTGGACCGCCAAAAGTTTCGTAAAATATTGCGATCTTCGAAATAAGTTTTACAAAAATAAATGCATGAAACAACCGACCTGACTTAATTTGCTTTCTACGTGCTTTTCGGCGGCTTCTTTCAGATATTCGATAATTATCGAGCCGACTTCTTCCGGGTAAAGTAATCTACAAAATAAAGAAAAATCATGAAATTGTTCAGATTTTCCTACTTATTCCCTGAGTCGAGAGGTATTTCGAAGTAAGCTCGACCCTCTTTGTCCAGAAGAATCGTGAACGGATAGCGTTTTTTGTCGGCCTGAAAGTAGTATTTCTGAAAAAAAAACTAGAAATTATAGCTTTTCCGAAAAGTTACAAGATGCAATTCTGTATTTTTGCTAACTTTTATTTTCTGTGGCATAGCAGTAAAGCGTTGGTACATAACGAGCTAGAAAATTGAAGGGTTTACCAAGAATTGCTCATCATCCGGCTGAAAGACCTTTCCGATGAACCGTTTCGCGTCGTAAATCGTTCGTTGCGGGTTCTTCTCTTGCTGATCGACGGCTCGCGTCCCGACCAAAACTGATCCGTTCGATCTGAAATAGAAAACTCAGAAACTGTTTAAGGAATTCTTTATCTTTTTGGATTTGGACAAAAGAAAAAACCCACAAATCAAGCCAAATTTTAGGGCTTTGAAGAGCCATTAAAGTAGTGATAAACTAATAAGTTTGTTAAAAGTAGCTTGCTTACAGAAATGCAACGACGCTCGGGACGGACTTCTTGCCCAAATCATCAGCGATTATCGTCGTTCGACCCGTAACTGCGTGATAAATACCTGGAAATGATTCAACTCTAATGATAATTGCTAAAAATGCACTCTTAAAAATCAGTAAAAATAAAAATAAAATACTTTAAACCAGGAAAATTTCTACCTATCGAAGAAAACGTGGTGCCCAAGTCGATGCCGACGATTTTCGGTTTTGGCGGCGGCAGACCGTATTGCTGGGCGATGTAGCCTGCTAAAAGCAGCACTAGGATAGCGCCTCCTGAAAATTTTCATTTTTCTTGTTTCTAGAAGATTCTAAATCAGAAAGTGTGTAACTTTGAGTTCGACTAACCAAGTTTCAGGTAGAAACGGCTTTTTATCGTAATTCAAGTAAGATTTCTCATTTCAAATCTCTTCCGAACTTTAAAAACGACTATTTTTTGAAAACATTTTGCACCAACCTATCATAGACATCGAGTTGGACATGACTGACTATTTTTCGAGTATCACAAACTGAAAACAACACGATAAAAATAGGCAATTTCAAAGAAGTTACCGAAATATACTAAATCGGAACGATGGGTGAAAACTCAGGCACATTCCTTGGATGGACGATGATTTTCCGGTATGGGCTTCACTGTCCGTTCATAATCCGAGTCTGAAAATGCTAAATTTCGGGGAAAAATTTTTAAATCGCAAAAATTAGAACGAGAAATGATGAATCGCATAATATTTACCGTAGAGCAGGAATTGCGAGTGAAAGCTGGCAATGGAGCATTTCTCCGTTCATTTCCATTCGAGCGACGATTCAAATTCGTATTTTTCGTCATTTGTGTTTTTGGGCTCGTTCATACTTGGTTGCATTACAACTTGCAACTCGCTCGAAATAACATGGGAAATCAAGAGAACACAAGAAACTACAATAGAACTCAAACTCTACACATTATTTCTCGTGTTTTTGTTTTCTCTAAATTCAGTGACCAGTAATCGATGACCCTACTTCATTTCAAGCTTCGTATTCAAGTTTGATTCCAAGAAAGCTCTGCTCGCGCTCGCAACCAATCAGTCAGTTGATATCTTTCTGTCCCATTTGAGGAATTCCTGTGTCTTCATGAATTCTGACTCATTAGACAAGCATCAAACGGTGCAACAGTATGTTATTCCTTTTTGGTTTATGATGATTTTTGGTTTATTTACATGCTGTGTAGGCGGTCAACTTGTATAACAATTAGATATCGCAGTGCAACTCTAGTAATGGATCCGATTGTTTGCCGCTTCGCTTTTATCTCCACAATCAGTCGGTCTTATTTTATGGCATTTTTCTTTTTTGCAACGCATGATTATTTCAATACTAGAAAAACTATGAGTAATTTACATTATGCAGCAGAAACAGTAGGGTCTGGTACTAGGAAGGAAGAGCAAAGGAGAAAGGTCGTTATCAGTGCATACAACCCAGAGCGATTCCTAGTATCACATTCACAAACTGGCAAATATATGCAGAGTAAAAAGAGAATGCAGCCAAAGGTTTCAAAATAATAACAGCTGGAGAATGGGCGATGCACAATCACTCCTTCCATTTTTCTGCCTCTGTCTATCTGTCGATCTGGCCAGCTGGTAGACATGCAGAGTGAGAGGGCGAGATGTAGCAAAAAGTTTGGCAATAATGGTAAAGACAGGAAATGAACGATGCATAATCCTTCTCTTTTCATCTTCCTGTCCCTGTCTGTCTAAATTTAGACGTCTCCCCCCTTCTTTCCATCGTCTTTATTTTCTTTGCCTTTATCTTGCTTGCATTGACATCACTAAGTTCACTTATTGGTTGCGTTCTGTGAATTGCATTTATGATTAGTTATATAAGCCCGTGCCTAAGGCGTTTAGCCAAGGCAAGGACTGGCTCCCAAATCTTTATTATCATTATTTTTTACTTTGAAACTTATTGTGTTCGTGCTATTTTGTAAATGACTCACTTCTAAAATGTAATTTGTACCTCTGCAAAGCAGTGATGTTTTTAAATTGATCTCGATGACTAAGTCTTGCCAAACTCTTCCATAATTTTCCACGCTTTCGCCGACATTTTCTAGCATTTTCTCTATTTTCCTTTTTCTTTCATTATTATCTCTTTCACATTCACTGCCTAACTACTCCCCGCAACTCTTTTCTAACGCTTCTAACAATGAACTATTATTTAAATTCATCGTAAGATATCTTCCAATTTCAGAAAAATATCTTCAAATTTTGTTGCGGTTAACGCCATGAAAAAGAGTCAGTCAACCGTGGTCATCGTTGAGCAAGATGTTCTGAACGACCAACCTGAGCCCGCATCCGGACCATCAGTTTCTAGGAGCTTCAGAACGTCGTTTACTGAAACTGTATGTCAAGTCTAAATTCTGTTTCTAACTGGTGGGACATTATATTATAAAAAAAAAACTAATTTCAGTATTAGAGGCTTACTCAATTCCCGAATACCTGAAATCATTCAGATGATCAGCCTTCTGATGTGGTTTTGGTACTTCGGTCAACTCATCAGCCCCTTTCTTCTCCTCACTATGGCCTATCTGTCGTGGTCCTCTATCATCTGTAACCTTGCCGCCATCCTTTTGACGGTATGAAAGTATTTGAGGCTTCACAATTGAAATAACCAATCATTTCAGGGAAGTTATCTGTGGTTCACCAACACTATATCAAAGTCAACGAAGGAACAGGGAAACCTTCTCGCCAAATATGTTGGAGCAATTTTTTCTTTGAATGACTGAAAATTCAAATTTCAGGGTTTTCTTACCGTGTACTGGAGCACTATGACTCTCTGTTCAGCTATTTTAATCCGGTGTAAGATTTTTAGACGCTAAAATTTGAAGATCCCCAGAATTTCAGCATGTCGTAAGAATCCGGATGCGTTCAGCAGCAACGTAGCGAGACCGTATGATTGCCCATCATACTTCCCTCTAATTTCTCTGACGTTTTTCACCTTCAGTAATATTCGCAAAATTTTCTTTGAAATCTATAATCTTATTTTCAGCTATCGATCTTTTCACCTATAAAATTCTCATGGTTTATGCCGCCTATCGAGATGCGCCAGGTACTTCTTATTTTCCAACCTTCGATATGATGAATTTTTAGTCGCGAACCCTCGAGCGATCACAAACGACTACGAATCAGTCCCAAACCCTATCCGACTGTAATAGCTGCCCGGTCAAGATGAATCTCAAAATTTTCTTCCAAATTCTCAATTTTCGGGTAACTGAATGAAATTGATCACATAGGTCTCTACCGTCGTTGCATATACCATTTCTTATACTCCGGTGCTGTTGTTGAATTATGCCATGATATTAATGGCTTTTTGCATGCTGTGTATGTCTAGGAAATATTAAATAAAGCTGAATTTATCCATTTTCTTGTACACTAATGTACATTTTAATTTGCACTATCCGACGTTTCTGACAATATTTTTGAGAGAAAATTACGTGCAATGTTTGGAAGTTCGATTTTCTACTGTTTCCATAGTAATGCATCTGATAGTAAAATTTCATAAAAATGGTGCCTAAAAATTCCTTGCTTCGAAATCCGGAAGTTCGTTCCACGTGGCACTAAACAGTACAACCAATCGATTTAAAATGTTCATCAGATTTGATACAGTTGTTTGCAGAGACGCCTAATCATAATGACGTATGATTATAAATGCAGGGTGGAAAATAAGTATTGTTGACAAGATATTTGTCGCCGTAAAAACGGAATAAGCGTTCAAATGAAAAGCAGATATATCTGGAGCAATAATACGGTCATTTTGACGGTTGATGGCAGCTTCCACAGTGAAGCACAGCGAAGAATTCTCTCATCGTTGAACACAATAGTCGAATGTGTGTCAGCAGGAAATCGTTGCAGCAACTGTTTACATCTTTGAACCCGTACGACCATATCATTGCAAGTTAGGTCGTGAAAGTTTTAGAACTTGTAGGACTTGAGCTTGAGGTCCTTTCTGACAATTGAACGGGCGGTTGTGTGATTGATGTCCAGATTTTGAGCCATTTTCCGGATTGACCTTTCGGAATTTCGCTTAATTCGCATCTTGATAAGTTTCTTGGCTCTGGTGACGTTGAAAGTTTTGGGGCGGCCGGAACGAGGTCTGTCAGAAGTAGAGCCAGCCTCCTTTAATCGTTTAATCTGGCGTGAGATCACTTATCGCGACGTTTTGAGCAGCTGAGCGATTGCTGCATTGCTGTGTCCTTTCTTGTGCAGCTCGATGATTGTAGAGCGCTTTGTACTCGGGGCTGCCAGTCGGAAGTTAACAACTGAAATGTTTTAAAACTCGGATAAACAACTAAAATAAAGCACGGCGATTTCATAAAAATAAAAACTACGTCATTTATGTAAACGGCGTTGTAAAGTTGCCAACAGTACTTATTTTCCACCTTGTACTATTTTTTTAAAGCCGAGGTCTTTTTCTAGGATACCAGGGATTTCTCTATTTTTGCATTCGATTTTTGTATTTTTTTCAAAATTAGCATAACCCTCGTCGAAAATAATTTTTAACGGCATTAACGCTACTCGTAATTGCAGTATGGACACATCGTTGTATGTCAATTTTCCTGGCTAATTATTCGTTTTCTTGTTTTCTGGACTTTAATATTTCCGCGGATTTCAGAAAGCCCAAGGAATGCTCTAATTTTTCCGAGAAATTCAAAGTCAAGCGGATGGAGTACTTCAACCGATTTCGGTCGACCGTCACTCAAGTCGCTGAAAAGGTGGGGGCTAAAAATCAAATTGTCTGGATGTTCTTCTTCCTATTTGCATTTTCTGACACGAAAACTTTCTTTTTTTTTAATTTAATTTATAAAATGGAAATATTTTTCGGTAAAAATATTCATTTCAAGACTTGGCATATTCGGAAAGATAATATATTTTGAACTCGTTTTTCTAGGCCAAAAATGCGCTTCCTGGAAATCCTATAACGAGGGAGTACGAAATCGGAGAGCAGGTTGGATCGGCTGGGCCGGGGCTCTACTGGAAGATCTACAATGGCGTCAAGTATTCGTCCAAACAAGTCTGATATTTTTTATCTTTTGTATTTTTAAAAATATTTCAAGTATTTTAAAAAAAGGTTAAATTTTTGATGGGGCCTTATTTTAAAATTTTATTTATTTTTCGCTATTTTCCAGCCCGTCGCCGTCTGGATGTTCGACAAGAAAGACATCGAGAAGTGGCCGAAAGACGACAAGGAAATGTTCATTTCAGTCATCAAGGTTGTTTTTTTAAATTTTATTCTCAGAAATTTATTTATTTTCAGAAAGGCGTAGCTCAATTGACTCGGCTGAGGCATCCTCGTCTTCTGATCATCGAGCACCCAATTGAGGAATCAAGGTCCAAATTATTTTAATTTTTCACAAATAAAACTTTATGAGTTTTTTTACAGTAAAATAATTTATCTTTTCTCTAAAATAAAAGATTTTAAAAAAGAAACGAGAGTTATTTTTCAGAGATTCGTTGGCGTTCACGACCGAGCCAGTGTTCACGAGTCTAGCGAACGTTGTTGGGAACACTGAGAATTTCTCCTCTTCCCTCCCTCCTCACCTCAGGGATTTCAAGCTGCTCGACGTCGAAATTAAGCATGGACTGTTTCAGGTATTTTTTCGCTTTTTTAAACCTCACCATAAACATGCAAGATATAGACGAAATAAGGTGAATACGCTATCTTCCCTCATGCTATCTTTTCCATAGCTTGCGGTTTAAGATTTGCTATTTGAATTTTGAACTAAATATCATGACATAAAGCATAAACGAAATAAAATCAGAGAAGAGCGTAATATGGCATCTTTTCTCAGAGATATTCTCTTCGTGCGTTGTGGTTCAAGTTTTTTTTTTTTACGATTTTTGATTTTTCAGCTCGGCGAAGCCCTCACCTTCTTGCACATCGATTTGAAAATGATCCATCGGAACATATGCCCCTCGTCAGTTATCATCAATGATAAGGTATTTTTTATTTTATTTATTTTTTAATTTAATTTTAATTTTTAAAATTATTTCCTATGTTTTTCAGGGCGCCTGGAAATTGGCCGGATTCGACTTTGCGGTGCAGGGCCAGGCAGGGGCGAACAGTCAGTACACCTACGAGGGAATCGATTGGAACGAGAGACTGCCCTCCGTATGCCAGCCGGTTTTGGACTACATTGCGCCGGAATATATCGTGGGCCATGTTGTTATTATCTTTGAAATTCGTAAATGACAAGCTCTATAGGCTAGGGATGGGGGGTAGAGAGCTGAAGAGTATGGAAAAATAAATTATTTAAATGACGAGAACCATAGTTGGACATAGAATCGAAGATTAAAACAGCTCAAAAATGATATTGAAACATTTAGTGTTCTCATAAATTTTTTGTTATTTTTTAAAAATTTGACTTTTTCAGTGTGGCGGTTCGTGCAACCCGAACTCGGACATATTTTCCCTGGGCTCGTTGTCGTTTGCCGTTTTCAACCGAGGCAA